>JAKSZT010053883.1:64315069-64421256 GCA_026826555.1 Tolypeutes matacus
CAGCTCAGGAAAAACTATGGTGACATCTAAGATAAATATCTTATGTGAATCCTCAAGTAGGACAGGGCAACTCTTTCAATAAAAACTCTATGATATATAAAGCTGTGCTCCATATAGCTATTTCTCATAGTAATGTAATTCCATAACATAATTTAATAAAAGCAATGTGACTAAAACACTCAGCTTTCTGAGGGTCTAGCTTTCTCTAAAAAATAATATCTAGTATGCCTCTATTCAAAATATATAGTAAACCAACAAACAAAAAATACCTTGTAAATTAGCCTTCATGTACATGCAGCCATTTGTTGTATGCAGCTAGGTATACAACGTTCATGTGTATGAGGGCTAGGCCAGAGCGCTTGGGGTTATCCCTGAGAAAGAGATCCTGATGCTCCCTAAGATTGCCCATTATTTGCAGCACAGATACACAAAGGCCACCTTGTTCTGCAGCCTGTTTCAACACTCATTTCCCTTCAAGTTTCTCCAAGAGCTTCCAGATATTTCTCTTTCTCTCGCAGTCCCCCACCAAGTCCTCTGGAACACTGTCATGAACATTTTTTACATGATTCTTTCTATGTCTTTCTCATCCTTTCTAGGAGTTTTTCTTTATTCCCTGCTTTTTCCTTGATGAATCAACATTACCATTCTCAACACTAGTAAACATCTGTTAGAGAATATTTAGATTGCTACCTACTTTTGAGTCTAATTTTTGTTTTACGTATGCACCATTTGCTGCTGTCAGGACATCATTTATCAGAATAAAAACATATCCTTCCAGATCAAATGCCAAGTCGGAGCTGCAAAATATGAGCAACACTTCAATAACAGCTTACATTTTAAGAACATGCATTTAATTTTAAATATGTCTGAACCACAATATTTGTAAGAACATATTCTTATCTAGGTAAGTGAACATTAGACATTGTATCAGCTACCAGTATTTTTCCTGATTTCTAGTCATAGTTTGCAATTTCAAACTCAATAAGGAACTCTTCAGAAATCAGCAGCATTAACACTGAAACACATCACTAGCAATAATCAATCAGATCAGTTATTAATACATTGCTCTGAATTCAAAGACAGATAACTAAATTTACAATTACAGTACATCTGTGATACAAGCAGAAGGCATGAGATCTCAATTTCACAGACAAGGAAACCAAAAAAATTAAGTCATCATGTCATTTTTCAAAGGTTCACACAAAGGATCAGACTAACTTGCACAGGCAGTCAGATCAAATGGGTAGTTTCCAAAGGATGGGTCATGGTTAGTTCTGAATGAGATCAAGCAAAAACACTATCTAAGCATGTAGTAGGGGTACAAATACTTATATAATTGCTCAATGAACCCACAAGGAACAAGTGGGATTAGAGAAAAATGAAAATTTCTGATGCCTAGCAGAGCTCCAGGCAAAAGATTAATTTAGCAGATTAAATTAAAATATGAAAAAAGTATGTCTTCAGCAAACTTTAGAAACCTAGTTAAAATAGTGGTCCCACAGTCTATGATTATGCAAATACACTATATACTTATAGCTGAACTTTTATATGGAACCCAGACTTCTGAAGAGCTCTATGCCAGTACCGTTTTAGGCAGGACTAGGCTACTACAGACCCCCCTTCCCCAAGTAGCCATTACCTGACAAACTTCAGATTCTGTTCCTCCTAATCTCCCCCAAAAAGTTTAATTAGGCAAGACTAGATAAGACAGCAATCTTCTTCAGAAACTTTTTGCAGACCAGAGTTAAGTCTTGAGGAAACCCTGTTGTCTGATTCAATTTTGGATTCCAGCAACTTCAAGGAAATACCTAGCAGGGCACCTCTAAAGAGAAAGATGTAAGGCTGGTATAGAATTTCTCCCCAAAGAGGTAACACAACCTAGAGGGAAAAGCAGTCAACGACACAAGCATATTTTAGTACCAATTATACCATGCTCTTTTATTTAAGGATGACATTTCCCTTGGAGATTTAGGGTAGAATAGAATCTGAAGTTTAATATTTCTATTCCTCTATGTCACAAAGATGTGATGAAGGTAAATGAGTCAATCCAAGAAGCATGCTGGAACTTGCAGATGGAAAATGTATGTCAAGCAGAATTTGTGAAATTAACAAATACATATATGCATCCCCTAGGCTGAGTAAAATGCTACAGAAGGCTGTTAGCAATCATTTTCATTTTCTGAGTCTTTAGTACACATTTTCCTCATGCATTTTAAAACTAAACTGTAAGAAAAATGGAAAAACCTTCAGTAATCTAATAGAATAAAGTTATGGCATTTATGATATATCCTATTGTAAGAGAGGCCAAATAAAGCAATGCTACTATTTAATAATCACAAAGCAAATGATTGTCATGTGCCTCATCTCACAGAAAAGCAGACACTATTTTCTTTAAAGTAAAGGAATCCTGCAAGGTTTATAAAAGCACATGGCTCCAGAGTCAGGCACAGATTCAAAATCCAGGCATGCCATTTACAAGCTGTGTGACCTTGAGCAAATTTATTGCATTTAAGCTTTAGTTCCTCAACTCTATAGTAGGAAAATTATGCATAACCCTCTCACAGTTGTTGTAAAGAATACATAAATACTACGTGTAAAATATCTAACATAATATGAGGTGCAATATGATATATGTTCATTAAGTAGGAAATTGTAACAAATCCTAAATTTTGTGAAATTAGTTTATAAGAATCCCAAGAATCTGAATTTTACCATCTTAATACAGCCAAAAAGATTTAACCTTTCAAAGAGTCTTTTGGGTGCTTTTCATTATAATTCTTATTTGGGTAATATGGAATTCTTTTTATTTATAATTTCTAATGTGCTATCATAGGTTTTATATAGGCCCACATCTTACCTGGCAGCTACAAAGGCTCCAAAAATCATTGCAAATACAGTCATCTTAATGCCCCAAGAAAAAGTCTTCCTAAAAATCAAACAATAAAAACATATATATGGCTTCAGTTATTCAGAGAGGCTCATTTAACAATATGGGCAGTAAAATATAAGTAACATTTTCTTTAAAAAGTTATAAACAGGGAAGCGGATATGGCTCAAGCAAGAGCTCCTTCCTACCACATAGAAGGTCCTGGGTTCAGTTCCTGGTACCTCCTAAAGAAGACGAGCAAGATAGCGAGCTGACACGACAGGCTGGCACGGTGAGATGACGCAACAAAGAGACACAAGGAGGAAAATACATGAGAGACATAACAAAGCAGGAAGTGGAGGTGGCTCAGGCGATTAGGTGCCTCTCTAGCACATGGGAGGTCTCGGGTTCTGTTCTGGTGCCTCCAAAAGAAGATGAGCACACAACAGACAGACACAGCAAGTGCAAACAACGAGGCAGGGAATAAATAAATAAATAAATAAATAAATAAATAAATAAATAAATATCTTAAAACAGCTATAAACAATCATCTTTTAAACATTTTTAAGAAACTAGATATTTGAAAGGACTCTTTTGATGAAGAAAATACACATTTTATTATATAAATAATTATACACTTTTTTCCCTACCATTTGTTATTATTGAGTTAGAATTTTTGTAAATCAGAATTTCTTTGAATTGGAAAAGATACAAAAATTTGTAGTAAAAGTAGCTAAAACATGAACACTTTTTAAAGCCTATACCTTTGGTTTTGACCCGGCTTCATTTAACAGCAACAGTAGATACAGAAACTCTAAAAAAGAATTCAACTGTTCAGATAGGTTCCCAAGCTCTAATTCATGATCTTCCCAATTACTGCCCCTACAAACTATCAATTCCAATAGCAAAAGGAGAAAGTTGCTTAACTCAAAAGCAACTTTCAAAAGACAATTTTATGAGATGGGCACATTTTCAAGGTACTTAAAGTCATTTAAAGACTAGATATATTAGAAATTTAGCTCACTTGAGTAAAACTCCTTCAGCAAACATTGTAAACAGGATGGAGAACCTTCTCAGAACTGTAAACATTGGCAAGCTGCAAAGAAAAGAAAATGAGATAAAATAAATCTTAAAAATTAATGAAAACTTTTTCCAAATTGGTATTTTAAAATAATGCTAATCTTCCTATTTGAAGGAAATTCCATGCTGATTAAATTGTGATTAAATTAAACCCTTCTGTTGAGAAATACTTTTTGAAAGCCTAAAAAGGCTACTTTTACATAACTACTGGAAGTGAGAAACATCAACCTAACTAAAAAATGGTAGAGATCATGTATCTATCATCACAGATAATTAAATCTACTTTTTAATTCTCTGCTAATTATCCAAACATCCTGAACTGTGAGCATATAAGTCTTAAATAGAAAAACACCTCTTTTTCCTTTTACCACTGGAGTCACCTCCCTTTCTAACCCCACCCCCAAACAACATCTCTGAAAATCTTGCCCAATGAAATATTCCTTGATTGTGCTTTTGTGGAAGTAATTTTGTCTTCCTCTAAATTCCAAAGCAATCTTGCATGCACTAATCAAATAGACAACCTCTTGTAATATAGTGGTTTCTGAATATACCTTCTCTCCCCCAGGATAATAAGATCCTTGAACACTCCAAAGTGCCTTATACCTAGCCAACAATTAAAGATAGGATTTAAATGAATGGATGGATGGGTGAAAACGGATGAAAACATGAGTAATCTCTACACAAGCAGCACTGTGCAGCAGGCTTGCATTTCATTCCATGTAGGTATTGAGATGGAAAAGAATGTCCCACCCATGATCAACTTGACTTCCTTGGAACTCTCTCCAAAGATAACATCTTGGTCATTCTGTCAGGTTTCTTGGGTCCGAAGGAAGAAGAAATGAAAATACTTTATCTCTGATCCACAGAAATCTATCCATTGGGTTTATAATCATCCAGTATGCCAGGATTTAGCTCTTGTGGAAGTGGTGAAGACATGGGTTTCCTTCAAATGGATTCCCTTGTGTGAAGTTTTAATATCACACCCATTCAATATACACCACACTCCTTAAGTGGGAAAGCAGGAACTTGGAGGTTGGAGTGCTGTAAGGCAACGCTGGCATGGAACAGAGAGCTACTGCTTCTTTCTAAAAGTGATTATGTTGCCTCTACAGTTATATTGCCCTGGGTAAGAAAGTAATCATATTTGTATTAGGGTTCCAGCTGATGTTATTAGAACTATTTAACGTTAAAGAAAAACTGCAAAAGTTCTTATGCTCACCCTCTGATTTTGCTGTGTGGAATTTCTCTAAAATATAACATTTCGGACTGTATTAAAGAATCAAAATCCTGGAAGCCTAGCATATACCTTTCACTACTGCAGGTCTGGAAAAATAATGAAAATCTCCTAACACAGCAATTTATAGCATTTTAAAACCACCCAGAGCAGGATTTACTTCTAACAGCAAAGTGGGAGGAAAAAACAAAAACAAAACTTTCCCTTCATATATAAAGAGCTTAGACTAGAACCTTTAGTGCAAACTTCATTATTACTAAGAGAAAAACTTTCTGGTCCTTTCATTTTTTCCAGAATCAGTAACAATGTTTTAAATATTTGGCATTCAAGTACAGTTTTAAGAATACATTTTAGTAACCTCACTAGGAAAATAAAGTTATCCATACTTCAGTTTCTTTGTGCTGAACAGTCCCGTGATTTGGTTCCCAAAATATAGTAGAGGTAGTGGAAACGTCTAGAAAATTTAAAAAGGGATAACAAAACTCAATAATAAAGATAACTAAAACAATGTCCTTTCAAACAGAAACAGTTGTGTTTATATGATCAAATTATTTTCTCTTCACACATAACAATAGTTCTCCCACACAATTTTGGCCCCCATGAAACACCCAAACATTAACTGTTCTTGGATAAGCAGCATTACTGTGTCAGAAAGAGTGATAGGCAAGGAAATAAAAAGAAACAGAAATATATCAATGATCAAACCATGTGGAACAGAAACATCTTTTGCTTTAAAATATGACAATGTATTAGCCAATGGCTACTATTGTAAGCAGAAAAAGGAAAGGAATTTCATCTTCACGTGGAATCAAGCAGAGGCTGATAGAAGAATATGAAAATAAACCCAAAGAATAATGAATGCAGGATACACTGGCTAGACTCAATGTTCAATGAATATACAAACTACAAAACCGTTGTACTCCCAAGTGTGCATTGGTTAAAAAAAGTGATCACGAGATTCCTAGTTTAAACCTTTACCCCCTCAATTTTGAAGACATTGTGGGACTTCTTTCATTACAATCACTACATGTACTCTTTACCTTCATTATGGTCACCCTAGATTGGGCAATTTCAAAGTTGAAAATTTTAAATATGCAGGGAACTGATTATATATATATTCACAAAATTAAGTATTATTAAATTTTTTATTTTATTTTATTTTACCTTTCGAGGTACATTTCTGTCAAGGTCAGGAAACTTGACTATTCTGAGTGCCTTTCCCACCCAGAGAACTGCCACTGTGGCCACCATCTGTAAACAGAGAACACAGATTCACTGTTCCACATAGAGAGACAAACAGAAGTTCTAACATAAACCATGTAATGCTGAAGATTCAAACTAACCTGGCCAAGTCCAACACATAGTGAGGAGGGAAATCTACAGAAACAGTAAAGGGAAAAAAAAAAAAAAAAAAAAAAAAAAAAAACAAGAACACAGGGTCAGCAAACCCAAACGTCGTTCTGTGAATTCAATTTGCACATCGGCAACCTTAAATGCGTTTTGATACAATCCACACCAACGTCTGCCCCTTATCCAAATGAAAATCTGGTGAGAAAATTCCCTGCCTGTTAGCAAGCTACACTGCTGATTTTGTTGCCTTGGGCGGCCACTTGTCTCATCTCGTCTGATTTTACAATTTCAGTCGGCTGCCTGCTTGCGACAGATTTTTCAAGGAAGTTAAGACATAGATCTCTTAAACGGCTTCACACCTTAAAAAAAAAAAAAAAAAAAAAAAAAAAAAAAATCTGACTTAAGAGTCCCAGTGACAGCTTAAATGGGCACGAGGGTGCGCACCTCCCCAGCGACTGTCAGCGACGGCGGGGAGACCCTGAAACCCCAGACCCCGGTCCATCCTGCGGAGGAGAAAGAGCACCCCTCGTCGTCCTCCCTGCCTGCATGCACAGGGACCAAAAAGTCACGAAGCAACTCTGCTCCATCACTCTGAGGCAGGGTTTTCAGGGCGCTGAAAGGAGGGCAGGGCAAACACTGCCCGAACGCGCGCCCGCTCTGCCAGTGCTCTGCTCCGAGAGCGGGACCCCAGCCCCAGCCCGCGCACCAAGCCGGCTCCGCCGCCCGGGCCGCCACTCTGGGCCCGGCGCCTCAGCCCCCGCCCTCCCTCGCTCCCGCCCAACTTTGTTCATCGTCAACTTTAGCAGCCAAAGTCCAGGGAGCCGCAGCCCCGCCGCCCGCTCCTCCTCCGTGGCCTCGGCCGTCGCCGCCTCGGCCCTACCTGTAATTGGTAAGCACGCTCTTGTTCACAACTACGATCAGGAAGGAGCTCACGCCGTAAAAGGCGGCGGCCAGCAGCTTGAGGAACACGGTCAGCGTTTCGGCCGGCGCCATCCCCAGCTCCTCCTCATGTCTGTGTGTGGAGGATTTCGCGGGGGCTTCTCCTTTAACCCGAGCATGCTGACGTCTATGAACTTCCGCCATGGCGGCGGCGGCGGCTGCCTGTGAGCAGAGCTGCGGGAGGGCCTGGCGGCGGGGCCGAGCGGCGCTGCGGTGTGCAGTGGCGGCTCCCGGGGGTACTCGCGGCCTCGGGGCTGGCGAACTAAGCCAGCTGCGCGCTCGCCGCCTCCGCTACCCGCACGGTCGCCGCCCGTCCCCGCCCAGGGGCAGGGACCCAGGAGTTCACACCCGGGGAGGTACGGCTCGGGCATTGTGCAACGCGGGGTCATAGGGCAGGGGCTGGACCATGCTTGCCCTCGGCCAGAGCTGGAGTAGGCCTGGAGAAGGGGTAGCGGCGACGTTGAGTTGGGGCGAACAGAGAGGCCTCAAGGGGGGGGGGGGGGGCGAGTCACTCCGGCACAGCAGAGCGCCAATGCTGCAGAAAAACCAGTCGCCGAGCGACGCGTTCGCCTCACGCCAGCGCGCGGGCACGCGCTGGGGATCCTGCGGCGGGGCGCGTTCTGGGTTGGTGGGCGGGTGGATCTGGGGGCGTGCGGCTTGGAGTCTGGGACCAAACCGTATTCTCCGGATAACTGCCACAAAAAAACGTAGGCTGTCCACTCGGTAACAAGTGGCTGGTTGTGTAGGTAAATCTGTATGCTGCGGCAAGGCTCCTTTTAAATTCTGTCTTGACAAAGCCCCTGAGAAGTATCGGTATGGATCAACAGTAAATAGTCAACATTTTGTTCTGCATTGCTTTAGGCTTATTACGCTTTCTGAACCCAGTAAACGCCAAACAATATTTGCAGATCAAAGGGATTTTTTTCTTTCAGAAAAAAATGTTGACATATACAAAAAAGTAGTAAGGTAATCAAGCAGCTTGGTGATTGGTGAAAGAACAAAGTGTTTGGAGCCTAAAATCATTTAGGTTTCCTAGAAATGCTCCTCAACTAACTGTGTGCTCTTGAGCCAGTTAGTCGACTACTCTGAGCTTGGATCGCCTCATCCCTATGGATGTAAAGTTAGCACAGAGCTAGTTTTCAATAAATGGTAGCTATTATTATTTAACAGAAGTCAGTCGTTATCAGCCTAAGCAGAGAAACGATATATTGAATTTTAATGGCAGGAGAGAAAGAGAACTTTGAATTATTTCTCTAAATGTATAATCCGTATATAGCCTTTGAGTTAAGGAACACCTGTCTTCAAACATTCCTTAGGAAAAACTGGCACACAAGATGAAGTTCTTCATATGGCCTACAAAGTCCTGGGTGATGTGGCTCCTGGTAGCATCGCCAGAGGCACTCCTCACATTCCCTTCCTAAACTGCAGCTAAATCAAATTATGCTTTGTTGCCCAAAGTCTTGAAGACCCATGTAGGTTCATGCTTTTGTCTTGACTACCATTATGCCCTTCATCTGAAGGCTTTTCTTTCTCTCTCTCCTCTCTCCTGTCTTCCTGAAGGACTCTTTATTTTCCTTCAGTATTTAGAAAAAACATTACCTTCTCTCTAGACAGCCTTCATACTACCTTCCTCAGAGAAGGCAGGGATTGACGGTTCTACTTTGTTCCCCTCCCACCCTGCCTTAGTACCTTCTGTCTATAGAGGCTCTTGAATTAGAAGTTTACATGTCAGTCTCTTATACTAGACAGCGAGCTTCTTGAAGGCAGGAACAGGCAAGGACACTTAGCACACTTTAGGCTTTTTTTAAAATGAACCAGTTTATGAAAAGGAGGAAAATGGCCAAATCTCCTCACTGGTCACTAGCAGCAGAAGAAAAATAACTGAATATTATATTTTTAAAAACTTCCTTTGTAAAGAAAACTTTACTATTCTCATAAAAGTAATAAAGCCTCTCATAACAAAGCCAGCAAAATCCACTTATATCACATAAAAAGCATGTTCCTTGTTCCTCTCTGGCTGATAAACCACTCTGAGAGAGAAAGCAATTGTTAACAGTTTGAAGGCTATGCTTAGAACCATTTTCTATGCACATACCAATATATATGTATATCTCCATATGTTATCTTTTTTTTTTTTTTTAACAAACCTGGTTAGAACTAGGTAAGAACACTGATCCTGTAGCCAGACACTACCTCTGACACTTACCAGTGTTGTGACCTTCAGCAAGTAACCTGACCCTACCGTGACTACGTTTCCTCATTTGTAAAATGGGGATAATAATAGTACCACTTTATATGTTGTGGTGAGAATTAAGTGAGCTAATAAACATAAAGTGCTTAGAATATAGTTTTGGAGCAAGCTGCTACAACAGTGTGTCATGGGAACACAGGTTTAGGGACAACAGAAACTTTGAGCAAATGACTTCTTCATTACTTGTACAACATAAGGTGCAAATAGCCTCTTGTTACTTACATAGTACAAAGAATCCAAAAGAGCAGGGGAAGTAGTCCCATCCATCCTAGCTAATCTCCAAAAACTGCTCTGGGTCTAGTCAATAGATGGCAGCTCTGCACACTCCACTTCACACCAGAGAAGAGAGACAAATCTATACTCTCTCTTAGCTTCTTGTTCCCATTTTGGGTATAAGGTCTGGTCGGGCTTTTCATTAGACTTAACATTTCCCACAGCTGTGGAACAGCACACACTAGAAAAGGAGGTAGGGATAGCAGAAGGTTTGAGGATGGCTGCTTGGTGTGTGCTCATGACTTCCGCAGAGAAGGAGGTGGGGGTAGGTGAGGCAGCTTAACAGATGTCTGTGACTTCCCTAGCAATAGTGAATACTTTACATATTTTATAATAATTACTTATTGTTTTTATCATTTAATTTTTGTTTTAATTTATTTTAATAGGATTTCATTTTATAATTGAAAGTTTTCCACTTACTATTCCTTGGAATTTTTTATATGACAGCGTTGTAAAACTCGAGCTCATTCTTTTTAAAGGCTGCCTAGCATTCCATTAATTAGGTGCATCATAATTTATATAACCTTTCCTGTGGCCATTTAGGTTGTTGCCAGTTTTTCAATGTTTATTTTTTTTTTAATGCTGCTTTGACTATCCTTGTTCATTCAACTTTGTGGACTTATACAGGTGTATCTTTATGTTCCTAGAAATGCAATTACTTAAAAGCTTATGTGTTCTTTTTAATTTAATAGAATTAACAAATTACTCCCCAAAAGGATTATACTAATTTTATATTCCCACTAACAGTGTATGAAAATGAATCCCTCTTCTGCAAAGTCAAGTGGCAACAACAGAGACCATATAGGGGGCCAGATAATGGTTCCAGTGCTACCTTGTTGAGGTGTGAAATGCCCAGTACAAATTTCTGTAATAAGTCAATTTCAATTACCCAGAATGAAATGAAGACAAATCTCTGAAATATACTGATCCAGGCAACTGTTTTGTTTTGTTTTGTTTTTTTCAGCATGATTATATTATCTATTAACAAATATCCATTAAGACCCACTACAGGCCAAGAACTGTGCTGGATGCTTTTGGCACCAATAATGGTTTGCTCTTGACCTTCAGCAAAATGGGATTTTTTTTTTTTTTTTACATTTTTTTTTTCCCCCCCCCCCCCCGGCCCCTTGTTGTTTTGCACTTGCTGTCTGCTCTCTGTGACCATTTGCTGTCTGCTTGTCTTCTCTTTAGGAGGCACTGGGAATTGGATCCGGGACCTCCCATGTGGGAGAGAGGTGCTCAATCGCCTGAGCTACATCTGCTCCCTGCAAAATGCTTTTTAAGTATAACAGAGTTAAGCATTCTCGTTGGTGACTGTGTTAGTTAATTTTATGTGTCAACTTGGCTAGGCTGTGGTGTCCAGTTTGGTCAAACACTAGCCAGGTGTTTCTGTGAAGGTATTTTGTAAAATTAACTGACTTTCAGTAAGACTTTAAGTAAAGAGCCTCATCCAATCAGATGAAGGCCTTAGGAGCAAAGATCTGAGGTTTCCAGATGAAGAAGAAATTCTGTCTCCAGATTGTAATATCAAATACCTCTCTGAGATTCCAGCCTGCTGGCCTCCCCAACAGATTTCAGACTTGTCAGCCCCCACAACCATGTAATCCAATTCCTTAAAATAAATTTCTTAATATGCAGATTTATGTACCTTATTGGTTCTGTTTCTCTGGAGAAATCTGACTGATATAGCACTCATAAACCACTTGTCCTAGACGGGTTTTCTCTCCCATATTTTAGGTACTTAAACTTTCAGGCCTATTTCCTAATGCTAGTAATACTGATCACAGAATTAGATATGGGGGATTTATATATTATTTCATAAAATGTAATGCAGATTGAAAGTTATATTTAAATTTATACTCAACTTACGGGAAGATGGTGGACTAGGAAAATACGGGACTCTCTTCACTTCCAGAAAAATAGCTAGAGGACAAGCAGAAATAGCCTGGAAAAAAATCTAGGATTTAGGACACCAGGGGAAGTCTGGACACCCGCCAAAAAAGAAAGGGACAAAGGAGGGGAATTGCAACAGCAAAACTGTGAGTTAAAAGTAGCAGTGCTACTGTGGGCACCCTCCCCCACACTAAAGACCCTTTTGAATTCTCAGTCCTCTGGGCCAGCAGGTACAAAGGGGGCCCCAGGGACCCACCTCCCCAGGAAAGGGGAGAGAAAAACACACAGCTTAGGGCTGACTAGGCTTCTGACCCAAAATTTGCTCTGCTGTGTGCTATGAACCCTTCTAGGCCAGGTGGGGCCACACCATTGTTTGCCTTGGGAGCCAGGAAGGGACTAAAGAAATCCAACCCTCTCAATCTCCTTCTCTAGGAGAGGACTGATTATTTGATGCAGAGGGGAGTGAAATTACTTCCTACTTGGGAAAAGTTTGAATTACAAGGCTATTCGCCTCCAGGCAGGAACCTCTATCACATTGTTCCAGTCCATGTTGCAGCAAGCACACTATGACCAGGCATTGAATTAAGAGGGCTGTCAAGAGCGCCATGTGCTGGCCGACCAAGGAAGTACATGTGTGGGAATTAAAATTAGTAAGTAAAAGAGACTTTTTCTGGCCTTTATAACCTCCCTCCCCAGGGCCCGTGGAAGCAGTTCTGCAACCCATTACTGGGTCCAGAGCCCAGTTTTGAGCAATTAACAGGGACAATCCTAAAGACCCAGGTTGAAACAAGAATCAAAGAACAGCAGAAACGCACAGACTCCTCCACTAAATCCTTGAGAAAGAGAGGGAAATTGAGCATCAGCGTAAACTCACCATCCTAATTAAATACCGAGACAGCAACAAAAAATTACAAGCCATACTAAGAAAATGGAAGGCATGGCCCAAGAAAACGAATATATTAAATCCCCAGAAGAGAGGTAGGATTTGAGACAACTAATTAACGAGATACACACAAATTTCCAAAATCAAATTAATGAGTTGAAAGACTATGGCTAAAGACATAAATGACATAAAGAACACATTGAGCAAGCACAAAGAAAAATTTGAAAACCTTAATAGAAAAGTAACAGAGCTCATGGGAATGAAAGTCACAATAAGTGATATAAAAAAACACATTAGAGGCATACAACAGCAGACTTGAAATGCTAGAAGAAAGAATAATACTGAAGACAGAACAGCTGATTGAAGAGAGAAAAGAACAGAGAGAGGAAAGAATGGAAAAAATTGATCAGGGGCTCAGGGAGTTAAATGACAACATGAAACCCAATGACATACGTGTCACGGAAGTTCCAGAAGGAGAAGAGAAGAGAAAAGGGGCAGAAAGAGTATTTGAGGAAATAATTGCTGAAAATTTTTTAACTCTCATGAAAGAAATGAACTTGTATGTTCAAGAAGCATATTGTACCTCAATCAGAATACAACCTAGATAATATGGACAAACTCCTAGAAATGCACAAATACTCTACAATGACACTACAAGAAAAACAAGGACTTAAGAAACCAATTATATTTAAAGAGATTGAATCCTTCATCAAAAATCTCCCAACAAAGTCCAGGACCAGATGGCTTTACAGGTGAATTCTACCAAGCATTTCTAAAAGAATTAACATCAATTCTGTTTAAACTCTTCCAAAAAATTGAAGAGGAGGAGAAATTACCCAACACATTTTATGAAACCAACATCATCCTCATACCAAAGCCAGATAAAGAGACTACAAGAAAAGAAAATTACAGTCCAATCTCTCTAATGAACATAGATGCAAGAATTCTCAACAAAATACTTGCAAATAGAATCCAACAGCATATCAAAAGACTTATGGATTAAAGCCAAGTGGGATTTATTCCTGGTATGCAAGGCTGGTTCAACATAAGAAATCAATCAATGTAATATACCACATTAACAAATTGAAGGAAAAAACCACATGATCATCTCAATCGATGCAGAAAAGGTATTCGACAAAATCCAGCATCCTTTCTTGATAAAAACACTTCAAAAGATAGGAATAGAAGGGAAATTCCTCAATATGATAAAAGGCGTATATGCAAAACCCACAACCAACATTGTACTCCATGGGAAATGGTTGAAAGCGTTCTCTCTAAGATCGGGAACAAGACAGGGATGCCCACTGTCACCATGGTTATTCAACATTGTGCTAGAGGTTCTAGCTAGAGCAATTGGAGAAGAAAAAGAAATTAAAGAAATCCAAATAGGAAAAGAGGAAATAAAACTCACTATTTGCGGATGATATGACCCTATATTTAGAAAATTCTGAAATATCTACAACAAAGCTACTTGAGGTAATAAATGAGTACAGCAAAGTGGCAGGATACAAGATCAACATGCAAAAATCAGTAATGTTTTTGTACACTCGTTGTGAAAAACCTGGGCAGGAAATCAGGGGGGAAATTCCATTTACAATAGCAACAAAAAGACTCAAATACCTAGGAATCAATTAAACAACGAAGTACAGAACTTGTATGCAGAAAACTACAAAATAATGCTAAAAGAAATCAATGAGGACCTAAACAAATGGAAAGACATTCCATGTTCATGGATAGGCAGACTAAATATCGTGAAGATGTAATCCTACCCAAACTGATTTATAGATTCAATGCAATACCAATCAAAATTTCAACATCCTACTTTACAGAAATAGAAAAGGCAGTTACCAATTTCATTTGGAAGGGAAAGTGCACCCAAATAGCTAAAAGCATTTTAAAAAAGAAGAATGACATCGGAGGAATATCACTGCATGAACTTTAAACATATTACAAAGCTACAGTGGTCAAAACAGCATGGTACTGGCATAAAGATAGACACATTGATCAGTGGAATAGAATTGAGAGTCCAGAAATAAAATCTCACCTGTATAGCGAACTGGTTTTTGACAAACCTACCAAAGCCATGTTATCAGGACAAAACAGTCTCTTCAACAAATGATGCTGGGAGAACAGGATATCTACAACCAAAAGAATGAATGAGGATCCCTATCTCACTTCATATACAAGAATCAAGTCAAAATGGATCAAAGATCTAAATATAAAAGCCAGGACCAGTGTGCATATTCTCGCTGCCCTGATTTTATGATAATCAGGGTAGGCTAAACATTCACTATATAAGAAACCACGCATGTGTCCCCAAACCTAGTTTTTCTCCCTAGATCTGGTTTTTAGAATGCTAGTGATAAACCAAGGCTGATTTATTATATGACCATCCTGTATGGGAAAAGACTGTAACTTTGGGTATCTTTGGTCAGCCTTGGGAGATACAACAGTGGGACAGATGTGGCTCAGGTGGCTGGGCATCCGTCTCGCATACAGAGGGACCTGGGTTTGATCCCCGGGACCTCTCAGTAAAAATAAAAGAAAAAGGAAAATATAGAAGGCACATGGGCCACCAGGCCCTGTGCGCGGGTCTGCTGCCAGACCCCGTGCGCCACACAGCAAGATGATGATGTAACAGGAGAGTGACACAAGGGAGAGCCAAGACAAGACGCACCAATAAAACAGGAACTAAGGTGGCGCAGGCGGTAAAACGCCTCTTTCCCACATCAGAGGTTCCGAGGATCAAATCCCAGTGAAGACAGGAGGAGAAGGATGAGAAGAGAGGGCAGGAAACAGACACAGAGTTACCCAGTGAATGGACACAGAAACACAAGAGGGGGGGGCAGTAAAAATGGATAAAAGTAAATAAATAAATAAATCCTTTAAAAAATGTATAGGGAAGGAAGATACGGACTATAGTTGGTAGTAATACCATGATGATGCTCTTTCATGATTTGTTAACAAATGTTTCACAATAATGCAGGGTGTTTGTCGGGGGTGGGGGTGATGTGTGGGAGCCCTGCATGATGTTATGCATGTTTATTTTGTAAGTTCACGATGTTTACTGAACACTTATAGTTTATGTATGTTCATGTATGAATGATATACTTCAATAAATTGTTTGAAAAAAAAAAAACAAGCCAGGACCATAAAACTACTAGAAGAAAATATAGGGAAACATCTTAAAGACATTGTGCTAGGTGTTAGACCTTACACCCAAAGCACGCACAACAAAAGAAAACAATAGATAAATGGGACCTCCTCAAAATTAAGCACTTTTGAACCTCACAGGACTTTTTCAACAGGATGAAAAGGCAGCTGACTCCATGGGGGAAGTCACATGTCCGATAAGGGTTTAATATCGATGATATGTAAAGAGATGTTATAACTCAACAATAAAAAGATGAACGACCCGATTAAAAAATGGGTAAAAGACTTGAATAGACATTTCTACAAAGAAGAAACACAAATGGAAAAAAAAAAAACATGAAAAAATGTTCAACATTACTAATGATTAGGGAAATGCATAGCAAATCTACAATGAGATATCATTTCACACCTATCAGAATGGCCACTATTAAAAAGACAGAAAACTGCAAATGTTGGAGAGAAAGTGGAGAAACACTTACTCACTGTTGATGAGAATGTAAAATGGTACAGCCACTGTGGAGGACAGTTTGACGTTCCTAAAGAGGTAGAATGTAGATATGCCATGTGATCCTGCAATACCACTACTAGGTATATACCCAGAAAAACTGAGAGCAGTGGCATGAACAGACATCTGCATACCAATGTTAATTGCAACATTATGCACAATTGCCAAAAATTGGAAACAACCAATGAATGGATAAATGAACTGTGGGGTATTTACACAATAGAATATAATGCAGCTGTAAGAAGAAATGAAGTCATAAAACATATGACAACATGGATGAACCTGGAGGACATTATATTGAGTGAAGCAAGCCAGACACAAAGGACAAATACTGTATGATTGCACTACTATGAACTAAATATATTGTGTAACCTATTATATGGTTCCATTTATATAAAATGTAAATATAAATCAATTTATAAAAATGAAATTAGATTAGTGGTTATATAGGGTTGGGGAAGGCATGCTAAGGGATATGGAGTTTTTCTTTTTGGAAAAATGAAATGGTTCTAAAATATTTTGTGGTGATGAATGCACAACTTTGTGATTATACTAAAAGCCATTGATTATACACTTTGGATAGCTCATAAAGTATGTGAATATATCTCAAAATGCTCAATAAATAAATAATTGTACAAGAATAGCCAGAAATAACAGCTATGTACACCAGGGGAAACATAGATTGAGAGGTGAAGAATTTTCTTGTTTGTCTGTTTTTTTATTTGTTATTATTATTTTTATTGAAATAATGAAAATGCTCTAATAATGATTGAAGTGATGAATGCACGACTATGTGAGTATACCAGATACCACTGATTGTACACTTTGGGTGAATTGTATGCTTTATTAATATGTATCAATAAAATTGATTTGTTTTAAAAAACATGTAAGATTGGAAAGACTTAATTTAAATCTCATGAGGTGCAGGTCTACACTATGTGGAAAGGTCATGTGGGTTGGTAGATTTTATATCATGCTAAATTGAATTATAAGCAGAAAAGTCTTCTTTGTGATTAAATCATGTCTTTTTATCAAAACAATACATTTGGCCATTATGTTTGCCCACAAGGCAAAATAATTTTTTAAAAATTTTATTAGAAAAGTTAGAGGTTACAGAAGAATCATGCAGAAAATACGGAGTTCTCATATCCCCCCCCCCATTATTAATACTTTGCATTAGTGTAGTACCTTTGTTACAATTGATGAAAGAATATTATCATTGTACTGTTAACTGCTCTCTATACTTTACATTAGGGTTCACTGTGTTGTACAGTCTAATAGTTTTTTTTTTTTAATTCTTATTCTAGTAACATATATACAACCTAAAATCCCCATTTAACCACATTCAAATATATAAATCAGTGGTGTTAATTACAATCACAATATTATACTCCCATCACCACCATCCATTCCCAGAATGTTTCTATCACCCCAAACATAGATTCTGCACCAAGTAAGCATTAACTCCCCATTCTCTACACTGCCCCAAACCCCAGTAAACTGTATTCTACTTCCTGACTTTGAATTTGCATATTCTAATTATTTCATATCAGTGAGCTCATACAATATTTATTCTTTTGTGTATGGCTTATTTTACTCAACATGTTGTCTTCAATTTTCATCCATATTTTCATATGTATCAAAACTTCATTCTTCTTATGGCTAAATAATAGGACATTATATGTATATACTACAATTTGTTTATCCATTCATCTGTTGAAGGATCTAACAGTTTGTCTGGGTGGCTGACTGAAGCATGGACCAAATGATGGCCTAGCATGTCTGATATAGAGATGCCTGATTTGCTGTGGTATACAGTAGACTGAGGGGATTCAATGGCTTAGAAAGATTGGAATGCTAGAATGAATTTTCCATTTGAGACCTGCCCACCCACCCCAGGAATGTCCAGAGAAAACACCTTTAACCAGGACTGTGAGGAATAAATTTGTAAGACTAACTGCATCTTCTCTGAATAGCTCTGTGGTTGCTCTTCTCTGCAGTCCAGATATTACTGTGTGTGTGTGTGGGGGGGAGCTGTAATGGAATTGGAATCCTTAAACATTGTGGGGATGATCGTATCTCGGTCCGGTAAAAGTCAAGTATCAGCAGTTAATCACCAAAGGCAAGGTGGGCGTGGCTACCGCAATGAAAGACAGATTCAAAACAGCTCACAGAATAGTCTGAGTCGCATGGAGTTATGGTGTTGGCTAATAGATCATGGGGTACCTAGAAGTGAAATACATCGGCAGTCTACTAAATTTCTTCTGGATCTGTATAAGCAGAAGAGTTCTAGGTCAAGTGAACAAAATCCTAACTCAAATTACAGATGCAGAGAATCACAGCCCCTTAATCAATTCCCAGACTTGAGACAGTTTACAGACCCAAAGCCCTTTGAATGAGGAGAAGGCCAGGTCCCATTGGGGAAGGATCCTGTTAAACTGCCAAAAATTTATACTGTTAATCTTCCTCCCACCTTTCCCCAGGGAGACCTATGGCCTTTTGCCAGAGTGTGCATTGGGGAAAAGGAAATGATCAGACATTTCAGGGATTATTAGACACTGGCTCAGAAGTGACATTAATTCCAGGAGACCCAAAACATCACTGTGGACCACCAGTCAGAGTAGGGGCTTATGGGGCCAGGTGATTGATGGAGTTTTATCTCAGGTCCATCTCACAGTGGGTCCAGTGAGTCCCCAGACCCATTCTCTGGTTATTTCTCAAGTTCCAGAATGCATAATTGGAATAGACACACTCAGTAACTGGCAGAATCCCCACATTGGATCCCTGACTTGTGGAGTGAGGGCTATTATGATTGGAAAGGCCAAGTGGAAGCCTCTAGAACTGCCCCTGCCTAGCAAAATAGTAAATCAAAGGCAATACCAGATTCCTGGAGGTATTGCAGAGATTAGTGCCACCATCAAGGATTTGAAGGATGCAGGGGTGGTGATTCCCACCACATCCCCATTCAACTCTCCTATTTGGCCTGTGCAGAAAACAGATGGATCTTGGAGGATGACAGTAGATTATCACAAACTTAACCAGGTGATGACTCCAATTGCAGCTGCTGTCCCAGATGTGGTATCATTGCTTGAGCAAGTCAACACTTCCCCTGGTACCTGTTATGCAGCTGTTGATCTGGCAAATGCTTTTTTCTCAATTGCCATAAGTAAGGACCACCAGAAACAGTTTGCTTTCAGCTGGCAAGGCCAGCAGTATACCTTCACTGTCCTGCCTCAGGGTTATATCAACTCTCCAGCCCTATGTGATAATATTTAAGGATGTCGAGTTTAAGCGTGAATATTACCCAAGGACTTGCTCCCTATTCTGTGGGGAATTAATGCATTTCCGGTTATATGCAAGGGAGTTGAACATTGTTAGGTGGAAATATATATGTATGCTTGTCTGTTATTGTTTTTACTTACAGACTAAGTATGGTTTAGGGTAATGTGTATGACTGCCAAGTTGACAAGGGGTGGACTGTGACGGTTAGGCTAATGTGTCAACTTGACCAGGTAATTGTGTCCAGGTGTTTGGTCCAGCAAGCACTGGGCTAATTGTAATACAAGAGCATTTATGGACTTCGATAACCAGTGAGTTTACTGCGTGGATGGCTGATTACATCTGCATCAATCAGGGAAATTGCATCATCAATGGGTGATGATTTTATCTGATAGGTTGAATGCCTTAAAAAGGGAAGTGATTTCACATTCAGAGAGAATTTCCCAGCTCATTGTTGGACAGTCAACTTCTCCCAGAAACTCATCAAGGACCTTTCATCAAACTTCCACTGGAGCCCCTGGTTTGCAGCCTGCCAGTGGAACCTGGACTTGTGTATCCCCACAGTCGCATGAGAGACTCTTTTAAAATCGCATATTATTGACAGATATCCCCTGTTGATTCTGTTTCCCGAGAGAACCCTGACTAATACAAAGGACATTTGTGTTGCTTCCATCTTTTGGCAATTGTGAGCAATGCTGCTATGAACACCAGTGTGAAAATTTCTGTTTGAGTCCCTGCTTTCAGTTCTTTTGGGTATACCTAGAAGTGGGAGGGCAGAGTCATGTGGTAATTCTATACTTAACTTTACAAGGAATCTCCAAACTGGTTTCCACAAAGCTGATACTGGAGTAGGTCCTTCTATGGCTATGACATTCCCACCAACAAAGAACGAGTATTTCTCCACATCCTCGCCAACACTTATTTTCCATTTTTAAAAATAGTAACCATTTTAGGGGGTAGGAAATGTTATCTTGTGTGAGGGTTAAAACTCAGGCAGCAGCCATATAAGGGTGAAAACCTGGGCAGCAGCCCAGCTGCTAGATTAGCTATTAACTGTGGCTCAGTTTCTTGTGTTCCCCGGATTCCGCATGCCTTGTTTCCAATTCATATGGTCCTTGGCCCAGTATACACATTTCCTGAGCACAGCAGAAATGATTCCAGAGAACTGCATTCTGTGTTCCTTCTGTATAACTTTGAGTGATAAACTGTAGTGTATAAATAACCCTGCAAATAAAGAAGGGTCATTCTTGCTTGCCTGTTTGTCTAGAGCAGACTGTGGCTGTTCTGGTATGAAAAAGCTTCCCTATCCGCCTAAGTTTTTCTTCTGCCTACCTCCCTTGCGAGCTCCCAAGGTAGACACAGTGCACAAACAGAATGCAGTGGACATATCTCATTGTGGTTTATATTTGCATTTCCCTAATGTCTAATGATGCTGAGCATATTTTCATGTACTTTTGGCTATTTGCGTATCTTCTTTGAAGAAATGTCTATTCAAGGTTTTTGTTCATTTTTTAATTGGGTTATTTGTTTTTTTGTTGTTGTCAAGTTGTAGGATTTCTTTATATATTCCAGATATTAAACACTTATCAGATTTGTGATTTCCAAATATTTTCTCCCATTCTTTAGGTTGTCCTTTTACCTTTATGATAAAGTCCTTTAATGCACAAAATTTTAAATTTTTGATGAAGTCTCATCAAAAAATGCACAAAATTTTAATGCACAAAAAAAAATTTTAATGCACAAAATTTTAAATTTTTGAGTCTCAAAACAAGTCACAAAGTTTTCCTTTGTTGCTTGTGATTTTTTGCTTTGTTGCTTGTGATTTCCTTTGTTGCTTTGTTTTCCTTTGTTGCTTGTGATTTTGATATAAAGTCTAAGAAACTATTGCCCAATACAAGGTCCTGAAGATGCTTTCCTACGTTTTCTTCAGGGGTTTGATAGTTCTGGCTCTTATATTTAGGTCTTTGATCCATTTTGACTCTTCCTTCTTCTACAAATGGAAATCCAGTTTTCCCAGCACTGTTTGTTGAAGGGACTGTTCTTTCCCAATTGGAGTGATCCTTGCCCCTTGTCAAAAATCAGCCAGCCATCAATGTGAGGGTTGATTTCTGAGCTCTGAAGTGGATTCCATTGATCTATATGACTGCCCTTGTGCCAGTACCATGCTGTATTTTTTTTTTTTTAAGATTTTATTTATTTATTCATTTATCCCCCCTTGCTGCTTGTGCTCGCTGTGTCCATTTGCTGTGCGTTTTTCTGTGTCTGCTTGTCTCCCCTTGCTGGGTCATCCTGCTGCGTCAGCTCACTGCACATGTAGGCCGGCTTGCCTTCACCAAGAGGCCCCGGGAACCGAACCCAGGGCCTCCCATATGGTAAATGGGAGCCCTACTCAGTGAGCCACATCCGCTTCCCTGTACCATGCTGTATTGACTACTGTTACTTTTTAATAAGTTTTAATAAGATTGAGAAGTGTGAGTCCTCCAACTTCATTCTTCCATTTGAGATGGCTTTAGCTTTTGGGCCCCTTACCATTCCATATAAATTTGATAATTGGCCTTTCCATTTCTGCAAGGAAGGTTCTTGGAATTTTGATTGGGATTATATTGAATCCGCAAATTGCTTTGGGTAGGATTCATATCTTTACAATATTTAGTCTTCCAATCCATGACCATAATATCCTTCCATTTATTTAGGTCCTCTTTGATTTCTTTTAGCAATGTTTTGTAGTTTTCTGTGTACATGTCCTTTACATCCTTGTTTAGATTTATTCCTAGATTTTTTATTCTTTTAGATGCTACTATGAATGGATCTTTTTTCTTTGATTTCTTGTTCTGATTGCTCATTGCATATGTATAGAAACACTATTGGTTTTTGAGTATTTATCTTGTGCCCCGCAACTTTGCTGAATTCATTTAGTAGCTCCAAGAACTTTGTTATGGGTTTTTAAGGATTTTCTGCATGTAGGATCATTTGAGGATGATATGTAGGATCATGTCATCTGCAAATATAGAAAGTTTTACTTCTTCCTTTCCAATTTGTATTTCTTTTATTGCCTAATTGACCCTCCTGTACAATGTTGAATAACAATGGTGGCAATGGGCATCCATATCTTTTTCCTGATCTTAGAGGGAAAGCTTTCAGTCTTTCACCACTATTAAGTAGGATGTAAGCTGAGGCCTTTTCATATATGTCCTTTATCATGTTGAAGAAGTTTCCTTCTACTCCTAGGGTTCTATCAAGAAGGGGAGCTGGATTTTGTTAAATGCCTTTTCTGCATCAATTGAGATGATCATGTGTTTTTATTCTTTTATTATGTTAATGGGGTATATTACATTTATTGATTTTCTTATGTTGAACCATCCTTGCATACCAGGGATAAATATCACTTGATCATGGTGTATTTTCCTTTGATGAGCTGTTGGATTCAGTTTGCTAGTATTTTTGTGAGAATTTTTGCATCTATATTGATAGGAGATATTGATCTGTAATTTTCTTTTCTTGTGGCATCATTATGTGGCTTTGGTATAAGGGTTATGTTGGCCTCATAGAATGAATCAGGGAATGTTACTCCTCTTCGGTTTTTTGGAAGAGTGTGAGAAAGTTTGGTGTTATGTCTTCCTGGAATGTTTGGTAAAATTCCCCTGTGAAACCAACTGGTCCTGGGCTTTTCTCTTTTGAGAGGTTTTTGATGACTGATTCAATTTCTTTACTAGTTATTGGTTTGTTGAGATCTTCTATTTCCTCTTGGGTAAGTGTAGGTAGTTTGTGTATTTTTAAGATTCATTTCATCTAGATTATCTAATTTATTGGTGTATAGTTGTTTATAATATATTCTTATGGTCCTTTTTGTTTCAGTGGGGTCAGTAGTAATGTCCCCCTTTCATTTTAATTTTAGTCATTTGTGTTGTTTCTTTTTTTCCTCCATCAATATAGCTAAAGATTTCTCAATTTTATTGATCTTTCAAAGAACTAATTTTTAGTTTTGTTTATTCTCTCTTTTTTGTTGTTGTTGTTCTCTCTTTTGTATATCTCTAATCTTTCTTATTTCCTTCCTTCTGCTTGCTTTGGGTTTAATTTGCTCTTCTTTTCCTGCTTCTTTCAGTTTTAAGATTAGGATTCTCATAGGAAATCTTTCCTCTTTTTAAAATGTAAACGTGTAGAGCCATACATTTCCATCTCAGCATTGCCTATGCTGCATCCCGTAAGTTTTATGTTGTATTTTCATTTTCATTTGCCTTAAGATATTTCCTAATTTCACTTGTGATTTCCTCTTTAACCCATTGGTTGTTTAATAGTATATTGTTTAATTTCCACATATTTGTAACTTTTCCATTTCTCCCTCTGTTATTGATTTCTAGCTTCACTCTGCTGTGGTTAAAGATACATTATATGTTTTCAATATTTTTTAAAAATAATTGAGTCTTGTTTTGTGACTTAACATATGTCTATCCTGGAGAATGATCCATGTGCACTCAAGAAGAATGGATATTCTGTTATTGTTGGATGAAGTGTTCTATATATGTCTATTAGGTCTATTGGTTTAGAGTATCATTCAAATCTTGTATTTCTTTACTGATCTAATATCTAGATGTCCTAGCCATAATTGAGAGTGGTGTATTAAAGTCTCCTTCTATTAATGTAGAACCGTCTATTTCTCCCTTCAAGTCTGTCAGTATTTGCTTCATATATTTTGGTAATCTGTTGTTGGGTGCATATATAGGTGTTATGTCTTCTTGTTAAATTGACCCCTTTATATATAATGACTGTCTTTGTCCTCATAACTCTTTTTGACTTAAAGTCTATTTGATATTAGTATAGCTACCCTGGCTTTCTTTTGGTTACTAATTGCATGGTATATTTTGTCCATCCTTTCACTTTCAATCTTCTTGTATCTTTGAATTTAAGGTGAGTCTCCTGTAAATAGCATATTGTTGGATCATGCTTTTTTTAATCCTTTCTGCCAGTCTCTGCCTTTTGCCTGGAGAGTTTAATACATTTGCATTTAAAGTTACTACTGATAATACAGGACTTTCTTCTGTCATTTTTCTACTTAGTCTTTGTAAGACCTTACCAGAGGTCTTAATTTCTTTATGCCATTTTGAACAACTGTGTAGTGTCCTTTCCTTTCAGTCTGAAGGACTCCCTTTAGCTTTGCTTGTGGGACAGGTTTAGTGGTGATGAAATCCCCCCAGCTTTTGTTTATCTGGGAATGTCTTAATCTCTCCCTCATTTTTAAAGTAAGTCTCATCATTTATAAAATTCTTGGTTTGTAGTTTTCTTTCAGCACTTTAACTATTTCAAACCACTCCCTTCTTGTCTCCACGGTTTCTGATGAGAAATAGGCACTCAATCTAATTGGGACTCCCGTATACATAGCACTTTTCTCTTGCAGCTTTCAGAAGTTTCTCCTCATCCTTTGCATTTGATAGTGTGACCAGTACGTGATGGGGTGTATTTTTCTTCATGTTCATCCTGTTCAGTGTTCTCTGGGCTTCTTGGAGGTACATATTCACATATTTTGCTAAGTTTGGGGTGTTTTCTGTCATTATTTCTTTGAATATTCCTTCTTACTCTTTTTCTTTTTCTTCCCCTTCTGGCCCTCCCATAATGTGTATATTAGTACACTTGATGGTGTCCTAGAAATCTCTTAGGCTATTTTCACAATTTATAATTCCTTTTCCTTTCTGCTCCTCAGCCTGAATCATTTCAATTGTCTTGTCTTCTAGTTCACTAATTCTTTCTTCTGCCAGCTCCAATCTGCTATTGAAACCTTCCTAAGAATTTTTCATTTCAGTTATTCTGATCTTCAACTCTAGTGGTTCCTTTTAAAAATTTCTTTCACTTCACTAGGGTTCTCATATTGATCTTTAATTGTTTTCCTGTTATCCTTTAGTACTTTCTCTGTATTTTCCTTCATCTCCTTGTGCATTTTTAAGATAATTTTTTTAAATCTTTGTCTGGTATGTCCATAGTCTGTTCTTCTTTATTGGTATTTTCTGGATTTTAATTTTCTTCCTTTGGATGGGCCGTCATTTCCTGTTTCTTTGTTTGTCTTGTACTCCTTTTTTGTACACTGTAAATTTTCTATTTTAAAATGTTAATGCTGGGAATTATTCCCCGAGGTGTCAGTTTCTCAATTTTTTAACCAGATCATGTTATGAGAGATATTTTTTTGCATGTCAGCCCTTTTATCAGGAAAGTCCACCCAAAGCAAATGCAAGGTGTAGGGTCCTCTCTGTCTTCTCTCAGCCTGTGTCTTATCCTGGGCTTATGCTTGTTAGTTGCTTTGGAGTTCCCCTGATTACAGGAGTTTTAATCCTCCCTCTATTTCCAGGAGACAGACTTTTTCCTGAGTGCTGTACAATGTTTTACTGGACTCTGGAGTTTCAAAAGTGTTGTTTCAGACAGTTCCTGCCTCTTCTGGGTATTTAAATCTGTGCCCTACATACACAGGAATTCTGATGAGTTCTCTTTTGTACAAGCCTCATCAAAAAAGAAAAAAAAATTATGAAATGCATTTATAACTGTATATACTTCTTTATTGAGTAGATCACCAACAAGAGAGAACTTTTGTTTTGACTAGGTGTTGATAAGACCTGAATTCTTTGCCAATAATTTTATTTGTCTGATGATTGAAAGAACATTTCACAGCTAGCTTCTGACTCTGTATGTTTTAAATCTTGTTTCTCCTATTTTAGCCACAAACTTTTGGAACTGGCCACTGTAGGGCACATCTTATTTTGTGATTATGTCTTCTGCATAAGGCAGCATGGTAGGCAGGGGGAGTATTCTTGGAAGCCATTCCTGTATTAGAACAATTAAATAACTTAATTCTATATGCAATGACTACAAACCACCTACATACATCCTACCTAACCCAGACTA
Source organism: Tolypeutes matacus (assembly GCA_026826555.1). Classification (NCBI taxonomy): domain Eukaryota; kingdom Metazoa; phylum Chordata; class Mammalia; order Cingulata; family Chlamyphoridae; genus Tolypeutes; species Tolypeutes matacus. The sequence continues at coordinate 64,341,661 of JAKSZT010053883.1, forward strand.
AACGTATTCCTGTTTCTCCTTATAACGATTCCCAAAATATCTTCTTCCACTAAAATGTCACCTGATATGAGGGGAATTGTGATGGTAGGAAAATTGGAATGGAAAGAGACAACAGTCTTAACCAATTGCAGCTAAAGTATCTTACTTTTGAAAATTTTATAAAATTCATAAAATATAAACCATGTGAACATATTGCTTGGATCCCTCTCAAGACCTTAGAAAAAAACAAATAACAACAACAACAAGAAAAAAAAGACCTTAGAAAAAGCGCATGCAAATGAGGGGCCCTAAAGCTTAAGTTCCATTAAATTTATTGTAAATCCTTATCCATTCATAGGAGTAGGGGACTTTGTTTTGTTAGCAGCTACAACAAATTCTTAGTGCCTAGAACAGTGTCTGACACCAAACAGGCATACAATAAATAATGTTAAACGAATAAATGAATAACAAAAGAGAGTAAAGAAGAAGGAAGGAAGGAAGAGACTAAGAGAGAGAGAGAAAGAGAGAGGAGAAGTGGAGTAATTTTTCACATAATTTTAATTACAGAAGCATAATATGTTTCCCCAACCTTAGCACAAAATAACTAGCATTAGAGTTATTGCCAAAACAAAACAGTCCAGGACCCCAAACCACTTTGAATATTAAGATGACATGTTAATACAGGGAGATGAATGAATGAACCTGCTTTGGACTCAGAAGTAGGCAGCATTATGAGATGCCCCAAGAAATGGAGGTCCTGGGTGGAAACTTAGGTGTAGTCAAAAGAGGAACTAAAGTTAAAGTAGGGGGTTCACATGCATATTTAATTCCAAGCAGGCATCTCTGAGACATTTGGGAGTATACCACAGTCTTCTTTTAATTCTGGAGAGGCCAGTATAGCTGATAAATCATATAGCTGTGCTACCACATTGCCTCCTAAATTCTACTTAAGGTTAATATTCAGTAGCAACACACTAGTATGGCCACCTTATAGTTAGAATATTGAAATATTTCTATAGATGTTAGTAAAGAGTAGCTTTACTACTTCTTCTGCCTTCTGTCATGGTCACCTCTGGAATCCCCCATACCCTGCCTCTATAATCCAGCAACCAAAGAAGTAAGTCTAGGAGTGGCCTAAGTTTGTTCTGATTGACCAGTGTCTGTGCTAAGTTCGTTAAATCTTTTGTGTATAATCCCTGGTTCTACTAAGCATTCAACATCGCTGCATGGAAGATATGAACTGGGGAGAGGCCTCACCTCACACAACTGATACCCTATGGGTTAGCCTAGGAACAGAGCAATACAGACAACCTTTGCTTAAATTGATTGCTCTCCCAGCCCTCCTAGAGTTGAGCCTGCCCAGACTGCAGGGTTGGACAGTCAGTCAGCTTCCCCACAACACTACATAAGGACAGAATTCAAGTCTGTTCTCATCACCCTTACATTTCCCAGCACCGAGCACCGTTTGGGAGCAAAATAAGCATTCAATTAACATTTTTTTTTCTTAAGTTGAAAGAGTAGGAGGAAGGTAGAAACTTAAATGTCAAGACTTAGAAGAATCATCTGAAATCTTAGGGAAAAAATCATCTAAAATTTCCCCTACTATATAAGTGGGACCACTTAGACTTACAGAGGTTGAGGTCTTACCCAAACAACCAAGAGTTATTAACAGAACAGGTTGTAAAACTCTGGCCTCTTGTGTCTCCATCCAGTGTTCTCTTCTCTTCACTGAGCTCCCTCTTTTAGATACAAAGTGATAGGTAACCCCACTTTGAATTTTTCACAGCATGGACTCGCTATCACCTACATAGGAACTGGACGTTTTAAGTGCTATCACCCACATAGGAACTGGATGTTTTAAGTAAACTCGAGTTACACAAGGAAGTACTCTTATGCAATGTCTTATGCAATGGATACAACTGTTTTTGCTTTCCTCCTGTTCCTGAACTGGTTGGAAGAGTGTGGCCATGAGTTTGAGCAGAATGGAAGCTATTAGAACAGCTACTATGGAATGTGTGAGGGGAAGTCAGGAGAATTTAAAGAAGATCACTGGGAGGACAGAGTCGAAGTTAAATCGTATGACTCTGCATGGACCAGCTCAGCATAGCAAAGGAATTTTCTCAGCAATGTTGGCAACCCAGTAGATCAGCATTTCTAATCCAGAGAACACAAGGGTCAGAGTCACCTGTGGAGCTTGCTAAAAGTGCATATTCCTGGGCCCATGCATCCTAGACCTATTAAATCCAAATGTCTGAGTTGAGATCCAGAAATCTGCAATTTTAACAAGCTTCCAACATGCACTTTAGAGTTTGGAAAGCACTTTTCTAGCCCGGTGGTTCTCAAAGTGTGGCCTCTGGGGTACAGCCCAGCAATCTGTATTTTAGCAAGCCCTCTACATGATTCTGATGCCCTAAAACTTGAGAGCCATTGCCCTAGACTATAAGTCTCTTATTACCATAGAACACTTGACTGTCTTGCGCACAATTACATTTCCAGCCCAGTGCTTGATACATTACATAATAAATATGTGATAAATTAATGAAGGAAAAAATCCAGGAGTAGAAATGGGGAACACTAATGGTGTGACACAGGGTTGGAGTGTGGCTTAGAGCAGTGCTTCTAAAAATTTCCTATGCAAGCACATCACATGGAGATTTTTGTTAAAATGCAGACTCAGATTCAGCAGGCGTGGGATGGGCCTGATATCCTGCATGTCTAACCAGCTCCCAGGTGAAGCTAATGCTGTTGGTCCATGGACCACACTTTGGGTGGTAAGGCTCTCAAGGACAAAGTATGAGGCTAATGAGGAAGCAAGCCCAGAGGCCAGTGGGGACAGCTGTCTAATGGCTGACCACAGGGACTGACTTGGTTAAAAGTGAATGAGCTGGACTTCCGAGAAGATGGTGGACTAGTAAGACACGGGAATCTCTTCTCCAGAAAAATAGCTAGAGGACAAGTAGAAATAGCCCCAAAAAAGATCTTCTAGGGTTTAGGACAGCAGGAGAAGGCTGCACACCACCGAGAGGAGAGAGGGACGGAAGAGGGAAATCGCGACAACAGAACCATGAGTTGCAAGTAGCAGTTTCTGCTGCTGCCGGCACCCTCCCCCACACTCTTCAGAATTCTCGGGCCTCTGGGCCTGCGACCACAGACAAAGGGGGCTTCAGGGATCTGCCACTCCAGGAAAGGGGAGAGAGAGGGACACAGCCTTAGGCTGACTCAGGTTCTGACCTGAAATTTGGGCTGCGGAGCCCCACGGACCCTTCCACACGGCGATCTGCCCTGGGAGCCTAGAAAGGACTGGAGAAATCCGACCCTTGCAACCTCCCTCTCTTCAAGCCTGGACTAATTGTTGAGGACACCACGGGAGAAGGGAGAGAGAGCCTGGGGCTGACCCTGCTTTTGACTCCCAGGTTTGGTCTGCCCTGTCCCGAGAGCCCTTCCAGGCCCGGTGGGGCTGCACCATTGTTTGCCTTGGAGCCTGCAAGGGGCTAAAGATATACAAACCTCCCAATCTCCTCCTCTACTAACAGGGACTAATTGTTGAGGATTCAGAAGGGAGTGGAAATATTTCCTAGCTGGGAAAAGGGGGGCGCTACGAGAGAAGTCTGGAGAACTGTCTCAGAAAGTTTGAATCACAGGGCTCCTAGCCCCCAGACAGGAAGCTCTATCACATTGATCTGGCCTGTGTCACAACAAATACGCTCCGACCAGGCATTGAATTGAGAGCTGCCAACAAGCACCATCTCCTGGCAGACCAAGGAAGTGCACATAAGAAAATTAATAAGTAAGAAAGGCTTTTCCTGGTCTCTATAGCCTCCCTGCCCAGGGCCCTAGGAAACGACTCTACAACCAATTACTGGGTCCAGTGCCCAGTTTTGAGCAACCAGCAGAACAATCCTAACAATCAAGGTTGAGCCAAAAATCAAAGAGCTGTGGTAACTCACAGCCTCCTGCCACTAAAACCCCATAAAAGAGAAAGAGATAGAGCATCTAAGTAAAATACAAACTAACCAGATGCCTAAGCACCAGCAAAAAATTACGAGCCATACTAAGAAAATAGAAGACATGGCACAAGAAAAGGAATACAGCAAAGTCCCAGAAGAGATGCAGAATTTGAGAGAACTAATGAGTGAGATGAGCACAAATTTCCAAAATCAAATTAATGAGATGAAAGAGAATATAGTTAAAGAGATCAATGACATCAAGAAGTCATTGAGCGAACGCAAAGAAGAATTCGAAATCCTGAACAGAAAAGGAACGGAGTTCATGGGAATGAAAGACACAATAGGTGAAGTCAAAAATACATTTGAGGCATACAACAGCAGACTCGAAATGATAGAAGAAAGAATAAGTGATACTGAAGACAGAGCAGCTAAAATTGAAGAGAGAAAAGAATGGGAAAAAATGAGCAGGGTCTCAGAGAGTTGAATGACAACACAAAACGCAAGAACATACGTGTCATGGGAGTTCCAGAAGGAGAAGAGAAAAGAAAAGGGGCAGAAAGAGTATTTGAGGAAATAATAGCTGAAAATTTCCCAACTCTCATGAAAGAAATGAACTTACATGTCCAAGAAGCACACCGTACCCCAATAAGAATAAATCTAAATAGACCTACGCCAAGACACATATTATTCAGAATGTCACATGTAAAAGATAAAGAGAAAATTCTCAGAGCAGCAAGAGAGAAGCAAATGATCACGTACAAAGGACGTCCAGTAAGACTTTGTGCAGATTTCTCTTCAGAAACCATGGAGGTGAGAAGACAGTGGTATGATACAATTAGGAAACTGAAAGAGAAAAACTGCCAGCTGAGAATTCTTTATCCAGCAAAACTGTCCTTCAAATATGAAGGTGAATATAAAGTATTCACAAACAGACAGAAACTAAGAGACTTTGCAAAAAAGAATCCACCTTTGCAGGAAATATTAAAGGAAGCCATAGAACCTGAAAGAAAAAGACAGGAGAGAGAGGCTTGGAGGACAGTATAGAAGAAAGAAAAGCAGAAAGGATAACCAAAAGAGTAAAAAGAGAGACAAAAATAAGATGACATATGAAAACCAAAGAATAAAATGGAGGAAATAAATAGTGCATTTTCAGCAATATCATTCAATGTGAATGGATTAAATTCCCCAATCAAAAGATACAGCCTGACAGAATGGATAAAAAAACATGAGCTATCCATATGCTGCTTATAAGAAACTCACCTCAGACTCATGGATACAAACCAGCTGAAAGTAAAAGGTTGGAAAAATATACTCCACGCAAATAGTAAACAGAAAAGAGCAGGGGTAGCTATACTAATATCAGACAAAACAGACTTCACATGCAAAAAAAGTGATAAGAGATGCGGAAGGCCATTATATATTAATAAAAGGGACGATCCTCCAGGAAGATATAACAGTCATAAATATCTACGCACCTAACCAGGGTGCCCCAAAATATATGAGACAAACTCTGGCAAAACTGAAGGGAGAAATAGACATTTCTACAATAATCGTCAGAGACTTCAACACCCCTCTCACATCATTAGATAGAACAACTAGACAGAAGATCAACAAGGCAACAGAGAACTTGAACAATATGATAAACAAGTTAGACCTAACACATATACAGAACACTGCATCCAAACTCAGCGGGTTATACATTCTTCTCAAGTGCCCATGGATCTTTCTCCAGGATAGACCACATGTTAGGTCACAATACAACTCTCAATAAATATAAAAAGATTGAAATTATACAAAGCACCTTCTCAGATCATAATGGAATGAAACTAGAAATCAATAACAGACAGGAAAAAAGTAAATCTGCAAATGTGTGGAGACTGAACAACACACTCCTAAATATTCAGTGGGTCAAAGAAGAAATTGCAAGTGAAATCAGTAAATATATTGAGACAAATGAAAATGAGAACACAACACATCAAAACTTATGGGATACAGCGAAGGCAGTCTTGAGAGGGAAATTTATAGCCCTAAATGCCTATATTAAGAAACAAGAAAGAGCTAAACTCAAAGATTTAACTGAACAACTTGAGAAACTAGAAAAAGAACAGCAAACCAATCCCAAAGCAAAAAGAAGGAAAGAAATAATAAAGATTAGAGCGGAAATAAATGAAAATGAGAACAGAAAAGCAATAGAGAAAATCAACAAAACCAAAAGCTGGTTCTTTGAGAAGATCAATAAATTTGACAAACCCCTCGCTAGACTAACAAAGAAAAAAAGAGAGAAGATGCAAATAAATACAATCAGAAATGAAAGGGGGGAAATTACAAATGACCTCACAGAAATAAGAAGAATCATAAGAGGATATTATGAGAAACTATATGCCAACAAACTAGACAACCTGGATGAAATGGACAAATTTCTAGAAACTCATAACCAACCTACACTGACACAACAAGAAATACAAGAACTTAACAAACCAATCACAATTAAGGAGATTGAATCCGTCATCAAAAATCTCCCAGCAAAGAAAAGTCCAGGACCAGATGGCTTCACAGGTGAGTTCTACCAAGCATTTCTAAAAGAATTAACACCAATCCTGTTTAAACTCTTCCAAAAAATTGAAGAGGAGGGAAAATTACCCAACACATTTTATGAAGCCAACATCACCCTAATACCAAAGCCAGATAAAGATTCCACAAGAAAAGAAAATTACAGACCAATCTCTCTCATGAACATAGATGCAAAAATTCTCAACAAAATACTTGCAAATCGAATCCAACAGCATATCAAAAGACTTATACATCACAACCAAGTGGGATTTATTCCTGGTATGCAAGGCTGGTTCAACATAAGAAAATCAATCAATGTAATACACCACATTAACAAATTGAAGGAAAAAACCCACATGATCATCTCAATAGATGCAGAAAAGGCATTCGACAAAATCCAACATCCTTTTTTGATAAAAATACTTCAAAAGATAGGAATAAAAGGAAAATTCCTCAATATGATAAAAGGCATATATGAAAAACCCACAGCCAACATCATACTCAATGGGGAAAGGTTGAAAGCTTTCCCCCTAAGATCAGGAACAAGACAAGGATGCCCACTGTCACCATTGTTATTCAACATTGTACTAGAAGTTCTAGCTAGGGCAATTGAACAAGACAGAAAAATTAAAGGCGTCCAAATAGGAAAAGGGGAAGTAAAACTCTCACTGTTTGAGGATGACATGATCCTGTATTTAGAAAATCCTGAAGTATCCACAACAAAGCTACTTGAACTAATAAATGAGTTCAGCAAAGTGGCAGGATATAAGATCAACACGCAAAAATCAGTCATGTTTTTGTACACTAGTACTGAACAATCTGAGGAGGAAGTCAGGAGGAAAATTCCATTTTCAATAGCAACAAAAAGACTCAAATACCTAGGACTTAATTTAACCAAGGACCTATATGCAGAAAACTACAAAACAATGCTAAAAGAAATTTTAAAAGACCTAAACAAATGGAAAGACATTCCATGTTCATGGATTGGAAGAATAAATATCGTGAAGATGTCAATCTTGCCCAAACTGATTTATAGATTCAATGCAATACCAATCAAAATCCCAACAGCTTACTTTACAGAATTAGAGAAGGCAATTACCAAATTCATCTGGAAGGGTAAGTGCACCCGAATAGCCAAAAGTATACTAAAAAAGAAGAGCAATGTGGGAGGAATTTCACTGCCTGACTTTGAAACATATTACAAAGCTACAGTGGTCAAAACAGCATGGTACTGGCATAAAGATAGACATATCGATCAGTGGAATAGAATTGAGAATCCAGAAATATACCCTCACCTATACAGTCAACTGGTTTTTGACAAACCTACCAAGCCCATGCTGATGGGAAAAAACAGTCTCTTCAACAAATTGTGTTGAGAGAACTGGATATCTATAACCAAAAGAATGAAAGAGGACCCCTATCTCACCCCCTATACAAGAATCAACTCAAAATGGATCAAAGATCTAAATATAAAAGCCAGGACCATAAAACTACTGGAAGAAAATATAGGGAAACATCTTCAAGACCTTGTAGTAGGTGGTGGTTTCTTGGACCTCATACCCAAAGCACATGCAACAAAAGAAAAAGTAGATAAATGGGACCTCCTCAAAATTTAACACTTTTGCACCTCACAGGACTTTGTCAGAAGTGTGAAAAGGCAGCCAACTCAATGGGAAAAAATATTTGGAAATCACATATCTGATAAGGGTTTTATATCCAGGATATATAAAGAGATGTTACAACTCAACAATAAAAAGACAAATGACCCAATTAAAAAATGGGCCAAAGACTTGAATAGACATTTCTCCGAAGAAGAAATACAAATGGCAAAAAAACACATGAAGAAATGCTCAACATCACTCATGATTAGGGAAATGCAAATCAAAACTACAATGAGATATCATTTCACACCTATCAGAATGGCCACTATTAAAAAGACAGAGAACTACAAGTGTTGGAGAGGATGTGGAGAGATAGGAACACTTCTTCACTGTTGGTGGGAATGCAGGATGGTACAACCACTATGGAGGACTGTTTGGCAGTTCCTAAAGAAGTTGAATATAGACTTGCCATGTGACCCTGCAATACCACTACTGGGTATATACCCAGAAGAACTGAGAGCAGTGACACGAACAGACATCTGCACACCGATGTTCATAGCCACATTATTCACCATTGCCAAAAGTTGGAAACAACCCAGGTGTCCATCAACAGATGAATGGATAAACAAACTGTGGTCTATTCACATGATGGAATATTATGCAGCTGTAAGAAGAAATGAAGTCATAAAGCATATGGTAACATGGATGAACTTGGAGGACATTATGTTGAGTGAAGCAAGCCAGACACAAAAGGACAAATACTGTATGAATGCATTACTATGAACCAAATATATTGTGTAATATATTGTTTGATTCACACACACACACACAAAACAAACAAAAAACAAAACAACAACAAAAAAATTTACATGTATCCATTACATTTAATTGAGAAATGTATGTATTCATCTGTGTTTACTTTTTAGTTTTTTATTGTTTATGTTTTCAATTATTAAATGTACAAAATAAAGGTTAAAAAAAATAAAAGATGGAAGGGCCTAGGTCCCTTGGGAACTGTTGTATGAAGGAGAAAAGAAAAAAGAACACTTCTCTTGTATTAAGACATTGAGTTTCTGGGGTTGATTGTTGCAGTGGTCATCCTATCCTGATGGATATGAGAGCCTTCGTCTGAAGCCCAGTGTCCTTGTTCGAGGTCTTGATATCTTTGTCAACCTCCTTCTCAGGCTGGAGGGTAGAGGATGGTTCCTGGCCTCAGAGCTGACATTTGCTAGCTGGAATCTTCTCGCATATATGACTTTGAGGTTTACCTGCCTTCTGGACAAACCTTCCACCATGGTTTGGCCCAGCCTGTGGGGTCAGACCTTCAAAATATCACTGTGTACATCCTGCCACAGTTTGCCCTGCATTTGAACACAGTCCAGAGTTGTCCAATTGCTCTTAGGTGACCAGCTTTCCTATTCCTCATCCCTTCTCCCAGGCCAGACTCTCTCCCTGTAGTGGATTGAAAGGTTTCCCCCAAAATTCATGTCTACCCGGAACCTCAGAGTATGACCTATTTGGAAACAATTTTGCAGATGTAATTACTTAGGTTAAGATTTAAGGGGGGCCCTAAATCCAGCAACTGCTGGGAAACGACACAGAGACACACAAGGGAAAATGGCCACATGACGACAGGCAGGGATTGAAATGATGCAGATACAAACTAAGGAACACCTAGGTTTGCTGGGCGTCATCAAAAGCTAGGAACAGACAAGTAAGGCTTCTTCCCAGAGCCTTCAGAAGGAGTATGGCTCTGCTGACACCGTGAGTCGGACAGACAGCCTTCAGACTGTGAGAGAAAAAATTTCTGTCTTCAGCCAAAAAAAAAGTGAATGAGCTTAGAGAGAGAGATGATAGACTGAAATTAAGCAGCCTCAGCCTAGAGAATGGTAGATAGATTTGAAGGACTGGAGAAGGGGAAGAAGTGAAGGGAGAAATATAATGATGGAGGTGCAGAAAATCCTTTTTAAAAGTCTTCCTTGTAACCAGTAGCAGGCAGGCAAGGAAATCAGAAACTTCAAAGGTATATTAGGGGGAAGTGGATGTGGCTCAAGTGATTGGGCTCCCATCTACCATATGAGAGACCCTGGGTTCGATTCCTCGGGTTTTCCTGGTGAAGGCAAAAGCAGGCCCGTGTGGAAAGCTGGCGGCCCGCGCGGGGAGCTGGCACAACAAGGTGATGCAACAAAAGAGACCAGAGGAAAAAGACAATGAGAAACACAACAAACCAGGGAACCAAGGTTGCTCAAGTGATTGAGTGCTTCTCTCCCACGTCAGAAAGTCCCAGGATTGGTTCCTGGTGCCTCTTAAAGAGAAGACGAGAAGAGAAGACAAGCAGACACAGAAGAACACGCAGCAAGTGGACACAGAGAGCAGACAGTGAGCACAAACGGTGGGGGTGAGGGGTGGGGGTGTGTGGAATAAGTAAAAAAATTAAGTAAACCTTAAAAAAAAAGGTGTATTAGGGAAATTCCAGCATTAGTTATGGATGAGGCAATATAGTAGCCACTAGTAATATATGGCTATTTTAATTAACTAAAATTAAATAAATTTTAAAATTCAGTTCCCTAGCCACCCTAGACAGTGGTCCTCAACTGGAGGCTATTTGGCCCCCCGGAAGGACATTTGGCGATGTCTGAAAATATGTTTGATTGTCACTATCAAGGAATATTAGGGATACAGTTAAACAGGCTACAACGCACAGAGGAGCCTCCCGCAATGAATTATCCAATCCAAAGTTTCTATCGTGTCAAGACTGAGAACCATTCCCTAGGAACATTTTAAGTGCTCAATAGTCATATATGGCTAGCAGTTACGGTACTGTACAAAACAGATACAGAACATTTTCATCATCGCAGAACATTCTGTTGGACTACTCAGGTCTAGAAGATCTTCAAGGTCCTTTTTACCTCTGAAACCCTAAGCAAATCAATGAAAGAAGAAAAGGGCAGGATAATAAAGATGCTGAGAGAGAAAAATAAGGGGAAAGAATTAAGTAGTTAACTGTCTTTAGAGGCATCTAGTTACCAGTTTGCCACTGAACATGTAGTGAATATCTGAAACAGGCCCTATTTTTATTCGGACTTGTTCACACAAAAGTGTAGTATTAGGATCAAATTAACTATTGACTCTCTCTAGGTATCTTGATAAATAAACGCCACTTTGGAATCTTTACCATTGTGCACTACCTGTCTGACCAGACCTTTGTCTCATTCTTGTAGTTATCCCACTGCTATAACTATAGTCCTACCTCTTCTCCGGGGAGAACACATACATAATGAAGATTTTCTTTAGAGTAAAATAAGCAGAAAATAGGATTTACATTTAATACAATCCCTTCAGTTTTAATAATGACTGGTTTTAATTCTCCCTTTGGGTACTGAGATAAAACACCTTCCTTCTCAGACCACACCTGTATCCAATTCTAGGTACCCAACTCCAGGAGAAATATAAGGATGTTTCTAATGTCCTTAAATATCTTAATTGATCCTAGGCAGAAGAGAAAAGTTTTTTTAAAAAATATCCAGAATGTGGAAATAAGAAAGGTGGTTACTGGATGTCCTTTCAGTTAAGTACTGCAAATTGTCTGAATGTTCCTCAATGGCTTAATTAATTCTATAGGGCTGTGTACCTTTGATTGACTTTCAGTTTAGGGGTAGAGGTTCACTTGTGGAAAACCAATAGTAATACAAATGATTCTTGTCCATAATAATACAAATGAATTTTATTTGTAGAGATACAGCTGATTTTCCCCTAGTAGAAAAGATAACTCCAAATTTTACAGTTTATTGCCCATGGGTTAAGGATTTCTTACCATATTCTTTTTTTTTTTTTTTTTTTTTTTCACATTTTAAAAAAAAAATTTATTTCTCCCTCCCCCCACCCCATTGTTTTTGCGCTCGCTGTCTGCTCTCTGTGTCCATTTACCGTGTGTTCTTCTGTGTCTGCTTGTCTTCTCTCCAGGCGGCACCGGGAACCAACCCTGGGACCTTCTGGAGTGGGAGAGAGGAGCTCAATCTCTTGCGTCACTTCAGCTCCCTGGTCTGCTGTGTCTCTTATTGTCTCTCCTCTGTGTCTCTTTTTGTTGCATCATCTTGCTATGCTAGCTCTCTGCACAGGCCAGCACTCCTGTTTGGACCAGCACTCTGCATGGGCCAGCTTGCTGCATGGGACAGTTTGCCTTTCACCAGGAGGCCCCAGGAATCAAACCCTGTACCACCTATGTGGTAGATGGGAGCCCAATCACTTGAGCCACATCTGTTTCTCACTGTATTCTTTTTAGCATTCTTTTTGGCTGCCTTGACAATGTAAATCTCTATCTTCATATTTTCCTTTGAACCAGTTTTAACATCTTACTCTTTCCTCATTAATTAATGGGTTGAATAAAACCTTTGACATATTTTCATTTTATATTTGCATGAGATTTATGTCTTTAACATTTTGAAAATTGTCCTTAGAGGAATTTTGCCTTGGTCAGGTATTGCTCCTAGATCAAGTACAGTGGATCAAGTGAGTGCAGTGGAAGCCACAGATTTTTAATTGACAGTAATGAAAAACATCCTAACAATACATGCTGAATATCTTCCAGTGGATCCTCAAATCTACTCACTCCCCTGCTCTACCCTAGGAGGATGGTTTATATGGTTTACATCAACAGGCTCTCTTAAGCCAGGGTTGGAGCTAGAGTGTGAAAAGAGAGGTGCCTCGGGCTCAAAATCTAAGGAAAACTGATGCTCAGGAGTGAGCCTGCACTTGTTTAGGTTCTGAATTAACCTCTGACTTTTGGTTAAGTTCAGCAAATGGGAGGCAGTAAAGGTCCTAAGAGGACAAGAGGAAAGTGAGGTTTGAGTATTTACTCCTCTGGGTCCCTCCCTGGGGTGCTGCCATGAGATGGCATCACAGGCTTCTCTCTGTATCTGAATTCCTCTAATCACTCCTTGCCTTCAGCCCTGCATACCTGGGATGGTTACTAGCCCTGGACACTGCATTATTCCTTGTGGTTTCCCTACTCCCAATTGAGAGGGTGTTATTTATTTAATAAATAGTCCCTTATTAAATTCTCCTCACATTATCCACTTCGCCTGTACCACCTGATTCAGGATCTGATTCAGGACTTTGGCTGATATGGTTAGCAAGGCCTGGAGATGGAATGGGCTGTTTTGAGACTAGTGACTTCACTCCCTGCTCTTAGGTATTCAGGACAAGGCCGGATGATCAAGGGACACTGATGCTTTGAAGTTACTCTCTGCTCTGGGAGAAGGCAAAATTATGTGACTATGATTTTCTACATGTGGAGGCGGCATAGTCCTCCAAAAAGCTGTACTGCTAGTGCGCGCACGCGCGTGCGTGCGTGCGTGTGTGTGTGTGTGTGTGTAATTGTAGGAATGGTGGGTATAGGGAAAGAGGAGAGGAAGAAAGGAAGGAGAAATTTATGTCTTATTACCAGTCATGTAGTCAAAGGAGGTTTTTTGGTGGTACGTGGAAAGGAGAATGAAGTTTAGTATGTTATAATTGTGGGTGGGGGAGGGGTGTTTCAAAAGCCTCCAAGCTTGTATTCCAGAGGATTCAGATATATTTGTGCATTTCTGTTGGACCTGAGGGACAGACAAACTAGGAGTATAACACTATCAGGGACAGAAGACCCTTCAAAGGAATAATGCATCCTAAAGGTAGAAAGAAATATGCACAAATCTGTTTTCCAGGTCATGGATCTAGGTTTCCTGAGGTGATGAAAAAGTCACACTGGTCACATTTTATATTCCTATCCAGAAATTTTATAAGTACTTATTTAGCACATACTTGCAGAAGTCTAATTGCTCTCCTTGACATTATAGTCAATTAAGTTCTGAGACAATGGTCATGATTATGCTAGAAGATCTGAGAATAGGGGAATGGATGTGGATTGTGATGGTTAGGCTAATGTGTCAACTCGGCCAGGTAATTGTGTCCAGGTGTTTGTTCCAGCAAGCACTGGGCTAATTGTAATATAAGAGCATTTATGGACTTCAATCCCCAGTGAGTTTACTGCGTGGATGGCTGATTACATCTGCATCAATCAGGGAGATTACATCATCAATGGGTGGCGCTTTTATCCAATCAGTTGAATGACTTAAAAGCAGAAGTGATTTCAACATTCAGAGAGAATTTCCCAGCTCGTCACTGGACAGGCAACTTCTCCCAGAAACTCATCAACGACCTTTCATCGGACTTTCATCGGAGCCACTGGTTTGCAGCCTGCCTGCAGAACCTGGACTTGTGCATCCCCACGGTCGCGTGAGAGACTCTTAAAATTTCATATTATTGACAGATATCTCCTGCTGATTCTGTTTCCCGAGAGAACCCTTACTAATACATGGATCAAGCAGTTGAGCACCTGCTTCCCACATTGGGGGTCCCAGTTTGGTCCCCAGTGTCTTCTAAAAACAAAACAGAAAAAAACAAACAACAAGGGAATAAACAAAAAAAAATCAACTCAAGGAGCCAACGTGGCTCAGTCGTTAAGTGCCTGCTTCCTACATAATGAGGTCCGGGGTTCAATCCCAGGCCCTGGTACCTCAAAAAAAAAAAAAAAAGGATCTGAAAATAGGAAAAGGTACAAATTTTTTACACGTCAATGCAGAATTTGGGGGATACCAGTAGTCTATGATAGAACTGAGCTGATAATTCCTGAGGGTTTTTTTTTTTCATTTTACTTTTTAACAGATGCATTGAGGTATATATGATATAAAATAAACTGCATGTATTTAGAGTGTACAATTTGATAAGTTTTGTCATATGTATAAACTTATAAAACATTACCACAGTCAAGGCAATAAACAAATGTCTCACTTCCATGTATTCTTGTGACCCTTTCAAATCCTTTCCTCCCACACCTCTCTATCCCAAGGCAACCATTGACTTGCTTTCTGTCACTATAGTTTAGTTTGCATTTCCCAGGATTTTATATAAATGAAATAATACTATATGTATTCTTTTTTGTTTTTTGTCTGCCCATATGCACTTCATATTGTGATTTTTCGTATATTTGCAATTGGGTTATCAGCAGCAGAGGAAAGACTATAACCACATGCAGCTTTTTTTTCTTCCAAGTCATCTGCTCAGTATTTTAATATCTGTTGAAATCTTATGTGTACAATTCAGTTGCTTTATAACTTTGTACGTTTGAGAAACATGTTTGGAAAATGAAAAGTAATTGAAACTAAGAGCAGAAATAAGAATGGAAAAGGAGATGGAATGTGGGGATATGCTTGCAAAATTCCAGTTCTTTAGATGCGAGCTTAAAAGCACTAAATTCGTTTGATGGACATGAGCACAGCATTCCTCTTCAAAAAGCAAAGGAATTGAGTCAAACTACAGAGAGAACCACTTGTGGCAATAGCAATTCAATTCACAACAGTGTTCAATCCAATGAATCTGAATGTCATCGAAGTGATAAAATACTACTCGGAAGCTATTGAGAAAAACATAAATGAGAAATTAATTAAAGATGAAAGGAAACTAAGCCCTTTCTGTAAGTTGGGGAAAGCCCCACAAGTTAAAAATCAACAAGCATTACAATTCACATTTTACATGTTTTTGATATATGCAAGAATTTCTTGGTATAAATCTCTTAAATATAACCTAATCCAAAAGGATCCAGAGAGGGCTTATAAATCATAACAAAATGTGAAAGATATCTAGGTTAGTAGAAGAGGGTAGTAGAATTTGAGAGATTTTGCTGAATCAAAACAGGAAGAAGTCATGTCAAAATGAAGGGATTTTTTGTGTTTTTTTACTATTTTTTTATTTTTTTATGTGCGTAATTGGCTGTGGGCTACAGGTAAGGGTATACAAGTCCCATAGATTTAAGCTGGGTGTACTGAAGCCCTATTATTCTATATAATAGGAAGAAACATTTCCAGATGTGCTACCTATAATATGGTCAAGAGAGTGAAATATCATTTCAGATATAATTATCCATTATAGGCATTCTCTGTAGGTAGATAACCCAAGCTAAATGTCCAGCCCTCCATGCTGGGACAAGTAGAGGCCTAGGATCAGGCCACACCAAGGTCTCAGGAGCTGGGGTAGACATGGAAATAGGTGAGGCTGGCCCAGGGTGTTAGAACCCAAGTCCCTGAAAAGTGTGGTTCTGGAAGGAGGGGAAGGCTGATGACTTGCAGTTGGTTTGAATTGCGCTGGCAGTTCTCTGCCTTCCACTTGAGCCACACTCACTGTGGGCCAAGACTTATGTCATATGCTAGAGATTCAGAGATCACCTTTGAATGACAATGTAAGACACAGACCTGCCTACAAGACTCTCCCATATTCTGGCAGCATCAATTTTTGACATATTTAATGTGACAAAATCAGTATTTTTGGCAACAGACTTTGGGGAAACAACATTGGAAGATATAAATTAGGTTGGGGTTTTGTGTTTTTCTTTTCATTTTTTATTGAAGTATATCATTCATATGCACAAAAGTTTTTTTATTAATATTATTTATAAAGAAGCTGCAGATCACTTAAATGTCACATCAAAAATGTAAGGAATTCCCATATACCTCACCCCCTTCCCCTCCCACACTTTTCCCCATTAACAACATTTTTCATTAGTGTGGCACATTTGTTACAATTGATGAACACATACTGAAGTATTGCTACTAACCATGTCTATAGTTGACAATATGGTTTACATTTTGCACCACACAATTTATAGGTTTCGACAAAATACATAATGGCCTATATCAGTCATTGCAATGTCATGCAGAACAATTCCAATATTCCAGAAATGCCCCACGTTACACCTATTCTTCCCTCTCCCTCCAGTCAGAACCTCTGGTGACCACTGCCTTCATATCAATGTTCTTCCATTTCTAGAATATTAAGAAGTCTACTTTAGTCCATAGTTGCATGCCTCCTTACGTTTGTTCATTCCTCAATCTTGAGGGTTTGAGGATGGTGATGCCCACTCTGTTTCCAATTGAGAAGGGGCTTTATATTAGGTTTTGAGGGGCTAAAAAAATAACACCCATATTCCCCATCCAAATTTGGAACCAACTGAGAGATAGATGTGACAGGTAGATGGCAATCCGAATACAGTTTGAGCTGTTTTGAGAACATGGCTGAGGTTTCAGAAAATGGACTCTTAGGACTCTGTCCTCCCTGCCACATTCCAAGTGTGGACTTTGGGATAGCTCTGCCAAGAGAGAGAATGTGTGAGTCTGCAGAATAGATGTTCTTACTGAGGATTTCTGCTGCCTCTGAAATGGGGCAAAGAGGGAAGTAACGAATCAATTCCTTAGTACTTACAGTGTTTTCATAGATTAATTCTACCCAAGTAAGAAACTTGGACTAATGGTTGCCCCTCTTAATCAGGCTTCTCAGTCTTCCTTTGTGGGAGAAGTGAGTAATGCATGGGGTGGGAAACCATGGGTGTTATAATAGGGAAGTCCCTCTCTCCACAAGGAAATAGGAGAAGTGGGGGGAAAGTGTTTCTCTCTAATGTTCCCTTATATATGGAGCTTAATCATTAAGTTTATTGTCAATCAGGGGAGATTAGCAGCTATCAGGGAAGTCTTCCTCCCACCTATATGAGGTTGCTCCCAATACTGCACATTTGTTTTGGTTCTTCAAGGAATGTTGATGAATAGTGTCAATTCTGCATCCAGAAGGCTCTAAAATATACATTGTTCCTTATATTAAATTAATTCCAATACGATTATGAATCAAAATAAAAATTTTATTTCCTATTTTATTTCACTTCCAAATTGTGGCCAGTCCATTGTCCAACATAGTTCATCAGAGGTACTATCAGAGGTAACAGAGGTTAAATGAGAGAAATTAAATTCAAAGATTAAAGTCCTAAAGGAACTGCCTTTGTTGTGGAAACAGCAGTTCTACTGCCTTAGTGACTTACAACATCAAAAGCTTATTTCTTGATCATGTTACATGAGGGCTATCAGTAAAGGAAACCCTACAGGTTCTTGGCCGGAGCAGATGATTTGGAATACACACCAGGATGGTCGTGAGAGAAAGCAGATTTATTAATGCCAACAAAGGACAGGAGACGGGGTTCTGAAATCTGCTTTCCCAAAACCAGGGGAGCAGGAGTTTTTATGGATTCAGACAGGGGAGGGCTGAATGGTTACCATCACAATGGCAAGTATACACAAGGGTGAGCCTAGTTTTGAAATAACCATAAAGAAGGGTGAGATCAATCTAGTGAGTTCCAGTGACTTCAGGTATTAACTTTTAGCTATTCTTTATATATTGGAAAAGTAAGAAAAAGTGTCTATATAGTGTCTCAGCAGTCATAATCATTTGTTAATTCTTAACTCTTGGTTACAGTTTACAGGCTTTATGTTCACTCCAAAACAAGCTGGGTACTTTTGTTTATCAACTAAGAAACCAACACTATTTTAACTTTAGGTTATGGAGGACAGGACCGCTTCAATCAAGATCCTGGTATTCACAGAAACCAAGGTAGGGTTGGATTTAAATTGCTGTGGTTCATAAGTTAGCTGAGGCTCTTTTGGGTTCTACTGGGCTCAATTGGCCTTTGCTCCAAATGTCTTCTCATTGCAGGAACCCAGGCTGAAGAGTAGCCACTACCTGATAAATGCTTTCTCATGGTGGACAGCAGGAGCAAGAGGAGCAAAACTAAATCTTATAAGTACTTTTTTTTTTTAAATATACTTTTTAATTTTTTAAAAAGATACTTAGATTACATAAATGTTACATAAAAAATATAGGGAATTCCCATATGCCCCACTCCCAACCCCTCCCACATTTTCCCACATTAACAACATCTTTCATTAGTGTGGTACATTTATTAAAACGGATTAACACAATTTGGAGCATTGCCACTAAGTGTGGATTATAGCTTACATTGTAGTTTATACTCTCTCCCACACAATTTTGTAAGTTATGACAAGATATATAATGCTATATCTGTCATTGCAGATATATAATGCTAGTATCTGTCATTGTAGTGTCATTCAGGACAATTCCCAAGTCCCCAAAATATCCCCATATTACACCTGTTTTTCCCTCTCTCTCCCCTCAGAACCTCGAGTGGCCACTGCCTCCACATCAGTGATAAAGTTCTTCCATTACTAGAATCACAGTAAGTCTATAGTAGTATACCATTAAGTCTACTCTAGTCCATCGTTCATTCCCCAATCCTGAGGAATCTGGGATGGTGATGCCCACTCCACCTCTAATTGAGAGTGGGCTTAGATCCCTGGACTATCTTTGCTACTTTAACCAATAGAATGTGAGCAGATGTGATGTTTGTCCTATCCACGTCTGCTCACATTCTATTAGTTAAAGTAGGAACCAAGCCCAAAATCAGTGGAGTAGAAAAATACACTCCAACTATGCAGAAGCATGGCAAAGGCACAGAGAAAATGCATGTTGTGAACACATTGCTAACATTGTAAGCAAATGTTCACAAATTTTTCCCTGTGAATTAAAATCCAAAGGAAAAAAACCTCAAAATTGTTTTACTCCATTACTTCTTTACCCGAATCTGGCTGCCAGCCAGAATTTTAAAGGACTAATTAGATTAGCTACCCCTGATAACCTGCCTTCTGATGAACTCAAGGTTAACTAATTAGTAACCTTAATCACATTTGCAAAATCTCTTTGCCATGTTAATAACATAATCACGGGTATAACACCTCATCGTATTCATAGTCCTGGGGACTGTGATGAGAAATCTTGGGGGGACATTTTAGAATTCTGCCTATCACATCTACTTTATAACCTAGCAACTGCATCCCCAAGTATATACCCAAGAGAAATGAATGCAATAGTCCACAAAAACTCTTGCAAAAGAATGTTCATAATAACCCAAAACTAGAAACCACCCAAATGTCCATCAAAAGGGGAATGAATAAATATATAAATATGCTGTGGTCTTTTCATAGGATGGACTATTAGTCAGCAATAAAAAGATGAACTATTGATACATACAACAAAATAATGAATATTAAGAACATTATTTTGTGCAAAAGAAGCCAGACACCAAAGAGTACAGACTGACTCCATTTATCTTCAGTTCAAGAACAGACAAAACTAATCTATGGTGATAGAAACCAAAATAGCAATTGCCTCAGAGTGAAGTTGGATTGACTAAAAAGGGGCAGGAGGGAACTTCCTGGGATGATGGAAATGTTCTTATTTTGATCTGGTTCTTAGCATTAAAAAAATTACCTGGTTGTGCATTAGGTTTACTATTACTGCTGTAACAAATCACCACAATCTCAGCAGCTCAAAAAATACAAATTTGCTAACTCACAGTTTCATAAAGATGTTGACCCAAGTCTCACAGCCAAAATCAAGGTGTCACCAGGCAGCCAGCAAGGAATGGAGACCTCCATCCTACACCTTCATGGAACTGAGTTGTGCCAACAATCTGAATTAGCTTAGAGGCAACCCACTTTTTTTGGCATCTGGTTCCCTTTGTCTTCAAAGCCAGCAACAATGGGTTGAGTCCCTCTCACTCCTCAAATCTTTCTGATATCCACTTCTGCTTCATCTCTCCTGCCTTCTCTTCTGCCACATCTCTCTGCTGTGGACTCTTCTGCTTTTTTTGTTTTTTTTTTTTTTTTTTTTGGTAGGCACTATGGCCGGGGATTGAACCCAGGACCTTTGTATGTGGGAAGCTGGTGCTCAACCACTGAGCCACACTGACTCCTCACCTCTTCTGCTTTTAAAGGCACACAGGATTCCATTGGACCTAAACAGAAAATCCAGGATAATCTATTTTGAGGTCAGATGATTCATAATGGTAATTTCATCTGCAAAGCCCTTTCACAGCAAGGCCTACATTGCTATTTGGCTGAATAACAAGGGGGGAATCTTGGGGGATATCTTTGGAATTCTGCCTACCACTCTGGCTGCAATAATAAATATATATATATATATATATATATATTTGTGAATTCATCTAGTCCTGGTGCCTTTACTACCCATTCCTTGAGTGTTAATTTTGAACATTTGGTTTTTGTTAAGAATCATCCACTTTTCTCTAGGCTTTTAAATTTGTTGCCATATTTGCATATAATATTTATTAATATTATTTTACTTTCTCCAGTATCTATAGTAGTTTCTTTTCTCATTCATAATCTTATAGGTTTTCACTGCTTTTTAAAGTCAGGATTCAGAAGGGCACACAAAACAACAACTTTTGCTTTTATTTATCCTTTTCTACCATATTTTTGTTTCTATTTAAAAATTTTTAACTTTTTTTCCTGTATTAATTTCCTGTTTGTAGTTTCTTTTGGTTTATTTGATAGGTTTTCTATCTTCCCAAAATGAGAGCTATGATCCTTTTCCTTAAAAAATATAAAAAGAAAATCATTTGTAGATAGTAGAAAATTAGAAGCATTCTTTTGTGGTAACCATCAAATCTATAAACTTTCTTTTGAATTAGCTTTTGCTGGTGTGCCATAGGTTTTAGAATGAAGTGATCTTTTCGTTGTATTCTACTTTACCATTTGTTTTTATTTCTTCTTTCATCCCTTCTTTCTTTTCAAATAGTTAACATATTTGTATTTAATTATGGGAAATAAGTGAACAGGACAAAAGAGCAGAAAGTTATAACTTGAAAGATGAAGATGGAGACTTCTAGATCCATTGAGAATTACAGTACTATGAGTCCCTATTTTGAAGCCCAAGGACCTCATGGTAAAAGCAAGTCCACTAGGGAGTTTTGCAAATGCTCATACATATCATATAAATTCCATTTCAGTAAATAGTGATCATGAAATATATCTTTTGGCAGATTACCTGAGAATTAATCTCTGGCATTTAGAAATCACAGATAAAAGTTTAAACATTGTACACATTAAGCTGGCCAACATGGAGGAATTGATGGAAGTGATCACCTTGGCCAAATTCCACCCACACAGTGTTTGTCTACAATAGCAGCAGAGGGATCATCAGGCTTTGCAATATGTGCTCTTCTGCCTTGTGTAACAGGCAGGCATTCAAAGTTTTTTGAAGAAACTGAGGACCCCAGAAGTAGGTCCTTCTTTTCAGAAATAATTTCTAACATATCTGATGTAAAATTTAGTCATAGTGGCCATTACGTGATAACCAGAGACTACCTGTCAGTGAAAGTGGGAGACCTTAATATGGAGCAGGCTGGTGGAGATATACTAGGTTCATGAATATTTTCAAAGCAAGTTATGAAAATGACTGCATCTTTGACAAGTTTGAGTGCTGCTAGAACAGTTCTGATAGTGCTGTTATGACTGGATCCTACAACAACTTCTTTAGAATATTTGATAGAAATACATGATGGATATTACGTTGGAAGCCTCAAGAGAGAGCAGCAAACCTTGAGCCATTCTAAAGCCTTGGAAAGTATGCACAGGTGGTAAGAGAAAGTTGAGGTTAGTGTTGAAATTTTGGACATCAATAAGAAGATTCTTTACACAGCCTGACAATCCCTGGAGAACATCATCACTGTAGCTGTCACCAATAACTTGTATATATTCCAGAACAAAATCAACTAAAGAGGCTAATTTGAGGACCAAGTCTTACCTTGCATAGTTAAGCCCCACAATTCTTCTTTTCTCTAACCATAGCTAATTATTATTTTTAACCCAATCTGTGAGTCTCTTTTAATGGAAAAATTCAATCAATTCAAATTTAGTGAAATAGCGGATATACTTGATTTCATTATGTTTATGATGTTGTTTTTCATTTTCCTTATTTTTTCTTATTAATTCCATTTCCCCTTTAACTTGGAAATCTTATCACAGTTTCTATTCAATTAATAGTTACATTTTGTATCAATTAAGATTATGCTTGAGAGAAGAAAGTTTCATAAAACAAGAAGTCCAAAGGTAGGAGGGTCATGATGAATATGGTGATTCCATGCTGCCGAGAGGGACCCAGTTACCTTCTATCTTTTCTGTCAGGCATCTTTCACGTGTAGCTTTCATCCTCATGTTTATAGTCTCATGGTAATTATATGACTGCTCCACTTGCAGTGCTTTGTTCATTTTATAGGCAGGAAGAAAGGGAAGGGTGGAAGGCAAATTGTGAATAACATCAGAGTCTGTCATCTTTTAAAAAGAATTATACCAGAATTGACCCATATCCCTCCTACCCACTTCTTTCATTCATACCTAATCATCCAGAACTGTGTCATTTAGCTACTAATAATTGTAAGGTAAGCTAGGAACTTTTTTTAGCCGGGTAAACTGTTACCCTGAGTGGAATCGGAGCTCTTTTAGTAAGGAAGAAGGGAAAAAATGGATATTAAAAGGCAACTAGCGAAAAACAAATCAATGGCGGTGATGGGAGTGTTTTGATCAACTTTCCATTGAGATCATTGGAACAAGGTCCGAATTTGGGATCATAATTAAGTAAAATAAAAGGGCCAGATGCTTTCGATATTGCTGAGAGGGTCACTGTCTTAGTTTGGCTAAGGCTGCTGATGTGCGGACCTGGGCGCCCGGCGGTGGCGGCGGGCGGGGCCAAGACACTCCCGGAAACCAAAAGAAACCTTGGAGGGAAAAGGGGCTGGAGCAAAGCTCCGGCTCACTATCGCCGCCCCAGGTCCCGCCCAGCACTGCGCTTAAACCCGCGACAGGGTGCTGGTGGCTGCTAAGCCGCTCTCTGACCCACACAGCATTATTTAATTAAAATTAAAAAAAAAAAAAAAAAAGCAACTAGCAGTGTCCACAACATCAGCCTTTACCTTAGAGATATAATCAGATGCATTCTCTATTGTTTGAAAAAAGGTACTATTTTCTCCACCAAGATAAGTAAACAATTTCCCCCTCCAAGATCTTCTTTACTACCCCATGTACATACACACACACATATCAGGATGGGTCTTACTATTTCTGGAGTACTTTATAGATGGAATGAATACAGAGAGAGAAAGCCACGGAAGCAAGAAACTGAAGTCAACAAAACCTGGAAGAGAAAGGAGAGACCAGCAGATGACGCCATGTGCCTTGCCATGTGGCAGAGGAGCCAAAGAGCACCAGAAGCCAGTCTTCAGGAAGAAAGCATTGCCTGACGATGCCTTGATTTGACATTTTCTCAGCCCCCAAACTGTAAGCTAATAAATTACCATTGTTTAAACCCAACCCCCCCACCCCACCCCTACTCCCACCCCCTTTTTTGTTTTCGAAAATTTGCTTTGAGCTGTCACGGAAACTGAAACAGATTTTGGTACCAGGAGAGTGGGTTGCTGCTATTGTAAATACCAAAAATGTGTAAATGGCTTTGAAATAGGTTAATGGGCAGAGGCTGGAACACTTGTTAACTATTTGATAGAAAGGCTTAGATTGCTTTGAAGAGACTGTTGGTAGAAATATGAATGCTAAGGTACTTCTGATGGCCTTAGAAATGATTAATGTGTTATTGGAAACTGGAAGAAAGGTGTTCCTTGTTTTAAAGTGCATAGGATTTGGTGAAATTGAGTTTTATGTTGGATGGAAGAAAGAATTTGAAAGTGATGAACTTCAATATTTAGCTGAGGAGATTTCCAAGCTAAATGTGGAAAATGCAGCCTGGTTTCTCCAGCCATTTCAATGCAAGTCAGGTTTGAAAACGAAACTATCCAGGAAGGATCTGTCTTATGGTTTGGGCCCCTGAGTACTACAAGCAAAACTGACAAGATTTTTGCAAGATCTATACGAACAGAACCACTGCCAGCCTGGACTAAAAGGGACAGAAAAGGGACAGATTGAAGGAAAAATCACTTCAAGAACCATGGAAGCTGACATCTGAACCAGACATCTTCTCAGGCCAAGAGAGTGGGCCCACCATGTGTGTGAAAAGAGTAAGTCTGCCCTGGAGCATGAAGAATGTCGGCCTTCCATCCAGTTGATCAGTAAGAGCACTACCACCCCAGCAGCCTTCACCCCAGTATTCAGGGGAGAGCAAGGCTGCTGCAAAAGTGCTTGGAAGGGGTAGGGCTGCCACTCCATCAGAACCTGAGGACAAAATATTATTCCAGTGCTGCAGCTGCTGTGGAAGACAGTTTGGCGGTTCCTTAGAAAGCTAAGTATAAAACTCCCATGTGACCTAGCAATCCCACTTGTAGGTATATACCTAGAAGAATTTAAAGCAAGGACTTAAGCAGATATTTGTATGCCAAGGTTCATAGTGGCATTATTCACAATTGACAAAAGATGGAAGCAACCCAAGTGTCCATCAACCAATGAATGAATAAAATGTGGTTTATACACACAGTGGAATATTAGTTAGCCATAAGAAGCAATGAAGTCCTTATACATGCAACAGCATGGATGAACCTTGAAGACATCATGTTGAGTGAAATAAACCAGACACAAAAGGACAGATATTGTATGATCGCACTGATTTGAAACAATTAGAATAAGCAAACTTATAGTCAGAATCTAGAATATAGGTTACCAGGGGGCTGGGTGGGGACAGGGAATGGGAAGTTAAGGCTTAAGATGTACAGAGTTCCTATATGGAATGACAGAAATGTTATGTTAATGGATGATGATTTCAGCACAACTTTGTGAACACAATTAACAGCACTGAAATATGTATCTGAATATGAGTAAAAGGGGAAATGTTAGATTGTATAAATGACAGAATAAAAAAAAAATTTTTTTTTAATCCACAGAACTATACACAGTGAACCCTAAGTTAAACCATGGATTATAGTTAATAGTACAATTATAAAAATGTACGATCATCAATTGCAACAAATATTCCACACCAATGCAAGGTGGTGGTGGTGGGGTAGTATATGGGAATACTATATTTTATGCATGATTGTTCTGTAAACCCACACCTTCTCTAATAGAAAAAAATTTTTTAGAAAAGCCACTGGGGAGGGGGAGGTGCAGGTGTTTGAAGAACAAAATAATAAAATTTGCATAATTAAAAAAACTATCATTCCACAGATGACTCTCTGACCTTGAAATCTAATGGAATATTTTGGAATTGTCTGGGACCTGTGAACCCTGTTTTCCTTCCAATTTCTCTGTATAGGAATGGGAATGTTTATCCTATAGTTGACCATCCTTTGTGTATTGGAGGCAGATAACTTGTTCTCTAGTTTTCACAAGTCCATAGATGGAGAGAAATTGTGCCCCAGGTCAGACCACACCCATAACCAATTTTGATGAGTCTGAAATGACTTGAGGCTTTTGGGATATTGTGATGGAATGAATATATTTTGCATATAGAAAGAAATGACTTTTTGGCATCCAGAGGGTGGATTGTGGTGGTTTGAAGCTGTATGTAACCCAGAAAAACATGTTCTTAAATCCATTCCTGAGGGTATAAACCCATTGTATGTAGGACCTTTTGTTGAGGCTACTTCCATTAAGATGTGACCCACCTCATTCAGGATGGGTCTTTCTCCTATTAATTGAGTCCTTTATAAACAGAATGATACAGAGAGAGAGAGAGTCACAGAAGCAAGAAACTGAAATCAATGAAATCCCGAAGAGAAGGGAGAGACCAGCAGATGTTGCCATGTGCCTTTTCATGTGGCAAAGGAGCCAATGACCACCAGCAACCAGTCTTCAGGAAGAAAGCATTGCCTGATGATGCCTTGACTTGGACAATTTCTTGGCCTCAAACTGCAAGCTAATAAATTCCCATTGTTTAAACCTACCTCATTTGCTTTGAGCAGCCTAGGAAATGAAAACAATAACCTAGCCAAGTTGATGCATAAAATTAATCATCACAATATTTTTCTCAAATAGTATAGTAATTTTTAGTTCTATTATTTTAAATTTTTAATTTTCTTATGACCCTTTTGACAGTCTGTTGCTATCCATTTAGATTCAACTCTAAATATATATATCTCTACATAGCTTTATGTATAGCTATAAATATGCATAGCTATTTATTAGTGTACATTGCTCATTATTATCTCTCCCTTATTTTCCTTTATCTTGAAGTATCTGCTAGTTCATTTGTTGTTTGGTTAGTATTTTCCCATCAGTTCTGCCTGAACTCTGTGAGGCTTTTCAATCAGATCTTTATCTGAGAGACAATTTAGTCTATAATTAAATTATTTCCTATTCCTTCTCATTTGCATAGGCCTCCTGTGTCTATCCTCCAACTCTCCTATCTTTTCCTTCATTATTTCTATCACTTTATATTTTTGTACTCTTGAGATATTGCCTCCATTTGGTCTTCCAGGCCACTAATTTTGGTCTCAATAGTAACCATCCTCTCCTTCAATTCACCTATTGCATGCTTGAGATGGGAAATCATGGATTTAATATTCAGAATTTGTGTATGTGTGTGTGTATATACATACTGCACTTGAATCTCTTTAAGTGCTGTTATTTATTATCAAAGCGCCCTTTGTCTTCTCTAGCAGTTCTATTTATTCTGTTGATTTTGTAGCAGGTTACTGAATAAGCTGACCTTGGTAGAGTGGGCAAGCAAAAAACTATTCAGTTTTTTTTCTCATTGCTGTTCCTGCAAAATTATTTTATCTAATGCACCCTAATGTGCTCTAATGCATTTTAATGCATTCAATGATAATAGAGTAATAAGGAATTGCTGCCTTAGAAGTAGAAGTACAGTAAACTGCGGCTTAGATAGTTTATATTATTTTCCCAAGTGCATTCATATCTGCCTGATTCTAAGACCCATGCTTGTTTCTCTTATATGAGTATCAGGAAAAACTACCATCATTACTTGTATCATAATCAGGTATATTTTCTACTTCTTGATATTTTTATTGTTAGCACATAAAGAGAGTTTATGTTTTATCTTCTAAGCCAGGAAAGTAGTTAGGGAAACTGTTGTGCTTTACATGAGCCTGGGAAGGAAGGGGGGAAAATGGTGACAGCAAGCAGAAGAAAGCAGGAGGGTCAGTCCCTATTGTCTGTTGGGAAAAAAAGAAAGATAATTTCATGTCTTCGAGCTGCTGCTGATTCTCCTCCTCCCCAGCCAGTAACCAGAAGAAAGTTAAGCAGCCAGGAAAACTTGTATGCTTTCCCCCTTCCCACTACATACCTAAGCCCACCCCATCTTCTCTTAAAATCTTTTTCTTTTTCTCTTCCCTTATTCACATGGTCTCCAATTACATCAAGGGAAATCTTTTTCTCCGTCTTTTCACAACATATCTACATTTCTATCTTTGTTATTCTATTTGAGAGCCAAAACCTGCCTCTATGTGTGATGATATGCCTTTGAGCACTGGTGACACACAATAAAGAAAGCTTTAATTCTAAAGTGGAAACAGAGGAACTCAGACCAGTTTACCTCTTTATTCTTGAAAGTTTCCAAAAGACTCCCCAGAGCCTCTCCCTAGCTTAATTACTTCTAATTAAACTTGATTCTCCTCAAGCACTAACAGTCAAGATTTTAAAATCCTTTTCTTACTCAGTTCTGTCTATATATATATTTCTCATATAGTCTATGGGAAAGTTTTATACATTAAATAGGCTTTTGTGGGTTAAACTAGGAATTCATTATTTCCAAGATTATTTCTATGTGAACTACATTCTGAATTCCAAAGAAATGGATTACAAATTACTAAACATAATGGATTACATTTGAAGTGCAACTTGTTTCTAAGTTGAATTCTGCATTTATATGGTTTGGATTAATGAGAAATTGATGAGAAACAGTAAAATAGCAATGTAATAATATAATTTTAAAATTTCAATACCTTATAGGATGTACCATAAAATTATTTTAACTTATTAAGTTATTCTTTTAAATTACTTAGCAATTCAGAAAAAAAGTTAAAATTGTAATTGGAAAAAGCATTTTATAGTAATGAAGTTCTAACATCTACTAACAAAAAGCTGATCAAAATTTTACAAAGCCATTTTAATTGCATGGATTACTAATATAATACTATTTTCCAATGGTTATCCAAAATGTTGACATATAATTAACCTCACATGCATTAAATTAAAGGTACATTTGTCTTATTTGATATTCAATTATAGAGCAATATTACTGATGTTGTTTGTTGGCTTCCAATAGCAAATTTCCAGTCAGTCTATGCCATTCTTATTCCTGAGTCAGACTTTTCTGTAGGAATGCTGATGATTGAAGAATCTAACTGAGATAATAGAAATTCATGAACTAGTTCCTGTTGTTGACAATCAGTTCCTAAATCTATCCAATTCTTTACAAAAAAAAAAAAAAAAAATGGTTCTTGACCAGTCTGCTGTTGATTTGTAACTTCAATTTCTATGTTTGCTTTCTTATACCATCCATTAGAACATTACTCTTTGGATAAGAATTTCTTCTTGAAACTTAGTTATTTGCTTTTTGTTTTCCAAATATTTCTGATAGAAGATATTTTATCAGACATTTAATTTTCACTTGACATGTTTAATAAATCATCCAGTGGTGTAACATTATTTAATTTATGCACTTTGAGTTTTGTTTTTAAAGGCTTTGAGCAACATTTGACAGTTGAGGCACTGGATTTGTATGTGTTCTTTGATTTCATGGTAAAAAACAGTCTTTCAAATTTGCCAGTTTTAGCACTCACTTCTCGAATAACAGTTTTATCAAGGAAACCCACCAAATTTTTTGTTAGGCTAGAAAAGGTCTGTGAGAAATTATAGAGTTTATTCCAAGATCTATTTTCTAATGTCTGCTTACTAGTTTTCTTTTTTGGTTTATTTCCTACAACTCTGTGTTTTACTTCAAATGGTATTCTTTGTATATCTTTTCTTTTCAGATTGGAAGGAGTAATAGAAGGAGTTAAAGATTTGAGGATTGCACAATTCTTTTCTAAAACAAAATTTGCTCTTCTACATGAGTAAATATTTTCATTTTCCATAGGATGGGGAGGAAGGCTGTTTTTGGACGTAAGTAACATTTGTACATATTGCGTCTCATAAAAAATTATGGGATTTGTGTCCTTCTGTTCCTGTGGATTAAAGAAAAGAGTATTTAGTCTCCAGTCTATTGAGGCAAGAAAGCTATATGCATTTTTAAACATGAAAATAAAATTATAACATATTCTAAAATGACTACTAGTAGTATTAATTATGAACAATAATGGTATCCAAATATACAAAAAAGATATATGTGTGGTGACAAACTTCCTTGTCTTCTTAATATTATATAGCAATGTTTCAGATAAAATCTGAACTTTTGGCCTTCTTAAATATTTTCTTAGATAAAGTAGACTATGAAAAAGTAAATACATTTCTTAAATGTTTGCGGTATTGTCACTGGGAAATAATTAGTAGGATGGAGCATTGTTCTGGAATTTCTTAAGCCTTTGTTTCTTAGAAATAAAAAGCATATCCAAAAAATGAATTGAGACAAAGATCACAAGAGACATAAATGATGACAAGCCAAATTGAAAAATCTGGCTATTCTACTTAATTCAAAAAATAAAAATTTCTCTCTACATCTGTTTTATTTATTATATAACATTTAGCACAATACTTGCCATATTAAAAACATGCTTAATATATATATTTGTGGGATAATAGATTGATTTAAAAATAGACAATCTTTATCACAGTAATAAAATCTATGTATATGAGCTGCTTATTAAGCTTTTTCCTTCCTTTCCATTATTAGGCCAAAAAAAAAATCACTTCAAATAAACTGATCAAAATTTGTATTACCAATATTTAGTAATTTTAAGTCAATGATTGCTATATTTCCTTTAAAAATATAATTAATGAAATAGGAAATTATTGCCATCTAGTTGTATATTGGTGTACTTAGTGTGAAAGGTCTACCAATGCCTATGATTGTTGATATGAATACTATAAAGATTTAGATTCACAATCTGCTGTTGATACCAGTATTGCCTATAAAGTCAATCAATAGTGGAGGTTTGTCATATTTTTGGTCTGTCCAACACCTTAGAGAATTTTCTGCCTTATAAGTCTATGTACCCTTAAATAGAGGTAGAAACTAGTTTTCTCAGCCTCTGGAATTTAGGACATAGGTTTTTGTCGTAAACACTGCCAACTAGATACATTTATGAGAGGCTCCAGTTAAGAAAAAAGTTAAGCACTGTGACAGAGGAGGCATTATGAAAAAGGAGGCATTGTGAAAACTATTCTAGTGAGGGTGGTGGAAGATATATCCAGCTCTGAAAGGCAGTCTTAGAAATAGTGTCCCCTACCTATCACCATTTATAAGCTGTTATCTATGACAATAACATGGTCTCCAGTTTGGGGCTATACTTAGGCTATTCCTCACTAAATAGCCTTCAAGACAGATTCTCCCTCTAACCTTTTTAGAGACTCTGTGAGCTATCAAATAGCCTTTAATAAATGATTCTCTGGTTGGAATGGCTAAAATAGATTGTTAGGAAAACAAACACATAATCCAGTCATTTTTTAAATTTTTATTTAAAAATTAAATTTTTTAATTTTTATTTTATATTTCTTTTATAATCAAGAAAATTTGATAAAGCCTTCTTCATAAAGAAAAACACAAAATTTCCAGCTGGTACAAAGGAATCCCCAATTATGAGGTGGTGATTCTAAATGAGCATTAAGAATTTAAGTGTAATTGTCATATTGGAATATGAAACCAAGAGGTAAGAAGGATTTATCAAACATTCCAAATGCTAGGAAATATGGAAGATTTCTACAAGTAGTATTAATGGATGTATTTATTAAATAGTAGTAGATATTTTTATTACCATGTCAGAAATTACTATCTCTGGTTGATTAATGTTGATTATCTTGACATTTGGCCTTTTCAGCTCATCCTCAAAGCACAAAGGAAGCAAGGTTTTCTCTTTTATTGAACAATATTCATTTAACTGATCATTTCTGATTAATTTATTTTCTTTTCTACTAAAATCATTCATTTTTGGAGGAGATTTTCTGAAAATAAACATAAGTTCAGCATATACATTTATGGGACAAATTTCTGCCTGCCATTTCTTGCCTGCCTTCCCTGAGTTTTAGCAGTCACTGTGAACTCCAGCTCCTACCCCTCCAGCATAGATTTTCAACCTAATACGACCATCCCTTCCTACCTGGTTTGTGCAGAAAAACAGCAAAAAGCAGGTGTGGGAACAAGATACCCAAGAAGCATATGTATGCCTCTTTAGCTTTTGAGTGGGTAGAAAGTACATTATATAGATTGAAGACAGTAAAGTATTTGCCACATTCTTTGTTGGGATACTGGGAGAAAACTGCTTTGCAGGCTGTCCTTGCCAACATAGGGTAGTTCCAGTTAAGAGAATGGAATAGTGTGGTCAGGCAAAGAAAGGATATAGTTGTCATTCCAGATCTCCTTTGGTTCACATGTGACAGGGATACTGAGTTAAGGCTGGCCAAGGAGTTTGCCATTGTAGGGATGAGGTAACCCATAGCAAAGTCTTGGAGTCAGTGACGTAAGGATAGCCTAAGGCATAACTCAGATAAAGAACATGACAGAGACAGAAAGGGTTCTTCCATTCCAGTGAGAGTTGAGAGTGGACTCTATCCATGTTCAGAGAGAAAGACAATAAGTTCATGAACTACAGGTGGCAGCAGCTCTAGAACACCCAAGGAAGGGATCTTTGGTTGCCAATCCTGTAAGCAATACAAGGGCATTGACCAAGATCATTTTAGAAGTCCCTTTTCTCTCAATGTCACAAAGTCTGGTGAGCGCACTACCCATATTCTCAGATACCATCTTGGAAAGGAACAGAAGGATTGGATCAAACCTAAAGAGACTCTACAATATTGCTTCAGACAAAGTTTAAAATATACATTGAGGGAATTGTGGGAAGATGGTGGAGTAGGGAGCTCCAGGACTTAGTCCTTCCACCAGAACAACTCTTTAACAGGCATGAACTGCCTGAAACAACTATTTTGAAACTCCGAGGCCAGAAAAATTCTGTGCAGCATCCAGGGAAGAGCAGGAGGAAGAGGCTGATAACTAATGGTAAAGAACAATAAGCTGCTCTCTCTGTGCAGTGTCTACCTGTGCCCATCCCTCACTCTTGTGGCAGGCCACCATGGGGTCCAGCCCCTGGCTAGCTCACTGGTGACAGAAAGGGACATAAAAAGTCCACTTCCCCAAGATAGGGATGGGCAAAGCTGATCACTGATGTGACTTTTGATGAGCAGCTTTGGTTGCTGGGGACCCAGCTCTGAGGGTGGCCATTGCTTCAACCCACCACAGACAAAGGCCATGGCAGAGACGTAAAGACACTATTCTTCCTCAGAGAAAAGAAGGACAGTTAGTTAAAGGGCTGCATTTGCTGGGCAAGCCAAGAAAGCTCAGTTTTAGGGAGCTTTCTTGCTCTCGACGCCCTTCCTGATTCCTCTCCAGGGCACTCTGGAGCCAGTCTGGGCCTCTTCATGGCTGCCTGGTCCTGTTTGCCTGGGAAAGACTGACTTGGTAAAGTCTTCTCCAGTGTGTCATTCTCCCAGAATTTGCCCTCTAGGCAAAAGCAGTTTGAGGAATTTAAGGAGTGTAAGAAACTGTAAAGGCAGATGGCATGGGGCAAAGACTTGCCAGCTTCAAACACCCAGGAGAAGGAGGTCTGTCTCCAGGGAAACAGATGAGACAACCAAACTCCTGTAAACAGGAGAACTCCAAAACAACTAACAAGCAAAAGCCTAGGACAAGACACAAGACCAGAAAGATGGAAAATCTTATACACTGCATTTGCCTTGGGCAAACCTTCCTGCTAGGAGAGCTGAAGCTCAAGAAAAGCCCTGCCTTATCACCAACTGATTACAAAATTGAGAAACTGACATCTCAGGGAATAAATCTCAGAGTTAACATTTTAAAATATTAAAATGTACAGGGTGCAACAAGAGTACAAGACAAAGTTAGAGGAAATGATGGCCCATCCAAAGGAAAAGGATAAAAATCCAGAAAACATCAATGAAGAAGACCAGAATGTTGACACACCAGACAAAGCCTTTAAAAAACAATCTTAAAAATGCTCAAGGAGATGAAGGAAAATACAGATAAAGAACTAAAGGATATCAAGAAAACAATGAATGAGCAATATGAGAATCTTAGTAAAGATATAGAAATTTTTAAAAGGAACTGAACAGAATTACTGGAGTTGTAGACCACAATAATTGAAATGAAAAATTCCCTAGATGGTCTCATCAGCCTATTGGAGCTGGCAGAAGAAAGAATCAATGAACTCAAAGACCAAATACCTGAAATGAGTCAGGCTGAGGAACATAAAGAAAAAAGAATTATAAAATATGAAAATAGCCTAAGAAACTTCTGGGATAAATTCAAGAGTACTAATATATGCATTATGTGAGTCCCAGAAGGAAAAGAGAGAGAGAATGGGACAGAAGTCATTTTCAAAGATATAACAACAGAGAACTTCCCAAACTTAGCAAGAGACAAGAATATGCACATCCAAGAAGCCCAAAGAACACCAAACAGGATAAACATGAAGAAAAATACACACCATCATATATTGATCACATTACTGAACACAAAAGACGAGGAGAAAATTCTGAAAACTGCAAGAGAAAGACAACTTGTTATGTACAAGGAAGTCCCAAATAGAGTGAGTGCTGATTTCTCATTGGTAACCATAGAGGAAAGAAGGCAGTGGGTTGAAATATTTAAAGTGTAGAAAGAAAACAAAACTGCTAACCAAGAATTTTATATCTGGCAAGACTTTGCCTCCAAAATGAGGGAAAGATTAAGACAATCTCAGATTTAAAAAAAAAAAATTTTTTTTTTGAAGTTGAGGGATTTCATCACCACTAAACCTGTCAAGCAAAGCTAGCAAGAATTCCTTAGACTAAAAGGAAAGGACATTAGACAGTGGTTCAAAGTGGCATAAAGAAATTCCAACTTCTGGTAAAGGTTACCATTTGGGTAATTATAAAAATGCCAGTTGTACTGTTGTGTATTGTTTGATATGTAACTCCACTTCTTCCTACAGGTTATAAAATGCACATGTATAAAAAGTAACAGAAAATCTATGGTTTTGGACACACAATACACAAATATATAAGTGGTAACAAGTACCAGATAAAAAGGTGGGGGGACAGAAGTGTATAGGAAAAGTATATATGCATGCTATTGAAGTCAAGTTGGTATCAAACCAAATATAATTGTTATTTTATGGATGTTAAGCTTTAACCATATGATAACCATAAGGAAAATACATGAAAAACATATCCAGATAGAACAGAGAAAGCACTCAATATGGTTCAATAGAAAAAATCAAATAAATATAAAAAATAGGCATGAACAGAAGAATTGAGGGACAAAAAAGATATAAAACTTACAAAGACAAAATAGCAAAATGAAAGAACTGAGGGACAAAAACATATAAGACTTACAAAGACAAAATAACAAAATGACAGAAGAAAGTCATGCATTATCAGAAGTCAAAAGGCAGGGATTGGCAGAATGGACAAAAAAGCATGACCCAACTATTTGCTGTCTGCGAGACTCGCCTTAAATTCAAAGATATTAGTAAGTTGAAAGTGGAAGGATGGAAAAAATATATACCAGACAAGTAATAGCCAAAAGAAAGCTGGGGACGCTATACTAATATCAGATATAATAGGCTTGAAGTAAAAAAATGCCAATGCTTGGTCTAGCTGTGTGGTATTCTGTTGTTTGGATATACCATTAAAAAAACACTTATGAGGGACAAAGATGTTCATTATATACTGCCAAAGGGACAATTCAAAAAGAAGATGTAACAATTATAAATATATGCACTTAGCAGAGCCCCAAACTATATGAAGCAAATACTAAGAAATTTGAAAGGAGAAATTGACCATTCCACATTACTAGAAGGAGACTGGACTTTAATGCAGCACTTTCAATAATGGATAGATCAATAAAGAAATACAAGACTTGAATGACATTCTAAACTAACTAGACCTAACAGACATATATAGAACACTTCATCCAATTCTTCTCAAGTGCACATGGATCATTCTCCAGGATAAACCACATGTTAAGTCACAAAACATATCTCAATAAATTCAAAAATATTAAAGTCATATAATGTCTATTCTCTGACCACAATGGATTGGAGCTAGAAATCATTAAGAGGGAGAAATGGAAAAGTTACAAATATGTGGAAATTAAACAGCATACTCTTAAACAACCAGTGGGTTAAAGAGGAAATCACAAGCGAAATTAGGAAATATCTGGAGGTGAATGAAAATGAAAATACAGCATATCAAAATTTATGAGATGCAGTGCTGAGAGGGAAATTTATAGCTCTATATGACTACATTAAAATGAATAAAGACTTCAAATCTGAGACCTAACCTCAAAACTGGAAGAACTAGAAAAAGAAGAGCAAACTAAACCCAAAATGAGCCAAAGGAAGAAAATAACAAAGATCACAGAAGAGAGAAATGAAATAGAAAGCAAAAAAAAAAAAAAAAAAAAAAAAAAAAAAAACAACCACAGAATCAACAAAACCAAAAGTTGGTTCTTTGAGAAGATCAGTAAAATTGACAAAAACTTTAGCTAGATTGACAAAGCAATCTATTTGTTATACAAATAACAAAAACCCACAATAAAAGGGGGGGGGGCATTACTACCAACACCACAGAAATAAAAAGGACTGCAAGAGGATATTATGAACAATTGTACACCAGTAAATTAGATAACCTAGATGAAATGGATAAATTTTAGGAAACATATAAACTACTTATATTGACTCAAGAAGAAATAGAAGATCTCAACAAACCAATTACTAGGAAAGAGATTGAATCTGTAATCAAAAACCTACCAACAAAGAAAAACTCAGGGCCAGATGACTTTACAGTGGAATTCTACCAAACATTCCAAGATGATTTAATTCCAATTCTGCTCAAACTCTTCCCCCAAAATTGAAGAGTACACTCACTAATTCATTCTATGAGGCCAACATCACCCTCATACTAAAGCCAGATAAAGATACCTCAAGAAAAGAAAACTACAGACCAATATCTCTTATGAGTATAGATGCAAAAATCCTCAATAAAATACTAGCAAACTGAATCCAACAGCACATCAAAGGAATTATACACCATGATGAAGTGGTATTTATCCCTAGTGTGCAAGGCTGTTTCAACATAAGAAACTCAATTAATGTCTTACACCACATGAACAGAAGGAAGGAAAAAAAAAAATGTGTGATGATCTCAATTGATGCAGAAAAGGCATTTGACAAAATCCAGCACTGCTGCTTGATAAAAACACTTAGAACACGAGGAATAGAAGGAAACTTCCTTACTATGATAAACAGAATATATAAAAAGCTCACAGCTTACATCCTACTTAATGGTGAAAGACTGAATGAAAACTTTTCCTTTAAGATCAGGAACACGATAAGATGCCTATTGTCACCACTGTCGATCAACATTGTACTGGAAGTTCTTGCCAGAGCAATTGGGGAAGAAAAAGAAATAAAAGGCATTGAAATTGGAAAGAAAGAAATAAAGCAGTCCCTATTTGCAGATAACATGATCCTGTATGCACAATATGCTGGGGGGTGTGTGTGTGAAGAAACCACAGCAAAGTTCATATAGCTAATGAATGAATTCAGGAAAGTGTCAGGGTAAAAGGTCAACACCCAAAAATCAGTAATGTTTTTATACACAAGTAATGAACAATTAAAAGAAGAAATCAAGAAAAAAATCCATTCACAATAGCAACTAAAAGAATAAAATATCTAGGAATAATCTATCCAAGGATGTAAAGGGCTTATATACAGAAAACTACAACATTGCAAAAAGAAGAAAAAGAAGACCTAAAAAATGGAAGGACACTTCATTCATGGATTGGAAGACTAAATATCATCGAGATGTCAGTCCTACACAAAATAAGTTATAGATTTAATGCAACCCCAATCAAAATTCCAACAACCATATTGCAGAAATGGGAAAACCAGTCAGAATGTAAGGGGCCAAATAGCTAAAGCCATCTTAGAAAAGAAGAATGAATTTGGGGGATTCAAAGCACGATCTTAAAACTTATTAGAAAGCCACAATAATCAAAACACATGGTACTAACACAAGGATGGACATATAGACCAATGGAATCAAATTGTGAGCTCAGAAATCAGCCCTCACATTTATGGTTATCTGATTTTTGATAAGGGGGCAAGGACCACTCAATTGGGAAAGAATAGTTTCTTCAATAAATGGTGCTGTGAAAACTTAATCTCCATTTGAAGAAAGAAAGAAATAAAAGGAAGGAAGGGAAGGAAGGAGGTAGGGAGGGAGAGAGGGAGGGAAGAATAAGAAGGAATACCCCTACCTCACACTTTACACAAAAATCCACTCAAAATGAATCAAAGACCTAAATATAGAGACAGAACTATCAAATGCCTAAAAGAAAACATAGTATGTAAATATTCTCGCTATCCTGATTTTGTGATAATCAGGGTAGGCTAAACATTTGCTATATTAGAAACCATGCATATGTCTCCAGACCTAGTTTTTCTCCCTAGGTCTGGTTTTTAGAATGCTGGTGATAAACTAAGCCTGATTTATTATATGACCATCCTGTATGGGAAAAGACTGTAACTTTGGATATCTTTGGTCAACCTTAAGACATATAGCAGGGGGATGGATGTGGCTCGGGTGGTTAGGCATCCGTCTCCCATATGGAGGGACCTGGGTTTGATCCCCGGGACCTCCCTGTAAAAAGAAAAATACAGAAGGCGCGTGAGCTGCTAGGCTCTGTGCACGGGTGCACCGCCAGGCCCCAAGAACGGGTGAGCTGTCAGGACCCACGAGCCACGCAGCAAGATGACGATGTAACAGGAGAGTGACACAAGGGAGAGCCAAGCGAGATGCACTGAAAAACCAGGAACTAAGGTGGTGCAAGCAGTAGGACGCTTCTCTCCCACATCGGAGATTCCAAGGATTGAATCCCAGTGAAGACAAGAGGAGAAGGATGAGAAGAGAAGGCAGGAAATGGACACAGAAACAGCAAAAACGGGTGGGGGGGCAAAAATGGATAAAAGTAAATAAATCCTTAAAAAAATGTATAGGGGAGGAAGATACAGACTATAGTTAGTAGTAATACTTTGACGATGCTCTTTCATGATTTGTTAACAAATGTTTCACAACTATGCAGGGTGTCTGTGGGGTGGTGATGTGTGGGAGCCCTGTATGATGTTATGCATGTTTGTTTTGTAAGATCACAATGTTTTCTGAACACTTATAGTTTATGTATGTTCATGTATGAATGATATACTTCAATAAGTTGTTTTTTTTTAAAAAGAAAGCATAGGGAAGCGTCTTCAGGACGTTATGTTAGGCAATAGTTTCTTAGACATTATACCCAAAGCATAAATGGCAAAAGAAAAAAATAGATAAGTGGAACATTGTCAAGATTAAAACTTTTGTGCCTCAAAAGATTGGTCATGAAAGTAAAATGACAACCTACACATTGGGAGAAAATATTTGCAAATCACCTATCTGATAATAAAGAAATCCTTCAACTTATCAACAAAGACAACCCAATTGAAAAATTGAAAAAAGCCTTGAATAGCCATCTCTCCAAATAAGATATACAAATGGCCAGAGAGCACATGAAAAGATGCTCAAAATCATTAGCCATCAGGAAAATGCAAGTCAAAATCACAATATGATACCATTTCACACTCATTAGAATAGCTGCTATTAAAAAAAAAAGGAAAATAACAATTGTAGGAGACTTTGTGGAGAAATGGGAACACTCATTCATTGTTGATGACGATGTAAAATGGTGCAGCCTCTGTGGAAAACAGTTTGGAAGTTCTTCAGAAAGCTAAGTATAGACCTACCATATGACCTGGCATTCCCACTACTATACTAGGTATTTCCCAAAAGGATTGAAAGCAGGGTTCGAACAGATATTTGCACACCACTGTTCATAGCATCATTAGTCACAAATAACAAAAGATGGAAGCAACCCAAGTGGTCATTAACCAATGAATGGATAACTATACACAGAATGGAATATTATTTAGCCATAAAAAAGAATGAAGTCCTGAGATATGCAACAACATGGATGAACCTTGAAGACGTTGTGTTCAGTAAAATAAATCACAAAAGGACACAAAAGGTCAAATACTATATGATCTCACTGATTTTAAATACTTAGAATAAGCAAACTCATAGAGTCAGAATCTAGAATATAGGTTACTAGGTACGGAGTGGGAATAGGAATGGGAAGTTAAGGCTTGAAATGTACAGGGTTCCTATTTGGAATGATGGAAATGATTTGGTAATGGATGGTGATGAAGGTAGCACAGCATTTTGAATGTAATTAACACTGAAATATACATCTGAATGTGATTAAAAGGGGAAATGTTAGCTTGTAAATATGGTAATAGAACAAAACATTAAAAAAAAAATCCTTGGAACTACACAATGCCAATAATGAAGCCTAGGTTAAACCATGGACCATAGTTAATAGTACAATTAGAAAATAATGTGTTATCAATTGTAACAAATGTTCTACACCAGTGCAAGGTGTTAATAATAGGGTAGTATATGGAAATCCTGTATTTTATGCATGATTGTTCTGTAAACCCACAACTTCTCTAATAAATAAATAAAAGAGATGCAAATACAAGCAAAAAACACCATACTGTAAAGATCATTATAATCTTTTCTCACTACACTGTGGTTGAAGGGCTCATGAGAAAGATCAGAACTTTCTGTAGAAATAAATAACCTACTGTTTTCACATCCGTATGGTAGTGTGATTAAATATGTGTTCCTACTACAAAAACATGTTTGTTTTTTTTCTCTCCACTCATTTTTCCATGTCTTTCTCTCCATTTGACTGTGGACTTGCAGCAGAAAGAACATGTGTTCAAGGTCTAGATGTGCTGCCAACTAGCTGAGCAGTCTTCCAACAGCTGTAGGATGGTAGTATAGGACTAAATGGTAATAATAAGCCAGAATAAATTCATTTTTGTCTACTAGAAAATAAAAGAGACAGAGCTCATCCTATTAGAAACATCATTGAACAGAATAAAATATTACCTTTCATTTACATAATCTTCTAAATTGCTAGCAGAGTCTAATGATTTCCTAGGATATTTTTCGGTTGGAGCTGAAACTATAAAAGATTTTTATAAAACAGACACAGATATTATGGCATTTAGAAAATATCATATAAAATATATTTACAATTAAAAATAACATGGGAAGCACCTTGCATAGTGTCTGACCTATAGTAGATAGTCAACACTCAAGTGAACAAGACAGAACTGAAAAAGAGGAAAGTCAAGGTTTTAATGTTCAGCTAAGACATATCAAACATAAAACTAGTTTTGAAAAAAATTTCTGTGAAAGAAAGGCATTCCAGAATATTCAAATCTTTCTAATATGTTAATTCATTTACTAGTAGGAAGCCTCTAATGATCAAACACTGTGGTATATAGGGAAGTCAGTTAGCAGATGTCAAACAGATCTTGAAAGTGTCCAAGGTTGAACTATTGCATACATTCCTGATGCCCACTCGCATTTTTCTACTTTCTTAAAAGTCTTCCCATACACACATGATATTAGCAAAAATTTAGCTTTTTTCTTGTCCTCAAGTGGTTTTTTAGTATTTGTTTAGTGTGGAACCTCCCAACTTTTCCATGGCAAATATTCCAATAATTATTATTTGCATAACACACTGGGATAAACACTTAAATCTACTTGTGGCTAAGCTACCACAGGGCCCACCCAGCAGTCTTGAAGACTTAAGGTTTGATATTTCAGTACATCTGTAACCTCTTCCATAAATACCAGGTTACCACATATTATTAATTTAATTATGTCCTCCAAAAAGACATGTTCAAGTCCTAACCCTCAGCCTTGTGAATATAAACTCATTTCTAAATAGGATCTTTGAAGATGCTATTAGTTAAGATGAGGCCAAACTGAATCTGGGTGGGCCTTAATCCAATAACTGGAATCCTTATAAGCAGAGGAAATATGGTCACAGTCAGTGGGAGACAGGCAAGGATTAAGATGGCCATGTGGTGGCAGCAGAGATTGAGTGACAGATTGCCAGCAAGCCACCATGAAGATGCTACCGACTTCAAAGAAAGTGTGGCCTTGCCAACACCTTGATTTTAGACTTCTAGCCTCCCAAATGGCAAGACAATAAATTCCTATTATAAAGTCAACTAGTCTGTGGTACTTTGTTACAGCAGCCCATAGTATACTGTCTTTTTAATGTTATTTTCTCATATTTATTAAACTATCTACAATACATCGGAATATTACACAGCCACTTAAAAACATGCTCAAATTGGCTATCTCTGAACGGGGACAAAAAATCTCATAACATTAATTGCTCCTAGGGAGGGAAACCCAGTGACAGAAGATAGGGGTGGGAGGGAGCTTTCACTTTTTGTACAAAAAATGTATCATCTGGAATAGGGATTAGCAAACTATGATCTGCAGGCAGAATCTGGTCTACTGCTTGTTCAGAGTTGTATTGGAACAGAGCCATGCTCATTCACTTACATATTGACTTTCACACTACTATGACAGAATTGAGTCATTGGGCAGAGACCATATGGCCCACAAAGCCTAAAATATCTACTATCTGATCCTATATAGAAAAATTGTGCTAACTTCGGTCTAGATATATAAAAGAGAACATTCTATTTTAGAGGGAGGAGATAGTCAATAAACAAGCAAATCAACCAACAGAGAACATAAAATAATTTCAACTACTTATAAGTCTCTTACGGAAGAACATAAAACATGGTACTTTAACTAGTGTGATTACAAAAAGTGTCTCTCAAGAGGGGATATTTAAGCTGAAATCTGGGTAATGAGAAGGAGGCAGCCAGATGAAGAGCTGGGGGACCAGTCTACTAGTCAGAAAAATCAGCACGTGTAAAGGTCTCAGTGTGAAACAAGCTTGGAATACAGAAGGAACAGAAGGTCCAGTGGTGCTGGAGTGTAGCGAATGAGGCAGAAAGTGATGAAAGATGAAATGAGATGGGTAGCAGGGGCTAAACCATGTTGGGCTGAATAAGCTGTGGTGAAGGGTTAAGATATTATTTGGTTACAATGGAGACCCTTTGGAGAGTTTTAACCAGAGTTATAACATAGTTCAATTACACTTTAGAACAATCAGAGCTATCCCCTCAGAGCTTGATACTCTGTGGGGGAAAGGGAAGAACATGGGTGGCAAAAATAGAATAATCAATTAAGAGGCTGTTGCTGTAGTCAAAACACAAGTCAGTGTTGATCTGTGATGCTCACTGATAATAAAGCCCATCTTCCCATAGAAGCCTTTGCTTGTCTCTGCTTTTATTGGATTTGTCACTAAACACACTTTTTAGACATATAATGGACTAGAAATTTTTGCTAAGGAATCTCCACATTGAACATATCAGGGCTTTTTCCTATGTTTTTGCTGACAGAAAATGTGAAGTTATGATCATTAAAGTCACTACCACATTCAACTGCATTCTAATGGTTTCTCTCCTGGGCAAATGCTTTAATATTCCTGAGGATGCACATCTGACTTCAGGCAGTTCCATAGTGAGTACATTCCAATCTGCTAGGAACCCACTTATGTTTAATGAAGTCAGAGTTATTACAGAGGCATTTCCATAGTTACCATATTAATGGGATTTTTCTTTTGCATGGTGTCACTTGTATGTAGTAAGCTGTGATTCTCTGTTAAAGGAACTTCCACCTTGACTGAATCTACACATTTCTCTTGTATACTTTCTCTTAGGTTTAACAAGGTTTGATAAGTGGGAGAAAGCTTTCTCACAATTGCTGTATCCATATGGTCTCTCTCCTTTATGAGTTTTTTTGATGTACATTGAGTACTGACTTTGTGGTGAAGGCTTTCCCACATTCACTGAATTTATAGGGTGTCTCTCCTGTGTGAATTCTCTGATGGTTAATGAGACCATATTTGTGCAAATAGGACTTTCCACACTCAGTACATACAAAGAGAGTTTTTCCTGAATGACATCTTTCATGTTTTATGAGGGCATAGCTTCTGGCTGAAGGCTTTACCACAATCACTACATTCATAGGGCTTCTCTACAGTATGAGTTC
Organism: Tolypeutes matacus; assembly: GCA_026826555.1. NCBI lineage: Eukaryota > Metazoa > Chordata > Mammalia > Cingulata > Chlamyphoridae > Tolypeutes > Tolypeutes matacus. Next base: position 64,385,665 of record JAKSZT010053883.1, read on the forward strand.
GTTGGTGCATAACAAGAGTATGCTTTGTGGTAAGCCTTTTCCACATTTACTGCTTATATAAGATTTCTCCTCTGTATGAGTTCATTGATGTATGATGAGTGTGCTCCTCACAGTGAAGCCCTTTCCACATTCACTTCATATATAAAATTTTCCCCCCATATGAGATTGCTGATATACAATGAGTTTGTTCTTCATGGTGAAGCCTTTTCCACATTCGTTGCAGATATAGGGTTTCTCTCCAGTGTGAATTCACTGATGTACAACAAGATGACGTTTCATGATGAAACCTTTCCACATTCACTGCATATATCTGCTGATGCAATCAGATAGTGCTTCATAATGAGGCCTTTTCCACATTCATTGCATATACAGGGTTTCTCTTCTATGTGGGCTTGCTGCTGTATGATGGACTGCCTTTCACAGTGGAGCCTATTCCATATTTATTAGACACCCTGGGTCTCTCCCCTGTATGAGATTTCTGTTGTTCAGCAAATGTGCAATTTCTAGGGTACGATTTCCCACATTCACTACATCCACAGAGTTTCTCGTCTGTATGAATGTTCTGATGGAAAATGAGCCAAGACTTCTTGATGAAGTCTTTCCCACATTCAACACATGCATGAGGCCTATCTATTTTGTGTTATCTGAGGTTTAAAGACTTGAGGCTTAGTGCTGGTGCATTTTGTGTTTTCAGGGGATGTAACTTCTGTATGAAATTGTTCATGCTTACCATGTAGAAAGATTTTCCTATTTCTATTAACCTCAGCAGGGTTCTTTATTTCATATCTTCTTTTCTGATGGACTAAACTTAAATTTGACCTTAAAGTTTTTGTATATAAGTCAAACATGGTGGTTTTGCTTTAGGGAAAAAAGCAGTTTCCTCAGATGCACCGTGTTTACAAATGCATTCTGTTCATGGCATTGTTCCATTCTCTTCAGAAGTCTTTGGTTTTCAGAGTGCTCTTGTAGATGACTGTCAACAAGACAGTCCTGATTTCTGGGCAGGTTCTACTATGGATTTCATCTTCTATTATCTATGGTTCCTCTCCTTGTTCCAACTTGGAGAATGTATTTGGTTTGCTAGTGTGATACCCCATTGATATTAAGTTATTATATTTCTCCAACATCCCATCTCGGTACAGGTCCTTCTGAGGAGGAATCAGAAGTTGCCACTTCTCCCAAGTGAACTCCACAGCCACATCTTCCAGTATCAGAAATTCCTGGGCCTTGATCATTTTCTCCTGAGGTCAGGAAATAGTGAGTAACATGGATTCTCTGTCTTTTGTGTCTTCTGCATCTGCCATGAATTCTTATGGTTAAATATCTTGGTGTTCAGTTAAAATTGTCCCAGAAATGGTGATATCCTTTAATAACACCATTTTATTCCTGACAATTACCTTTGTCATTTTCATATCTTATTTCATAGAATCCTTATTTTCTTTAATTTCCTCATGGTATAGAACAATTATTGTTTAAATTTTCTCCTGTTTCATGGGGTGCAAATTCTCCCAAAATGGAATCTTCAGCTATCTTTTGCATTTTTTATTTCCTTCTTTATTTGCTACAGAATTTTTGCATTGGTCTCATTATTTGTTCTTGTTTTTCCTATCTACTCACCTTTGAATCAAGACACTTAAATTTGTACTTATTTGTCTAAAATAATAGAAGTAAATATTCTTTGGATGCTCTCCTGGCTTACCTGGCACTGTTAAATTCTTAGTATATACATTAACATGTAAATTCAAAAATTGAACCTTATGCTGAGTTCAGGCAATCAGTGGCCTGAGAAAGCTGATGAGGAAGCTGAAGACCTATGAAATCATTGAGTAATTTGTTTCTCTGCAATGTAAGTTTTATGAAAACATTCCATGACTCTAAAGTGGTGGTGGGTACTCTGTCCATATATGTGTGGGGATGCTACAGTTATTTAATTTACTGTTGGAGTAAGCCAGTCAGTTCGGGGAGAAATTTAGTAAAAGAAAGGGCTCATGGCTCATGGATTCTTTGATGAGGTCATATATATTTTTTCCTTTGCACAGTTATCATTGCGGCTGTTATTCACATTTGCAAAGATGGTTGCTAGGGAATTGTATCTTACCTCTTCTGCTGTCAAACCTCCCTTTAAGACTTGCTCCTCCTAGGTAGGTGGTTTTTCCCTAACTGTGAGAACATCTGAAACAATACTAGGAAGCCAAGGAAAGAAATGTCTAGGTACGGCCATTTCATTTCTGTCAAAACACTCTGGACACAGACTTGGAATGCTGTTAATTTGAAATGAGGAAAGAGATACCAAGGGGAGGATTCCCTATCTTTCCACAATTCCTCATTGATATTAAACCTATTTTCTTTATGTTGTGTATTTGGGGATGGTTAATAGGAGTATTTTCAGTATATCTTCCATTGGCTCTTTCAGTACTGCTGCATTCTCTCAGGAAATTCTGCAATGACTTCTGGAATCTTCTTTCAAACTGCTCCATATCATATGTGGGAGATTTTATTTGAATTTGGAATAAAATTGCCTTATATCAGTTTAATGAATTTTTCTTCCATGTTTTGCTTCTTTTAATTGTTCATTTTTGGCTAGGATTGGCCTACATTTATACTCACACTTTCCCCAGAAGTCTTAATTTGGTACTTTGATAAAAGAACTGTAATGCCCCTTTAGTAAAGAAACTCAAGAAACGTTTTACGGGAATTTACTTTGCTGAAAGAGTAGGAAAGCCTGCCACTGCTCTCAGGAACACCTCAGAGAAGATGTGAAATCTGAGTGCAGCCAGGAAGGATAAAGTGGTAAATGGGGTGTTGCCCACTTAATAGTCATTTTCTCCCCTTCTTTGCTAACAGGAGTCTGGTCGTATTCATCTTCTTCTAAGCAACCATGTCCTTTGTGGGAATCTGGTTCCTTTCTCAGCTCAAGGGAGTGAATCTTGAATGATCTAAGCCTGTGAGTTATAACCCATTTGTGCTTTGTGAAATCAATTTAGTATCTCCTAATCAACATTTTAAAAATGAAATAGAACAGAGTACAGTTGAATAGAAAATATCATAGTGTATCACATGGATCCTTAATAATAATTGCAAATCATAAAAATACTGTGACCAAGTTCAGTTAACAGAGAGAGAGAGAGATAATTAGTGATCCATGAAGCTGAATCTTCTGACTTACTGGTTTAGATATAGACACGTGAAGCCACTCTAGCCAAGGAGACATAAGGGGGTATGTGTTAGGAGGTCTTTGGGGAATATTTTTCTCATTCTTATAAGGAGACAAAAGAATTTTTCTCTTTTACAGTGAATGTTGTTGTGCATAAAGCTACCTGAAATAGTAGTCACCATATGGGACAGCAAGATTAGGAGGACAAACTATTTGCTAAAGACAGCTGGGGAAAGATGGAACAACTGGTTATTTGATGACACCATTAAGCTCTAAATTAACCAACCCTGTAACTACCTTACTGATGGACTTCTTGTTACTTGAGAAAATAAAGTCTTATTATTTAAGCCACATGTACTTGGATCTTTTGTTAATGGCAGCTTAAGGATCCCAACTATTAAAGATGAAGAGAAATCTATCAGGTATTTTGAGTATAGAGAACAGACTGGAACAAATGACACAGTAATTGGAACAGCCTGCTCAGTCTAAATAAAATCAGTGTGGATGGGTTAAAGATAAAATCTAGAAGGCTGGAAAGATTTTATATGCATACTAAGGAATCTGGACTTCATCTTTTTAGTAATAGAGAGTCTTCAGATATTATTAGGTAGTGAAATAATATGATCAGATACTGATATTCCTTTGTTAAAAGTTTTCTTAACGCTTAGATTCAAAATTTAGATGCAGTTAACTCTGTTATTTAAAAATAAACTTGCAATTTGTATACCTGTAAATAAAGTAGAGTCTCTTTCCGTTTTATAAGCATTAGATTGAGTGCTGAGCACAGAAGAACCCAATGATCTTCTACATGCTTGTCCATTCTGTGAATATAGATTATGCAAGGGCTCTGTGTTTTCTACCTAAACATTAGGAAAATGAAAACTATCTTAGAGCTTATTTCTTTCCATGTGTATATTGATAAATACTTAGTTAATTCTTGGATATTTACACTTGGAATATGTAATTATGATAACCAACAACTGTCTGGTTCTTTAAATACTTTCAAATATAATGTTTTATTTAATCCTCAAAAAAAACCCTATGAGAAGGGTATTATCATTAGCACTATATAAATGAGGAAACAAACACACAAGTTAAAAGATTTGCCTATGCTTGTACTTTTTACTTTTATGAACTTTGTCTCTAAAACTTAACCTTTATAGTCATATAAAACTCATTTCTCCAAATGTAGGGAAAGCCTAAAGTTCAAATACTGAGAAAAAAGCCTTCTCAGCTTAAATAGAAACTTTACTTTCTAACATAGAAAAAACATGACAGAACAGTTCTGAGTAATGGGGGAGTGTCTGGAAAAAATGATCCAGCTTTTTCTAAATTAGGGACTCAGCATGACTTTAAATATTTTTATTTAAAGACAAATCTCTGGATAACCAAAATGTACACACGTATGTGTAAGAATAGACTGCATAATTTGTGATTCTCCATCAACAAACCAATTATCTGTTTAGTAACCACTATTTCTTTTTGCACTGGGCACAGAATGTATTTAATTCTGGATAATATGAGATAAAAATGAAATGTATGACAAAAATCTAGGCCATGAAGAGCTCACATTCTAATTGAATAGACACAATTAGCACATATGAAACAATAGTAAATAATGTAATAGAGTAATATCATTAAGAACCAAACCAATTTAAAAATGTGTAAATGTGGAGGAGTTTAGAAGAGAAGGATATCAATGAGGGTTGGAAAATTTTTCATATAGGAGAAAGAATTTAATGCCAGGATTTGGAGATGAGATATTTCAAGAGTGGTCAACAAGGGAAGCCTAGAGTGCTCATTGGACAGTCAGGAAAATAGCATATTTAGATTAGAAGGTGATGGGGGAAGAACAGGGCATTTATTGGGTGTAAAAGTTAAGTTTAAATAGGTCAGGAGGAGAGTTGTGAGAGGGACAGATTGTGGATATCTTGAAAGTCAAAGAGAAACTTTAACATAAGGAAAAACTACCAAAATCAACTTGAGAAGCAGACAATTTGAGCATACTGTAATTTTTAAAAGAGAATATAAAGAAGTTGCAAAGAACTACCTTTAAAAGAATAGTCAGGCCCCAATAGATTTATGCATAAGTTCTTTCAAACTTTGATGCAATAAACAATTCTCATGCAATATAATATCAATTTTTAAAAAAGGTAAACAACTACTACTTCTCAGTTTTTTTGATAAGCTAGCATATCCCTGACACCAAAGTTGGAAAAGATAGTGTACCAGAAGAAACCTACAAGGTAATCTCACCTACGAGTTTAGGATTTTTCAAAAAACAAATCCAAAATAACACACTATTCAACACTGTACTAATTGGACTATTCACTATGGCCAAATAAAATTTTCTCAGGAAATTAAAGGTTCCTAAGTTAGATATGTTATAACTCTTCACTCCATAGGTCAAAGGAAGAAAACAATGTGATTATTAAAAAAAATTTTTCAATGTGATTATTTTAATAGCTGCAATGTTAAAAATACATTTGATAAATTCAACACTGATTATTGATAAGAACTATAATAAATTATAGAGATTACTTTCTTAATATTATAAAGAATATATATTTTTAAAAACCATCATTTCCTTTACTCAGTAAGTTTTTTGGTTTTTTGGAAAGTACCAGAGATTGAACCTGGGACCTCATACATGGGAAGCAGGTGCTCAACCACTGAGCTACATCCACTCCCCTATAAAATATCTTAACATAATTTTTAAAAATATACCTATAGAAAACCATTATAATTAATGATAATACATTAGTGTATGGCATAACAAGAGTGATACCAATCACCACTATTATTTATAAATTTTTAGGAAATAGTGAGTAATGCAATAGGAAAAAATAATGAAAGTATTAAAAAGTCTGGGAAGTGAAGTTCTGCTTCAGTTTGGTCAAATAAGCTCCTACTAGACCCACCTTTCTTCAGAGAACTACTATAAACTCTAGACAACAAAAACAAAAAACAAAAAACAAAAACAAAAACCCACACAATGACCTGAAGGCCCTGGAGAGTGAACAAAAGCAGGGAGCAAAAGGGAGAGTTAAAACTTGGAAGAGCTGATCTGCATAGGGTAAGATTGTTATTTTTGTGGCTTTAACTTGAGGGGAGACTGAATTGGCATTGAATGGGACATCTAAAATTTTTTTTTTTTTTTTTTTTTTATTTATTCATTTATCCCCCCCTTGCTGCTTGTGCTCACTGGGTCAGCTAACCACGCCATGCGGGCGGGCCTGCCTTCACCAGGTGGCCGCGGGAACCAAACCCGGGGCCTCCCACATGGCAAACGGGAGCCCCACCGACTGAGCCACAGCCGCTTCCCTGGACATCTAAATTGAAAGAAAATCTACATTCTTTCTGGCCAGAAGAACCAGAGACAAAGTTCTGGGCAAACAGAACTGCTGGGAAGTGATGAGGGAAGGTTTACAAGAAAAAAAGCCAAAGATGGTATTCTCATCTTCTATGTATAAGCCCTATGTCCAAGTTTCTAGCTAATTCCTGAACCATGCATGTTTAGGGGAAAATGCAAGCAGCCCAGCTAAAAGTAAACCAACTAAAATGAAATTTTATCTGTCATTCAAAAGACATAGAGTTTGCATTTTGAACCCAATCAAGCTAACTGACTGCCAAGCCAAACACATCAATATTGTTTATAGAAATATAACGGACTTCAAAGTTTCCATAATAAAAGTCACAATGTACCGGAAAAATACAAAATCACTTGTCATACAAAGAACAGGAAAATTAAACTTAGTTTGAACAGAAAAGACTGTCAGTCAAGACCAACCCCAAGACGACCTGGATGTAATGAAGAAATATTTTAAAGCAGCCATTATTACTATGCTAAATAAAATAGTAAAGTATACCCACAATAAATAAAAATATGAAATCTTATCAGAGCAACAAGAACTATTATAAAATGTAAATTCTAGAAATAAAAAATATCTAAAATAAAAAATTCCCTGTTTGAACTTAAAACATAAAGAAGATGTCAGAGGAAAGAATTAGAGAACCTGAAGATAGATCAAAAGAAATTATCCAATCTGAAAAAAGAGAAAAACTATTTTTAAAATAGAGGTTAAGGAACCTGTGGAATAATAATGAAAGGTCTGATATATGCATAATTAGAGTTCCAGAAAGAGAGAGACAGAGAGAATGGGGTGGAAAAATACTTAAAGGAATAATGGTCAGAATTGAAAGACATTTGGAATTCTAAAATTTCCAGAAGCTTATCAAACTCCAAGCAGGGGAGCAGATGTGGCTCAAGTGGTTGGGTGCCTGCTTTCCACATGAGAGGACCTGGGTTCGGTTTCCAGTGCCTCCTAAAAACAAAAACAAACAACAAGCAAACAAATGAAAAAAACAACTCAGGGAAGCTGATGTGGCTCAGTGGTTGAGTGCCGGTTTCCGACTTAACAAGGTCCCAGGTTCAACACCCAGCCTTAATACCACAAAACAAAACAAAACAAAACAAAACAAAACAAAACATCCAAGCAGGATAAATATGAAGAAAATCATGCATTGGTGCATAGGAAACTGCAGATAACTAAAGAGCAGAAGATCTTGTAAACACCAGAGAGAAAAACAACCAGTTACATACAGGAGAACAAAAATTCAAAATACCCCTGTCTAATCATCAAAAATCATGGAGGTCAGAAACCATGAAGGTCAGTAGACGTTGTTAACATCCTAAACATGCTGAAAGAAAAACATACAAAATTATCAGCCAGAATTTTATATCAAAGAAAAATTTCTCTCAAGAATATCCTTAAAGACATTTTGGGGGAAAATAAAACTAAGAGAATTTGTTGCCAGCAGTCCAATATAAGATATGTTAAAGGAAGGTCTTCACACTGAAGGGAAATTATATCAGATGGAAACTCAGATCTTCAAGAAGGACTGAAAAGCATCAGATGTGGTAAATATTTAGTTATTTCTTACCTGCTTACTCTCTTTAAAATACATAGGATTGTTGGAAGCAAAAGTTATATTATTGTCCTGTGAAGTTTATAGTAATACATATTAAAACAATAGTAAGAAGGATGGCAGTAGTAAATGGATGTATATATTGAAAGGTTTCTACATCTTTATGTGAAGTAGTACAATTTTACTCTAAGTAGAATGTGAAAAGTTGATGATGTATATTTTAATCTATAGAGAAAACTGAAAAAAAAAAACACAAAGAGGTACAGCTACAAGCCAATAGATGAAATGAAATGTTAAAATTTGGATGGATTGTATAGAGTGTGAATTTCTCTCAATAAAACTGTTAAAATAATTTTTAATATGAAGTGTTAATAAATATTCAAATAATCCAAAAGAAGGTGGGAAAAGAGAAACACAAACAATATAAAGAGGGAGCAAACAGAAAACATAAAATAAAATGATAGGCAAAAATTCACCCACATCAATAATTACATTAACTATTAATGTTCTGAACATTCTAATCAAAAGACCTGAGATTCTCAGAATATTTTAAAAATGCAAGACCTAATTATATGCCATCTAAAACAAATGTACTTTAAATATAAGTTGAAAACAAATGGATGTAAAAATATATACTATGCAAACAGAAGCATAAGAAAGCTAGTGACTCTATAAATATCCATAATAAGCCAGGCATGTGTATTTTTATGATGTCCTGTCAGAACTGATTTTATGAACTAATAATTGTGAGTCATTATTATGTTCAATAATATAATTTCTACTGTAATGAAATATCACCAACAAAGAATATATCATGTTCTCTATTCTCCCCATATATAAAGTTTTACGTAACAGTATCAGGAATGAAATCATTTTAAATTTTTATGCTGTTCACATCATAAAATCCACTTGAATTCTGGATTTGTAGAAATATATAACATAAAATGATTAGAACTGATTTGATTTCTATTAACTAATTATAACAATACAAATTAAACCCACCTCAGCTGTGTCCTTAAGATAGAGAAGTGGCCTAATAGATCTTGATTTTAGATTTTCTTCTACAGGCTGTAGTCCTTCTAAAGAAACAAATCCAAAAATAAATAATTCTGTACTATTAAACTACTTCCAATTAAACCCATAAACCATTTTCTCTACTGGTAGTAAACTGTTTAGAAATGTAGTTTGATGTTAGTCTTATTTACTTGCATATGCATGGCTTTTGCTTTGCTAGAGCTAAATCTATTCTAGAATAATTTGCTTTAAAAGTAAATTGCTAGTAATGGAATGTAATTTTTAGTTACTTACTATTATACAGTAAAACTGTACGTTTTTTTAAGAAACTGGATTTCTAAATAAAATAGAATCATACTTGATATTCAAAGGAATTCTTTGGTTAATTTCTTTGGAATGAGAAATATTCCCCTCCATCTGAATTCTCCTTATCCTAATAATAAATCTTATAAATTGGGATTATCACCTAATTGATTTCCTTCATTACTTTAGTCCATAATTGCATTTGCCCCTTATATTTGTTCATTCCTCAATCTTCAGGATTTGGGGATGGTGATGCCCAATCTGTTTCTAATTGAGAGGAGGCTTAGATCCCATGGGGCAGATGGATGGAACTGTCTTGCTTGCAGATATAGATACTCTGTTTTTTTTTTTTAATGGGCATTGTCCATCATCATCCTTTTGTTAGTTGTCGTGGGTGATTAAGTGTTGCAAATCTGCTGAGATTCAGGCCTCAACCAGCATATGAACAGACCAAAGATTTAAGTCTCTGGGACATATATTTAACAAGTATAGTGCTACTTATCGGTTCACATAAAAGGGGTAGAAGAGCCACTTGTAGGGCAATTATAAATGAGTCTGACTGTGTTACATTAGGGAACATATATTCCAAAGTAAGGTCCATAGACAGGGTGCTGAATTCCTGAGGTTGTCTGCCCTGCCTATAGTGTCTAAATGTCTCTAGAGCCTTCAGGAGCCCCACTATTTGAGGCACTGTTTGCTGTGGCAGTCAATAAGATCCTGCTTAGACATGCATAAGTATAACCTCTGGAATGACCTCCCAACTCACTTTGAAATATCTTAGCCATAAAAACTCATTTGTATTTAATATTTCCCCCTTTTGGTCAAGGTCTTTTTCCAGATGCATTGCTAGTCGGCACTTGGTAATAATCCCTCAGTACCAGGGAGGCTCATCCCTGGAAGTCATGTCTCACACCAGGGGGAAGGTAGTGCATTTATATGCTGAGTTTGAGTTTGGCTTAGAAAGAGGCCACATTTGAGCAACAAGGAGACTCTCAGGAGGTAACTCTTAGGCAATATATAATACTAGGCTAAATTTCAATTTCACAAGAAAAGGTTCATAAGTGCAACCATTAATATCAAGAGCCTGGCATAATGGTCTCTCCTCCTTCACTAAGTAATGCCCATATACCTGGGGGATTCTTCCACTCTATTAGAGAATGTAGCAGGACTTCCCAGGATGAAAGTTCAATATACTTTCGATTATTGTGTGGGTCTCCACTCACCGAGACAATGCCCCATGACTGCCTGAACTTATTCATATGGCGTAGAGGCATGCCTCAGGTGTACCCCTCCCCACACATCACCCCATAACTGATGGCCTGCACCAGTGATCCTTCCTGGCCACAGTTGTGACCCTTCTGCAATCCAAAACCTCCCCAAAAACAAAGTCAAAAAAATTAACAAATAATAAGAAAATATAATAATAATAATAAAAAACAAATAAAATACAAAGATAAACTTAAAAATAAAATTTTAAAAAATGTTTCATTGTGCCTTTCATCACTGTGACAATTTCTTCCATATGTTCCCCAAGTGTCTTATTTTTTTTCTCTTTATCTTCAAAGAAGCTTTCGGTTACAGAAAAGTCACATAGAAAATCTAAGCACCTCTTAAAATATATGTATATATATATATATATATAAACAACATTTTTGTAAGCAAATACACTAAATGCATATATATTTATATATCATTTTGCAAATGTTTGTATGTATTGTGAGAATTTTGATTTTTACCCATAATAAAAAATAAATAAATAAATAAATAAATTTAAAAAAAAAAAAAAAAAAAGAAAATATATGGGATTCCCATATACCCAACCTCTCCCCCCTCCCATTCTCCCTTATTAACAACATTTTACATGTATATGGTACATTTGTTACAATTGATGTACAAATATTGAAGCATTGCTATGAACCATGATCAGTGGTTTACATTATGGTTTACATTTTGCACCATGCACTTTTACAGGTCTTGACAAAATTTTTAAATGGCCTGTTTCCACCATTGCAAAACAATCATTCAGAACAATTCCAATGCCCTAAAAATGCTGTATGTTCCATCCATTCTATTCTTCCCTCCCTCTCCCCTCAGAGCCTGTGGTAACCACTAAGTTTCAATTTTTAAAGAATAAGGTTCATAGTTACACGCAATAATATTGAGGGCTTGACATATTTGTCTGTTTTATTAGGCACTGCCTATGTTCTCAAGAGATTCTTGCCCCTCTAACTGAGAGCATAGCAGGACTCCCCAGGATGGGAGTTTAATATTTTCTTGTTTATTGTTTGGGTATCCACCCAGAGATAATACACTGTGACAAGATGAACAATTTCATATTCCATAGAAGCATGTCCCTGGTGCACCCTATCCTGCATATCCCCCCACCCCCAACACCCTGCACCAGTAACCCTCCCCTGTCACATTTGCCAAAAGAACATTGCCACCATTGTAGATTTTGTTTGTTTGTTTGTTTTGTTTTTTGTTTTTGTTTTATGGTACTGGGGCAGAAGAATGAACCCAGGACCTCATATGTGGGAAGCTATTGCTGAATTACTAAGCTACATCAGCTTCCCTGAGTTGGTTTTTTTTTTTTCATTTGTTTGTTTCTTGTTTTTAGGAAGTACTGGGGATTGAACCCAGAATCTTGTATGGGGGAAGCAGAAGCTCAACAACTTGAGCTTCATCTGCTCCCCACCATTGTGGTTTTAATCACAGCCCTACAAATCCCCAGAGTTCACCTGTTCCTTCCTCCAGCCCTATTCCCAGTTCCATGAGTAATCCAACACACCTCCCCCCACCGTACTCCCCCTCACATTCCAGCACCATTGAACTGAATCACATCCCTGCACCACTATCACCCCATCCACTGCCCAACTACCTCCTTCCACCTTATCATAGATATTTCCCATATTAGCATTGGCTGACCACCCTCTACTCCCTTTCTGTCTCCTGACAACTTATTTTCCAGACTCCAGCTCTGTAAGTCTGTTCAATTGGCTTAAGTCATATAAGTGAAGTCATGTAATATTTGTCCTTCAGTTACTGGCTTCCTTCACTCAACACAAGGTCTTCAAGATTCATCCATATTGTCCCATGTGTTAATAATGCATTCCTTCTTACAGCTGAGTAATATTCCATTGTATGTATATAACCACAATTTGCTTGTCCATTCATCTGTTGATGGAGACTTGGGTTGCTTCTAACTTTGACAATAGTGAAAAATGCCTCTATGAACATTGGTGTGCATATATCTGTTCATGTCCCTGCTTTCAATTCTTCTGGATATATATCCAGAAGTGGGATTGCTGGACCATATGGCAGTTCTATAGTTAGCTTCCTAAGGAATTGCCAAACTGTCCTCCACAATGGTTGCACCATTCTATATTTCCACCAGCAGTAGATGAGTGTTCCCTTTCTACCACATCCTCTCCAACACTTGTAGTCCTCTGTTTTTTTAATAGCCACCAGTCTAATAGGTGTAAGATGATATTTCATTTGTAGTTTTGATTTGTATTTCCCTAATAGCACATGAAAGCATCTTTTCATGTGCTTTTTAGCCATTTGTATTTCTTCTTTGAAGTGTCTATTCAAATCTCTTGCCCATTTTTCAAATGGGTTGTCTTTTTATTTTCAAGATGTAGGATTTCTTTATATATGCTGGATATTAAGCCCTTATTGGATAAATGGTTACCAAATATTTTCTCCCATTGAGTAGGCTACCTTTTTACTTTCTTGACAAATTCCTTTGAAGCACAAATGTTTTTAATTTTGAGGAGATCTCATTTATCTATTTTATCTTTTGTTGCTCGCACTTGGGTATAAAGTTTATGAAACCATTTCTTACTGCAAGATCTTGTAGATGCTTCTCTACATTATCTTCTAGGAGCTTGATGGTCTTGGCTCTTATGTTTAGGTCTTTGATCCATCTTGAGTTAAATTTTGTATAGGGCATGAGATGGTGATCCTCTCATTCTTTTGGATATGGATATCCAGTTCTCCAAGCACCATTTATTGAAGAGGTCATTCTGTCCTCTTGAGTAGGCTTGGTGGCCTTGTCGAATATCAGTTGACCATATATGCAAAGATCTATATCAGAACTCTCAATTCTGTTCCATTGGTCAATATGTCTATCCTTGTGCCAATACCTTGCAGTTTTGATCACTGTAGCTTTGTAGTATGTTTTAAAGTAAGGTAGCGTGATTCCTCCAATTTCATTTTTCTTTCTCAATATGCCTTTGGATATTAGGGGCCCCTTGACCCTCCAAATAAATTTCATAATTAGCTTTTCCAATTCAGTAAAAAAAATGCTGTTGTAATTTTTATTGTGATTGCATTAAATCTGTAAATCAATTTGTGTAGGACAGACATCTTATGATGTTTAGTCTTCCAATCTATGAACATGGAATGTTCTTCCATTTATTTAGGTCTTCTTTGATCTCCTTTAACAACATTGTGTAGTTTTCTGTGTACAAGTCTTTTACATCTTTAGTTAAATTTATTCCTAGATACTTGATTCTTTTAGTTGCTATTATAAATGGAATTTTTTTCTTGATTTCCTCCTCAGATTTCTCATTTTTGGTTTTATAGAAATGCTACTGATTTTTGCGTGTTGGACTTATATCTTGCCACTTTACTGAATTCGTTTATCAGCTCTAGAAGCTTTGTTGTAGATTTCTCAGGCCTTCTATATATAGGACCATGTCATCTGCAAATAGTGAAATTTTTACTTCTTCCTTTCCAATTTGGATTCCTTTTATATCTTTTTCTTGCCTAAGTGCTCAAGCAAGTACTTCTAATACAATATTAAATAAAAGCGGTGACAGTGGGCATCCTTGTCTTGTTCCAGATTTTATAGGGAAAGCCTTTACCATTTCACCATTGAATATGATGTTAGCTATGGGTTTTTCATATATACCTTTTATCATATTGAGGGGTTTCCTTCTATTCCTATCTTTTGAAGTGTTTTGTTTTGTTTTTTTAATCAAAAAAAAGATGCTGTATTTTGTGAAATGCTTTTTCTGCATCAGTGGAGATGATCATGTGATCTTTTTTCTTTTGATCTTATATGTGATGCATTACATTGATTTTCTTATGTTGAACCATCCTTGCATAGCAGGGATGAAACCCACTTGGTCATGATGTATAATTCATTTGATGTGTTGTTGAATAAGATTAGCCAGTATTTTGTTGAGGATTAGCATCCAGGTTCATTAGAGAGATTGGTCTGTAGTGATCATAGAATGAGTTAGGCAAAGTTCCCTCCACTTCTATTTTTTGTAATAGTTTAAGCAGGATTCATGGTCTTTCTTTCTGGAATGACTGGTAGAATTCAACTGTGAAGCAATCTGGTCCTGGGCTCTTCTTATTTGGGAGGTTTCTGATGAATAATTCAGTCTCATTACTTGTGATTGGTCTGTTGAGTTCATCAATTTCTTCTTTCATCAAAGTGGGCTGCTTGTGTGTTTTTAGAATTTGTCCATATCATCTAAGTTATCCATCTTGTTGGCATACAATTTTTCAAAGAATCCTCTTATGATAGTCTTTATTTCTGTGTGATCAGTGGTGACATTCCCTTCCCCATTTTTTATTTCATGTATTTTAATCTTCTGTCTTTTTTTCTATTAGTCTAGCTTAAGGTTTGTCAACTTTATTAATCTTCTCAAAGAATCAGCTTTTAGTATGGTTACTTTTTTCTAGTGTTTTTTAATTCTCAATTCCATATAGCTCTGCTCTAATCTTTTTTTCCTTCTTTCTGCTTGTTTTGGGATTAGTTTACTGTTCTTTTACTAATTCCTTCAGGTATGCAGTTAGACTTTGGCTTAACTCTTTCTTCATTTTTTTTTTTTTTTAATGAGAACATAAAGGGTTTGTTTTGTTTTTATTTCCACTGCCACAATCAGGTTTATCATGTTAGCATTCTCTTTTTCCCCTTCCAGAGCACTGCATCAGAGCATAGGGGACAGAACAAAGAACCAGCCAAGAAGAAAAGAAAAAAAGAAATGAAATGCCTGAGTTAATGTGAACTTTGGGGCTTCTGCTTTCTTTTTGCTCAACAAGCCCCCTTGTCCTATCTTTCTTCCTTTTTAATGTAGGCATTTATGACTTTAAATTTCCCTCTCAACACTGCTTTTGCTGCATCCTGTAGGTTTCAATACCTTGTGTTCTCATTTTCATTTGTTTCAGGGTAGTTACTGATTTCTTTTGCAATTTCCTCCATGACCCACTGCTTGTCTAAGGGTGTGTTGTTTAACTTCCATATCTTTGTGCCTACTCTGGTTCTCTGCCCCTTACTGATTTCCAGCTTCATCCCATTGTGGTCAGAGAAATTACTTTATGTAATCAATCTTTCTGAATTTATTGAGAGTTGTGATGTGAACTAGCATGTGGTCTATCCTGGAGAAAGATCCATGTATGCTTGAGAAGAATGTGTATCCCACTGTATTTGGGTGTAATGTTCTGTATATGTTTATTAGGTGTAGACCCTTTGATGTATTATTCAAAGTCTCTGTTTCTTTATTAACCCTCTAGTGAGATGTTCTGTCTTATGGTGATAATGTTGTATTAAAGTCCCCACTATAATTGCAAAGGCATCTATTTCTCCACTTAATATTTCCAATGTTTTCTTCATGTATTTTGGGGCAGCCTGGTTAGGTGCATAAATGTTTATGATTGTTCTTTCTTCTTGAAAGAGTATCCCTTTTATTAATACATAGTGTCCTTCTTTGTCTCTTAGCTTTTCATTTAAAGTCTGTTTTGTCCCATATTAGTATAACTACTTCTGCCCTTTTTTGGTTATTGTTTGCATGTAAAATTGTTTCCAACTATTCACTTGCAACCGCCTTGCATCCCTCAGTCTAAGGTGAGTTTCTTATAGACAACATATAGAAGGATCATATTTCCTTATCCATCCTGCCAATCTGTGTCTTTTGATTGGAGAGTTTAATCCATTAACATTCAATGTTATTACTGTCAAGGAAGTACTTACATTAGCCATTTTTTTTCTTTAGGTTTATATATGTCATATCTTCTTTTTATATCTCTTTTTATCATTTTAGTTATGCTTACTAATAATCTTCCTTTCTACACTCTCTTCCAACCCTCTCTTTCCTTTTTTCTTTTTCACTTTCAATCTGCAGAACTCCTTTTAGTATTTCTTGAAGGGGTGGTTTCTTGTTGATAAACTCCTTTAATTTCTCTTTATCTGTGAATATTTTGAACTCTCCTTCATTTTTGAGCGTCAGCTCTGCTGGATACAGAATCCTTGGCTGGCAGTTTTTTTTTGTTTTGTTTTGTTTTTTTTTAGCACTGTAACTATGTCATACCACTGCCTTCTTACCTCCATGGTTTCAGATGAGAAATCAGCACCTAATCTTACTGAGCTCCCTTGTATTTGATGGATCTCTTTTCTCTTGCTGCTTTCAGTATTCTCTCTTTGTCCTGCACATTTGACATTTTGATAATTATATGTCTCAGGGTAGGCCTGTTAGGATTTATACTGTTTGGAGTGTGTTGCACATCCTGGACATGTACATTCATGTCTCTCAAAAGAGTTGGGAAATATTCAGCCATTATTTCCTCCAACACTCCTTCTTCCTCCTTTCCCTTCTCTTCTCCTTCTGGGAAGCCTATAAAGTGTAAGTTTGTGCTTTTCGTGGTGTCATTCAATTCCCTGAGTCCCTGCTGAATTTTTTTTCTCTTTTTATATATCTGTTTTACTATTTGTGCTAGTTCAGATGTATTATCTTCTATGTTACTAATTCTTTCCTCTGCCTATTCAATTCTGCTGTTATGTGCTTCCAGTGTATTTTTTTTTTTTTTTTTTTTTTTTTTTGAGGTACCAAGGCTGGGGATTGAATCCAGGACCTCATATGTGGGTAGCTGGTGCTCAACCACTGAGCCACATAGGCTGCTCTGTTTGTTTTTTTCATTTGCTTGCTTGTGTTTTTTTGGTTTCTTTTTTCTTTCTTTCTTTTTTTTTAGGAGGCACCAGGAACTGAACCTGGGACCTTCCCATGTGGGAAGCAGATGCTCAACCACTTGAGCCACATCCACTCTCATCAGTGTATTTTTAATTTATTGCATTGTGCCATTCATCACCATCAGATCTGTTATCTTTTTATGTATGTTTAAAATTTCTTCTGTATGTTCCCCCAGTGTTTTCTTAACAACCTTTATCTCTTCCTTCACTTCATTAAGTTGGTTCATGATATTTGTTTGGACATCCTTGATTAGTTGTTCCACATTCTGCATCTCTTCCTGTTTTTTAGTTTGTTCATTAGACTGGGCCATGTCTTCTTGTTCCTTAGTATGGCTTGTAATTTTTTGCTGGTGTCTAGGCATCTGTTTATCCTGATGGGCTTAATAAAACGGTTAGCTTCTCTTTCTAATCTAGGGTTTTATTTTGTGTTGTTTGTGTTAATGTTCTTCTTTGACAGTTGGTTTCACTTATTCTATATCCTTGTAGTTGTCTGTGCTTCCCCCACCCCAAATATTAAAACCATAGAAAAGGAAAGAAAGGAGATGAGAAAAAGAATAAACAGACACACACACATAAGATGGAAAATGAACCTCAGAAGCATCAGGGAGAAAAGAAAAGATAACTAATGAGAGTGAAAAATCATAAAAAATAAAGAGAATTAAGATTTTAAAATGTGGAGCAAAAAAAGAGAGAAAGAAACAGGAAAAAAAGATAGAATAAAAGACCAGAAAGATGAGAAGAAAGAAAATGAGGACCTAACAAGAGAAGGTGGAATGAAATAAATGCAGTGGAAGAGGGAAAAATGAAAGAAAGAAAAGAAATAAACTAAGAAGAAAAGAGAGAAAAAAGAGAGAAAAAACCAACAACTATTAAAAAAAAAAAAAAACAGAAAAAACAGACTTCCCTCTCAGACCACATGCAATTATCCCACACTGCCAGTGCTCACCAATCAATCTCCTTGCAAGCCTGCCCTCCCCAGGTAAGGTACCTGGGTATAGAGAAAAGAATAAGGAAAAACAACAAATATATAACAAATCATATAACCTGGAAAAACAAAAACAAACAAACAAAAAAACCTCAGTCTAAATTCCCTGTCCTTCAACTCCTGCTCCCAGCAGCTCCTGGAGTGCCTCTCTCCACCCCCTTTATCACTCAGGCCAGTTACGGTTTTTGTTTTGTTTTTTGTTTTTTTTTTGAAAGGAAGTATGGGTATGTGAAGCAAGAGTTTAAACCACTGAGCTCCACCGGGTCCACCAGTTAGGTTAGGCTTCTGAAGCCTTTTTTTTAAAAAAAACTCAGGCCAGTTAGTCTTTTAATCTTGTGGTCTTTTCCTCTCCAGGCTTCCGCGTCTCCCAGACTGTTAGGTGCCTGTCAGCCTGCCGCTCACCGATCCATTTTCTTTCTCTCCCAGGGTGGATGGATGCGGCAGCATGCCTGCTCAGTACCCGCCTCCCCGCCCCCGGAGCTGTTTCAGAGCCTGCTGGTGTCTTTTTTTTTTTTCCTGGTCTACCCGCCTTATCTCCCCTCCCTCCTACACCTCTCTCCCCCTAAGTTAGCTATGTACTGGACCCTCACACTTAAAAGACTGTTGGGTACCAGGATGCTCCTCTTATAACCCTAGGGCAGGGGACTTAAGTTACTCTAGGAGCCAGCTGAGCACTGGTATTCCAGCCAGATCACTTTACTGGCTTCCCTAGTTTCTGAGCCAGCATGAGCACCCTATCTCCTATGAATTCCCTTTCCCCAGGGCCAAGTGGGTCTCCCCTCTCTACCCTCTCCAATTGCCCCTTGGTCCCAAGGCTTCCCTTTTGCCAGGTAAACCTGCCTACCTTCCTGCAGTTTCTGGAGGAGGATTGCAGCCTACCGTTCCTTATTCCGCTATTTTGGATCTCCCCTAATTGATTCTCTTAAAGTAGGTATATTGTAGGGGTTAAACACATAGGCTTTGGATTTAGATAGCTTTCATTATTTGTGAGTTATATATACCTTAGGAAAGGGTTACAACCTTAGGGTAAGAATAAACCAGAAGTATATCAATTTACATATATACTTTAAGCCAGTGCTCAAACCAAACCACCTGGATGTTCCAGGAAAATTAAAGCTTTGGATTTGGATTAAGGTATGTTTTGACAAGAACTGCCTCCAGATGCTTGGTAGAAACAAGTAAAAAATATCTTCTCTGAAATAAGGTACTATCATCCTAGTCCTCAAATTGATCTATAAATAATTTTTCAAATAGTTTCTGGCACATATTGAAAGGTAATAAGGCACATAAGGAAATATGAAAATTTAAAAGAGAATCCACATCAATAACAGTGAATACAACTCATATGGACTTTTAATATTGCCATTGTCAGGGACAAAATAAAAGATAAATATCTGTGTTTAAAGAAATGTGACAAGCTTGAAAACATCTGAAGGGGATAAAAAGCTACAAAAATGTCAAACCAGATTTGGAAGATGCATTTCTAATTAGAGAAATCTAGAATATATATCAGAAGAAAGAATTAGGAATGTATCAAAAAACAACAAAAAGAAGAAACATGTAGAGAGTCAAGAGAAACAGAGGATCTAATAAGGTCTAATATATGTTTCATCAGAAAGAGAGGATAAAAATGAAGGATAGTGGCAATTTGTGAGGAAATATGGCTGAGAATTTTCCAAAACTGATGATAGATGACAATCCATAGATTTAAGAAGCTCAATAAATTCTAAGCAGGATAAATACAAATAAATACACCCCTAGATATATCATAGTGAAAATGTAGAAAATCAAGAAAATCTTAAAAACAGGCAGAAAGGATTGAATTGAACTAAAAGAAGTAGCAATTAGACTGACTTACCAATGGCAATAATGGAAGCCAGAAATAGTGGAAGGAGATTTTCAATGTGATGGAAAAAAACCAAAAAGCTGCTAACCTAGAATTTTATAATCAACAAACTATTCTTTCAGAATGAAGGTGAAAGAAAGGCTTTGGGGACAAACAAAAATTGAAAGAGCTCATCACAAGAAGATAGATACTAACAGAAATTCTAAAGGAGGTATTGAAGGCAGAAAGAAAATGATACCAGATGTGAAGATAAAGAAGTAAAGCTCTAAATGAAAAAAATCTGTATAAAAAAATAATAAAATGTCTTACATGTTTAAAATGTATAGTATTAAAATATGCAAGAGTAATAGCATAAAATTCAGAAAGGGAGTAAAATAATTTAAGTGTCCTTTTATTGTCTAGGAGGAAGAGAATAATGTTAGATTTTCAAAGAATGCATATATTAATAATATGGGGTATTCAGTTTAAGAAAAGAAATCATGAACATAACTCCCAAAATAGTAAAGGGGGAAAGAGAAATAGAAAAGCCACCTCTGGGGGATGGATGTATCTCAAGAGGTTGAGCACCTGCTTTCCATGTACAGGGTCCCGGGTTTGATCCCTAGTACTTCCTAAAAACAAAACAAAAAAGAAAGGATAGAAAAAGAAGCATAGAACAAACAGGACAAAGTGAAATAACATAATAAGATGGCAGATTCAAATCCAAACATATAAGTAGTTACATTAAGTGTAACTGGACTAGATACTCCATTTCAAACACAAAGATTATCAAATTGAATAAAAAAATCTAACTATACGATGTTTACAAGAGATAAATCTAGATCATAATATTATAGAAAGTAATAAAATGATGGAGATATACCATGCAAGTGTTTATCAAAAGAAAGCTGGGTAACTATAGTAATATTGTATATGAGAGTCACTTCATGATGAAAATGGATTTAACTCCCTAGGAACATATAATATTTTAAAATTTGTATGCAAATAATAATATGGCATAAATTATATCAAAAACTTGTAAAGTAAAATTTGACAACAATATATGAAAAAATATGTCTGAAATATAGATATATTAGAACAAGTATGTAGAAAAATCGGTAAGGATTTACCAACACAACACCATCAATAAATTGGACCTAAAAGACATATCGAACGTGTATCTAACAACTGCAGAATATACATCATTTTCAAGTACCTACATTTACAATATTTGACCATGTATTGGGTGGTAATGCAAGTGCAAATAATTACAAAAGACTGAAATCATATGGAATGTGCCCTTTAACTACAATGCAAATGTGCTAGAAAGAATAACAAAAAGATTATTAGAAAAGCTCCATATATTTTGAATTATGACATATACTCCTAAATAACCAATGGAAAATATTTTAAAGCAAAATAAATGGAAATACACATTTTAAAATTTGTGAAATTTATCAAAAGAAGAATTTTGAGGAAAACTTTACTTAAATGTGTATATTAGAAAAAAAGAAAGACAGAAAATAAGCCAATAAAATAACAGCAAAATGAACCCAAAGAAAGTAGAAGGAAAGGAAATAATAAAGAGAAGAAATCATTGAAATAGAAAATAAACAGAGAGATCATGAATGCCAAAATATGGTTCTATAAAAAGATCAATAAATTTGATACAGCTCCAGGGAATCTAAACAAAAACAGAAGTGCAGAAGAGGAGGTGAAAAGAGAAAGACAGTAAATAACTAATATCAGAAATGGGAAGGAGCCTCACTATAGTTCCTAAAGACATTAAAATGAAAAAAGGTTATTATGAACAAATTTATACAAATAAACTTGAGGATTTAAATGAAATTTTAAAATTCTTAAATATAATTTACAAAAATTACCTTAAGAAGAATTAGAAAACCTGAACATTTTCATAGTCATTAAAGAAATTGAATTAATAATAATAAAAATCCTTCCATAATGACAACCCAAGGACCCAGATGGCTTAACCAGCATATTCCACCAAACGGTCAAGGAAGAAATAAATACAGTCTGACACAACACAACTCTTCCAAAGAATAGTAAAGAGTACTTTTCCAAATTATTAAATGATGCTATTGTGACCTTGAATCCAAAGCATATTATAGACAAGATGAGAAAGAAAAATTATAAGCCAATCTCATTTATGAACTTAGCTTTAACTATTCCAAATAAAATATTAGTGAATTGAATCCAGCAATCCATGAAAAAGTTAAGACATCATGACCAAGTTGGGTTGGGAAATGAAAAATTGGTTCAAGATTTCAAACTCACTGTAATTTGCCACATTAACAGATTAAAAGTTAGTGAATCATATAATGATCTCAATAGGTTCAGAAAAGACAGAACTAAAGTCTTTTAGAAGATTAATAAGAGAATCTTTTCATGATTACAGGGTAGGGAAGAATTTCTAAAACATGGTTCAAAAAAGACTAATCATACAGAAAGCTTTGATATTTTGACTTTATTAATGTGAAAGAATTTCCATTTATCAAAAAAGACACCATAAAGAGAGTGAAAAAAATAACCCTCTAAAAAAGAGATGATAATTATAATACAAATAGCCAACAAAGAATAATCAGAATATATAAAGAAATCAATGACAAAAGGGTAAATAACCTAATTTTAATGAGCTAAAACTTGGGCTTTTACCAGAAGTATCAATTCAATTGACCAATAGTCTTATGAAAAATTTCTCAACCTCACTAGTAATCACAGAAATGCAAATTAAAGCATAATGATATGCTGTTACATACCATGCAGATGACACTCGAATTAAAAATTGGCAATTTAAGTATTAGTAAGAAAACAGAACTAAAAGAATTCTCAAAAAAATCTGATGGGCGTATACAGTGGCACAAACACTTTTGGAAAGTTTGGCATTATCTATTACAGTTGCTGATAAGCATACCTATGACCCAATAATATAAATCCTGGGTATATTCTCTCAAGAAATTTTCCCACATGTGCAGCACAATTGCATGAACAAGAATGTTCATTTCAGCATCGTAATGGCCAAAAAACTGGAAACCCAAAATTTCAACAGCAGAATGGATAGTATATTGTGATATATTCGTGGAATAAAACTTTCTACAGCAATGAAAATGAACGCATTATACCTCCACATAACAACATGAGACAATCTTACAAACATAATGCTAAGAAAAAGAAGCAAAACAAATAAATACATATAGCATGATTACATTTACATAAAATTTTAAAAACCAGGCAAACTAAGCTATATTCTTCAGGGATGCTTACATAGGTGGTAAAAACATTTTTAAAAAAGCAAGAAAGTGATTACCACAGAAGTTAGGATCGTAGTTACTCTAGGAACAAAGAAGGGAGAAGTGATTTGGGAAGGGTCATGTAGTTAATCTATTTCTTGACCTGCATTTTGGTTATATTTATAAGTGTTTACTTTGTAATTGGTTATCATATTGTACATTTTTATCTCTTATGTACTTTTTGGTATGTATGTTATTTCATAATTTTTAAATGTTTAGCAGAAAAGAAGGAAACAGATTAGAAAGGGGATAATAATGAAAAAGAAATACCAGTTGGCAAGTTATTACAATTGTGTAGACGAAAGAAGAGGATGGTTTGGATTAGAATGGTGGTAGCAGAGATAGTGAAAGATAGATTAATTTAAGATGATTAGCATGGAAAGAACTTGTTAATGGACCAGAATTTGGGGATAAAAGAAAAGAGAGGGTGAAGGATGGCTTCTGGATTTCAGGCTTAAACCATCTGGTGCAAAGTCATCCAACATACTGAGATGGGGATGCTGGGGTGGGGTGGGAAAGAAAGGTGAGTGCAGTTCTGGACATTAAGTTTAAGATATCTATGAAAAGGTTAAGTGGAGATATCAAATAGGGAGTTCAATTCAGATATAAGACATTTGGGTTGGAGATATAAATAAAGGATTTAAAACCCACCTTCATTCTGCAAAAATAGTTGAGTATAAAATTTTAGGTTGGCAGTTTGTTTTTTTCCCCAGCACATTGAAAATATACTTTCACTATCTTCTAGCTTCCATTTTTGTCATTGATAAGTCAGCTTAATTGCTATAATATTAGGAGATCACCTAGGGAGAATGTAGGAACAGAAGCAGGCTCAGGATTGAGCTCTGAGCAAATATAGTATTTTAAGAATGGAGGAGAAAAGTTCAGAAAAGAGTGAGACAGAATGAGATAGAAGGAAAACAAGACACATGGGTTCCAAAAGCTGAAATAGGACAGTTCTAAAAAGGCCGGGGTGATAAAATAACAATACTAGCGTTGAGAGATGGAAGAAAATGAAAACAGAAAAATATCACTTGGATTTAGCAACATGGAGATCGTTGGTAATCATAATCAGTGTAGTTTTAGTAGAATGGAGGGAGAAGAAAATAGACTGGAGCAGTTTGAAGTTTGAACAAAAGTTGAGGAAGTAAAGACAGTGCATATAAACAAATCTTTTGAGAAGTTTGGTATGAAGAGTAACAGAGAATGAAGCAAGATGGGGGCAATGTGGAGTCAAGGATTCTCAGTCAAGGAGGCTCATGAGAATGATGCATTTGAAAGGTGTTTGATAATGCCAGAGAAAGAAAAACAAAGGCAACAGAAAGCAGTTTTCTCTGAGGATCTATAATGCTGGTTGCTAGCTCACAGAACCCTAAGGTTTCTAATCTTGTAAGGTAAATAAATTTCTATTAAGCAAGATGTGTGCACTTAATTTTCACTTTTATTTTTTTAAAAAAACAACAACAAAGAAACTCAAAGGTTGAGCTGACAGGGAACTTAAAGATTTTCTTTCTAGAAAAAAACAAAAACAAAAAGCTCTATCAAAAAAGAAATATTTTTTTCCTGTGCATTCTATGAACTGTCCATTCTGATACTTACTATCTATTCCTCTAGGAAATTCTTCTTTATAGCTCACTGAAATCTTTCACACTATAGTTATATAGTACAAGAAAAACCCAGTATAGCTTAAATATTAAGGCATTGTACTGCACCTTATAATATTAGAAAAATTCATTGTGACTCTTGCTCACAAACATGCAGAGCTACAAAAATGTATAATTATGCACTTCCTCACTCATTATCTTTACTTGTATCAGTTATCTGTATCTTCATCCATCCTTATCTGTACCTTCACATCTCTACCCTGGTACCACCCTCCCCATCCTTATCACCCCAGGATTGCCCAACCCCAGGTATCATGCATATTTTAAGATTAACTGAGAAAAACAAAAACTAACTTTTCCAGACCCTTCTTAGAAATGTCACCCTCATGATTAACTTGCTTTGCTTCAAACCGGTATAAAAGCTGTGAGAAAAAACCCTTAATGGGAAGGCCGATTTCAGACACCCCCATCTCCTGTCCTTCTGCCAGCATTAATAAACCTGCTTTCTCTCTTGACTATCCCGGTGAGGACTCCAATTCATCTGCCCTGGGTAAGAATCCAGAGGGACTCCTGCAGGGTTTCCTTCAGTTATAACCCATAAACTTCCATGCAAATGCCTTCAATAGAGACATCAAATTATCAAGAACTTTTAAGATACACATAAATAAATAATAAAAGTACCCATTAATAAATCCCTATCAAAGGTGAAATAAATATTATGTTAAACAAAGCATTACCTGTTGGCTTACTTTCTTGGTATTTTGTATTTGTTGGAACAAAGTGTGATCCTAAATTTGACTTTTCAAAATGATGCTGTCTAGGTTCAGGCTCACTTTGGAAAGAAACATACCTGGAAGAAATAAAAATTAATCTAAATTAAAATAATGATAATTTACAAAACTAATCCTAAAGATAAATTTGGAGAAATGTGGTGAAGTCCCTATTATATATTATATAAATCTGGATGTTGTTGTATTAGTGCTATTATAGTACTAAAAGATTGGGACTGATGGAGCAGAAGTTGAAAAGATTAGTGACAATCATTTGAAATAGTTAGGGACAATCTGCTGTTATGACGGATTGAAGGCACTCCAGGAGACCAATGCTCACAAGCTGATTAACCTTTTGGAAAAATATGCTGGAAATGAGCTATCAGAAACTTTGCCAGATTTGGATCAAACTGGTAAGACAGGGAATTAGGGACAATTTAGATATCAAAAGAGTATGCCAGAGAGAATCACAGCATTTAATACAAGCAGGAGTTTTTGCCACTAAATTCTTTATCTGGCTATTGATGGTATGTAAGAAAGTTAATGGTATTACATAATTAATGATATTTCTTACTCTTAAATGCTAGAGTGACCTGTAACTCAGTCCTCAGATCTCAGACACTCAACTTTAATTGATGTCATATAGTCCCACACCTTTAAATACTATCTAAAGGCTTATGTTACCTAGAATTCAGACCCCAATCCCTCCTCTGAGCTCTGAATTTCTATATCCAACTGTCTATATGGCTTCTGCATCTGGATATATTACTGGCATCATAAACAGCATATTCTAAACCAAATTATTTATCCCACCCCCTTACCAACAGGTTCCTCACTCAAACTTCCTGATATTTCAAACCAAGACTTGGACCAAAAACCTTGCAGTCATTCTTGATCCCTCTTTCTCTCATTCTCCCAACCCATCCGTAAATATCACTGGGTCTTTCTTTGAAATATATCCCAAATCAATCCACTTCTTTCTTCCTTGTCCGTCCCCCCTCCTGCCCCCACCGCCGTCCAAGATGCCTTCAACTCTCATCTGAATTATTTATGTCAGCCTTTTTCCATCTATTCTCCCTGCTATCACTCTTGCCAAAGTCTGTTCTCAATTCAGCCATGGTGATGTTTGTAAAATATAAATGTAATTGTCATGTCCTTCTAACCATTTCCTATCAGATTTAGAATAAAATGTAAAATTCTAAATGCCAGGTTCAACTTATTCTGAGTCTTTAAAATTGCCCAGCTTAAGTTATCAAAATCGGGCCAGGGACTCACTAATGCAGATGTTGTCCCAGGAGTTCAGGACAAGAAAGACCTAAAAGTGGTTTTCTCCTTGCAGTTTCTCGGCTGGCCAGCAGATGGTGATGATGGTTAGTGAATCTTTCCATGGAGGTGTCTCTTCAACCTCCACTTGCCGGTGATTCTGGTCTGGCCTGAGCTGAGATTCAAAGGGGGCTCTGCTGGCCAAATTCACTAAAGAGAAACCACTCTCTGCCCTCTGCTGCACCCTCCCTTTTCCCAGGGAGGAAGATATCTGCTCCCCTCTCAGTGGGCTGCAATGAGCCACGGGTTTTATCCAGGCTGTTTGCCTTGAGGGTGGGGCATGGGTGCCATTCCTGACTATGTGGGAGTTTAGTAAGTCATGGTTGCCATTTCAGGTTGTTTGTCTCTCTGTCCCTTGACCTCCTGGGAGTTGCACAGCACTGTCCTGGTCTGCCAACCCCCAAAGCAAGTGCCTTGGACAGCTTTTTGCCTTTTCTCTATTGTTTTTGTGAGAGTGGTGCCCAATCTCCCTACTGTGATGCCATCTTCCCATAGGTCCCTGTTTCCTATTTCTTACAACTTTGTAATTCCTTTAAAATAAGTGATAATCTAGTACTGAATGCTTATGTAATAGAGAAATCACTTTGACTCTCTTTTTAAAATTATGTCCCAGGGACTTTTGTTAAAATGAATATGGCTCTTTTGAAAAGGTACAATTATGAAAAGTTGCAGGGATGAAATATTTTTTGAGAAATCAGAGGACTGAGAGATGTTGAATGGCTATAAAACTATCTGCTAATAAGGAAAGTAGTCCTAGGAAAATCCTTCCAGCAAATTTTGAGTATTTGTGACCATTACCTTTATCAGTTCCTGTTTGTCTAAGGAAAATGAAAAAATCCTGAGCTCACAGTGATGCAAAAAAGATGTTTCTAGGATTAACCAAGAATGAAACTCAAGAGTTTTAACTCTAATTCAGTGTTTCTTAGTTCTAGCTTTATATAAGAATCATCTGGGGGTAATGTGAACTCTAGACCTAGTTTAGTAGCAATGCTTCAATATTTGTATATCAATTGTAATAAATGTACCACAACAATGTAAGATGGTATTAATAGGGGGAAACGGGGGGGGGGCGGGGTATATGGGAATTACCTATACTTTCGATGTAACTTTTCTGTAATCTAAAACTTCTTTTAAAATAAAGTTTATTTTATGGAAAAAAAGAGAATAATCTGGGGGAGTCTTTTAAAAATACTGATGACTACACCCTACTTTAAACTAATTAAAGGGGAATCTAGTTATTTTAAAACTTCCCAGGTGATGCTAATGTGCAGCTGGGTTGAAAACTTCTACTATATCCTCTCAGCTACAAAAAAACCTAGGTAAGTTTCACCTATTAGGTGATCACAGCACCAGATTGAGAATTACTATAGTATTCAGCAAGCCAAGGAAAACATTGGAACAGATTTTGGCATTGGACAGCAAAATTAATTGGGATACAAGCTAAAGTAGTTGCTCTCACAGGGTGGTCCCCAGACCATCAGGACCAGAAACTTGTTAGGAAATGCAAGTTCTTAGGCCCTAGCTCAAACTTTAAATCAGTGAATCTGAGGGTGGGGCTCAGCAAGCTGCATTTTACTAGTCCTCCAGGTGATTCTGATGCACCCTCAAGTTAAAGGAACCACCTAGAGATTTGTTAAATGCTTCTTCTAACTCAAAAGTCTGGGATGGACTCAGAGATTCTGCATTTCAACATGCTTCCAGGTGATAACTGGGCTGCTTGGTGGAAGACCACACTTGTAATAGCAAGTGGCAAGATGTCAAAAATGAAAGAAACCTGCAGTTACCAAAAGGCCTATGGCCCACATGGTAGCAGTTATCATGCAAGGTTTAGGCTAAACTGAAAGCTGTGTGAATGAGGATCTGGCGTCTTGGCTTAGTATAGGAATTAGGTTTGACTAGCATTGGTGTGGATTGGTATCATGACTAAATTGTTGAGTAGAATAATTTATAAGACTGGGAATTGCATCTCAAGATTTGGTGCGATTGAATCTATGCAATGTAACTAATGTAACCAGCATATCATTGTTGATATGAAGACCGAAGTTTTCTGCCCCTTGTCCCATTTTTTTAAGCAATCTCTCTGGTATGGATAGAAAGGGACCAACTGCAAGATGGGTTGCTTCCTGGAAGAGGCAGATTCTGGAAATGCTATGAACTATAGAAAAAGACCAGGTTCTCAGAGGAACCCTCATAATTTTTACCTACCTCCTTAATGATTTTTTGAAATATAAATCTGAGTATGCACTAGCCAGTTAAACCCTTCAGTGGCTACCCATTGCTTTGGGAGATTATCCAAAGTTCTTTACTTGGTTTATAAAGCCCTTTGCTATCTGG
This sequence comes from Tolypeutes matacus, assembly GCA_026826555.1. NCBI lineage: Eukaryota > Metazoa > Chordata > Mammalia > Cingulata > Chlamyphoridae > Tolypeutes > Tolypeutes matacus. The sequence continues at coordinate 64,415,189 of JAKSZT010053883.1, forward strand.
TCTTTACTTATCTCTCTGACATCATTTCTTACCACACATGTTCCCATACCCTGTGGTGGTTTGAGACTGTATATACCCAGAAAATGATGTTCTTAAAGCTAATCTATTCCTATGAGTGTAAACCTATTGTAAGTAGAGCCTTTTGATTAGGCTACTTCAGTTAAGGCGTGGCCCAAGGTGGGTTTTAATCCTCTTATTGGAGTCCTTTATAAATGGGATGAATACGGAGGGAGAGAGCATTCCATGGAAGCAAGAACCTGAAATCAAGGAAACCTTGGAGAGAAGGGAGAGACTGGCAGATGGACCACATGGCAGAGGACCCAAGGATTTCTGGCAGCTGGTCTTTGGGAAGAAAGCATGGCATTAATGATGCCTTGATTTGGACATTCTCTTGGCCTCAAAACCATAACTTGTAAGCTAATAATTTCCGATTGTCAAAGCCAATGGATTTCATAGTATCTGCTCTCAGCACCTTAGCAAACTAAAATACACAAAGTCTAGCAACACTGAACTACTTTGGGTTTCTCAAATGAGCCCGAGTTTCTTTCGCCTTCTGGGTGCCTCTGGCTGGAAAATCTTTTTCCCTTTCAAATCTTTCTAACCCTTCACTTATAATTTGGATCTCTTGGAAACATTTGGTGATCTCTATGTTCCCATGTTAGGATCCCTTTCTGGTGCTTTCCATAGCAACTGGTGTTTATCTGTCCACTTATCTAAATTGTCCTTTGAACTTTAACAGCAGGGGTATATTTCACTGTTGCTATTTTATCCCCATGATATAGCAGGTGCTTAATAAATGTTTGTAAATAATTAATTTGTGAGAGTTATAGTAGTATATGCTAGTAGAGCTATTGTTAATAAAGATAAACTGAAGTTATCTGCAAGTAGTTTTGATTCATACTTGTATGAATTGTTTCAGAAGGAGAATTATTCCAGTATGATGAAATCTGCTATTAAGTTAAACAATAATTTAGGTGCCACTTATGGAAATGGGAGACTGAGTGGTTTTGTACTAATTATCCCCCTGAGGACAACTAGAAAAGCTGGGCAAAATATGTAAAAACATCTGCTTGAAGACATCTGAGAGCTCCCAAAGCAGTAAGGAATTAAGGAGCCAAGAGCTGGGAGAGGAGGGAGCTCAAAGAGGTAAATATTGAATTTGGGGCAACATTTTTGTCAATTCCGAAATTATCAGCAGAGAATCCAAAAAGCTATGTGGCACTTTTGACAGACTACTGGGGCCATGGGAACACAACTGGAGTTCAGGAACCCTGAAGAGGAATGATCCTAATAAACCTTTCATGCTTTGAGGTGGAATCCCTATAAACCCTATAAGTAAGGATAAGCCATAAATAGATAAAGCCTTCAAAAGAACTGAATTTCCAGTTTTGAATCCTCTCTACCTTCATCTCAGATTGCTCCTAACCTAGACACCTGCCCAAAGCCAGTACAAATCCTCTGAAGAAGAAAAAATCATCTGGCACACCAAATTATATCTATACTTTTTCAAATGCAGTGTCCCATTTTCAATTAAAAAATAAACATGAAGGTGAAGAAATAAGATGATGTGCCTCTAAATCACAGAAAATAATAGACAATAGAAACAGACTCACAGGGGATCCATAAAATTAAGCAGTAATTTAGAGCACATATTTTATTTATTTATTTTTGCATAAATTGTGTTATATTTTAAAATATAGCAGTGAATTTTATTGCATGTTTTGCTATTGTTAGTAGTTCTATTTTACAGAAGAATTAGACAAGGTATGTTAAAACCGTGAGTGTTACCAGGAGTCTTTTAATTAAAATTACCAACATCTAAAGAACTTTGTTTCACTTTGAGGAATAGTATGAAACTGCTACAAGAGGAAGGCAACTTGATGCTGGGCAAATGATAGCCTAAGATGCAAAAATCATAGCCTGGATATGCTGATGTTTGAACTTATCAACATGTACTAGATCCTTTTCCTAATTTCTTCAACTAAATTTTATTTCCTTTGGCCTGGGTTATACCCTGATTCTTGTTTAAATTCTTGGAATTTTCCTGTGCTTTTTTTGATGGTTTTGGCCCTCTGGATGGATCAAACCAAATTTACTTGGTCTTTGAATCTTGGAAATATGCACCTCCTTGGCTTTACACTTCAGACTCTGACTTTGTCTCTAGCTTCAGACCTCAGAGTCAACCAGACTTACACTTGACTGAAATGGAACATTATTCAACTATTGATAGGTTATATGGTCACTAACACCAATTTACTGATGGCTTTATGAACTACTTAGGAAATGGTCTTTTCAAACAGGAAAGGGGTACCAATGGTATCATCCTGGAATATACTGTCATGAAACATATTGCATATTGCCTTTAAATATATCTAATGGGTCACTAGTCCTATATTATAATGTTACATAATGGCATATATATATTTTCCTTCCCAATGTTCCCAATTTTATTCTGTGTATTATTAAAATACTCCATTTTAGTATGGATAGTTCTAAAAGCGATTGTGAAATAAAGTTTTTGGCTATATCTACATAAAAACAAAGCACAAATGTAAGAAATTAGTGACAAAATTGAATTATATACACCACTAATATTATTTATTTTTAAATTTATATTTATTTATTTGTCCTAGAAACAAACCACTTTTTTTCTTAAGGCATCACAATAGAAACATATTCTAATATCCTGGTAAATCATAAATAGCAAGTCTTAGCGAGCTGTATTTTATGCCACAATCAGAATGCTTACAGCAAAATGATGGGTATTAGTCTCAATAAGCCAAATGATCTTGTTTTACTTTAGCTCTAGACTTGTTTGTCCAACTGTCTACCAGATACCGCCACCTGACCGTCTCACAGGCATCTCAAACTTAACATATCCAAAATTGAATTCAGCTCTTTTCATTCTAATCATCATAGCCTCCCCAACATGCTTTCTCTTATATGTTCTCTCCCTAAGTACAAAGCTCTATAATGCACCTAGCCACCAACGTTGGGAAGCTCAAAGCCATCCTACTGAATGGGATAACAGTAAAGGGTACAGACTCTGAAATCAGGCTGATATGGTTTAAATCCAGTGTCTGCCACTTGTTAGCGGTGTGAACTTAGGTATGTTATCACCAAAATGTGCATTTTTCATCTGTAAAATTGCACTTAACACATTGGGTTGTTACACTGAATAAATGAGATATAGGGACAGTATCCTTACAACCACCAATAGCCAGTGGATTTCAAGTTCTATCAATCCTACATCTTAGTACTTCTTTTGTTTGGCCCCTCCTCTACATTTCGGATACCTGAAGAAATTATATAGCATTGTACATGTACACTATACCAAGGAAATACCAAGTGTGGCATATTCAGGCTATCCCTTTAAGTACACAGAGAAACTGCCTTACTTAGTTTTCTAGGCAGGCTTTTTATTATATTAAAGCTTGAAATAAATCTTGGCATTAATTTGGGCTAGATAGTAGAGCTCAAGAAGTCTTTTATTTAACATTCAGAATTGTAGGTACCATCAGCACTAATAAACTATTATAATAAATATTTTGTAAATTAGGAATATTCAGAATTCTAATCTAGTATATTTTAACTGATAACCAGTATTAACTAAACCTATATTTGACAAAGCTTACATTTAATATTAAACAAATCTAGGGCTTTAAAACTCCAATTATAATGCTTACCTTTTTTGTTTTTTAATGCCATATGATTTAGCTTTTGTGAGCTTTGGTACTGTATTAAATGTGGTTGTAGCAGTATCCTGTTCAAATTCCAACTGAAAATCAAATGTCAGTGGGGTAACCAAAGTCTTTTTCCTTCCTCCACTCTGAAGCCTATTTTTCTACAACAAAGCAGAAGTATAACACTATGGGGGTGGGGGGGATGAGTACATTTCACCTTGAGAAAATCCTGTGTAGAAAGGACAAAAATTAATCTCAGTATGCACACACACAAACACAATTTATATGACAAGCTATAATGGAAGAATATTACACACTGGAAATTGGGGTCCCTAAATACCAACCTTTTTTTATGCCAGTGCTGTGTGACCTGAGCTTCTCATTTCCTATCTATAAAATGAGAGTATTGGACTAGATGATATTTAAAGTTCTCTTCTAACTCAAATTCAGAATTTAAGGAAAGACCCATATGTTTAGCAAATAGAATATTGATGTATATAATTATTGGATCCATAGCAGGCATGTCTCTCTGACTAGCTCATTTTCTTGTGTCCACACACCTGGTGACTCATACCAATGTTTGTCCAGTCACATGAGCCAAACATATAGCTAAGAAAGTAATCAAAAGAGGACTTTGTTAAAATATTGTACACAGAAGAACTAAAGAGAAAAAAAATTAATTAGGGAGCTGAAAGTTTGCTCTAAAAAATTCTCCCAGAACACAGCACAGGTGAAGAAAAGAAAAACAAGACAAGTCAAAAGCAACAGGAGCTTCTGCTTCTGCTAGTGAAGTGCTATGTGAATTGCCCTCCTGTTGTAAACAACTAGAAAACCAGAAAAAGTTTTCAAGACAATTGTGTTTTGACATTAGAAAACAGGCAGAGCAGGACCATGATCCCTGAAGGAAAGGAAACCAAGGATATGAACCCTAGGATAGCCCATCTTACTTTCTGGAGGCAGTTTTCAGGCTTAGGCACAGGGATGAGGAACCTTGTGATCTTGGGCATGCTAAGTTTGAGACAATTATTGGACCAGTAATCACACTATTTGGCATTCACCCCAGAGAAATGAAAACTTACACAAATGTTTACAGCAGCCTTACTTTTAACAGCAAAGTACTGAAAACCCAATGTCCTTTAAGGGGCAAATGGTTGAAGCTCTGTGCATCCATGTAATGGAATACTTTTCAGAAATAAAAGGAAATTGATTCAAACAAAAACCTGGATGCACCTCAACTGTATTATGCTTACTGAAAAAAAAATCAATCTCAAAAGTTTACTTGCTAAATGATTCCATATATATAACATTCTCAAAACGACAAACTTAATACAGATGGAGAACAGATTAGCGGTTGCCAGTAGATAGACACAGAGGAGTGGGGCTGGGACTGTGGGTGTGAATACAAATAAATAACTGAGTGTGTTCTTTTGTGACGACCGAATAGTGCTGTATCTTGATTGTGGTGGTGGTTACAGAAATTTATAGATGAGATAAAATTACTTAGAACTTTACATACACACACACACACAAATGAGCACAGGTTAAAAAAAATGGTGACAATTGAGTAAGGTCTTTAGTTAACAGTCACATACCAGTGTCCATTTTCTCTTTTTGATATTATACTACAACTATATAAGATGTCATCATTGGGGGAAGGTGGAGGAAGGGTACATGGGACACTTTGTACCATTTTTGCAACTTTCTGTGAGTCTATAATTATTTCAAAATAAAAAGTTTTTTTTAAAAAAGCTATTAGCAAAGTAATTTATATATTGTTATCTCATTTTTGTCATTAAAAGGAAATAGAAAAAATCCACCTTCATTTATGTGTGTGTATATATGTGTGTGTAATTATATTTTGAACATGTATATGTAAAGATAAATGTCTCTTTCTATATATACATATATCTGTGTAAGAGCACAAAAAAAGGTATAGATGGATAATCCCCAACTGCTATAATTTGTTTGACTCAGGGGAAGGGTTGGAGGGAAGAGGTCAAAGATCATTAATTAATTTTTCTTTATACATCTTTATATATTGCTTGAATTATTTCCAAAAGCATGTTTTAATTAAAAAAATAAGGAAAGGTTTAGAAGATGATTATATTTACTTCTAAAAGAATTTCCAGAGAATGTTTTATCATAGCACACAAACTGTGCCTAGTAATGCAAAATTAGAAAATGCATGAAAAATCCTTTACACAAAGGAAGCATTCATAGAAGGTAAGCATTATTATTACTAATCATAATGTAAAAATTTCATGACAAATTTACCAAGTTTATAATCTCTTTATATTTTCTAAGGTATCTTACATTTAATTTTAAACAAACAAACAAACTATATATATATATATATATATATATATATATATATATATATATATA
>JAKSZT010053883.1:64421266-64455762 GCA_026826555.1 Tolypeutes matacus
TATATATATATATATATATATATATATATATATATATATATATATAAAGAAGGAATGAACTTTGAGGTGTCTAAGTCTAAAATGGTTGCTTTTGTAAGTAGTCCCTGGTTTGCTATTTCAAAATATTTATAGCAATAATAGAATGAACTTATTCCATTTTCCAACATTCCTCTAGTTTATTTTTTGAATGAAAGGGGATAATGATGAAAGGAAAATCAAATTATTATTCAAACATCAACATTTTAATTTTCAGTTTCACAAAAAAGTTCATTCACTTAAAAGTTTCTCTCTGTGATGTTTTCCCTGATTTCCAAGACTTGGTTGCTCCTTACATATACCTCATTTATTCACATTGCCATATTACTTTGTAAGTCTTTATGTAACCAAAATTAGGCAAATAATCTGCTTTTGAGAACTATGTTTTTTATTATTACTTCATATTAGCTTTTGAAGTCTTGCCTTTTATAGTTTAATCTCTATGAGTTTTAATTATTATTAATTTGGTAACTATACCAAATGTTTTCTTCCTTTTAATAAACCAACTAATAGCTTTTTTTTTTAGGTACCAGGGGCCAGGGATTGAACCTTGGATTTCGTATGTGGGAAGCCCACCGACTGAGCCACGTCAGCTTCCCTGAGTTGGTTTGTTCATTTATTTTGCTTGTTGTTTTTGTTTTTTCAGGAGGCACATGGAAATTGAACACGGCACCTCCCATGTGAGAGGCAGGCACTCAACAGCTTGAACCACATCTGCTCTCCAAATTAATAACTTTTAAAAAAAATCTAATGAAGTATATCATTCATACATGAATATACATAAACAGTAAATGTATAGTAAAAAGTTGTAAACTTACAAAACAAACATGCATTTCATCATACAGGGCTCCGATACAACACCCCACCACCAACATCTTGCATTGTTGTGAAACATTTGTTACAAATGATGAAAGAGCATTGTCAAAATATTACTACTTACTATAGTTCATATCTTACATTTGGTGTATTCTCCCCCCACATGATTATTAATTCCCCGTATTAGTATCATATATTTGTTATCATTGAGGAGAAAACATTCTCATATTTGTTCTGTTAACCTTAGTCCATCTTCTACCACAACATTCACTGTGTTATATAGTCCCATGCTTTGTACAATCCATTCAAATTGTACACTCAAGTGGCTCTCGTTTTCATCACAGTTGTGATATACTCCCTCATGCCCCATTTTTGTCCCTTAGAATTGATATATTTTCTTTGGCATTGCTGCAAAAATATTACAATATTACTATTAACTATCATCCATAAGTTATATTAGTTATAATTTTCCCGTGTATCAGCATATTCTTAACACTTTGTAAAGGAAGAACATTCTTATATTTATACTATTAACCACAATCTTCATCTACTCCTGAAACCACTGTGTTATACATTCCCTAGATTATTCTCTAGTTTCCTTTCAATTGATATTTACTTCCAGAGACTACCCCTTTCAGCCACAATCATATTTATGAATCAGCAGTGTTAGTTGTACTCATTATAATGTGTTTTCATTAACTCTATTCATTTCTGCACTTTTATAATAAATCCTCCAATTAATAAATTTTTATATGTTTAACATACTAGTAAGAACTATAAGAGTAGCCACATTTACCATTTGGCTGGTTAGGATTTTGTTTTTTATCTTAAGCAGGTTAGGTACATATCATAACCTAATATGGCAGCTATATAGAAGTTATCTTGTATATTTCATTAATTCTTCATAGTATCCATTTAGGTATATGGCTCTTTCAACTAATATAATTATTTGTTTTTTACAAATTAATTTATACCTTCATCTCAATACATCGTTCGCTAAGAAAGTAAAAATAAGTACTCATATTTGAAATGTTAATTTTTTAATAATTAAATAGAAGTTTAGCTTGTACTTTACGAACCTTTGCTCTTATGGCCAAAAGTATCTGTGCTTGCTGATCCAGGATATCTAATTTCTCTAAGGCTTTTTCTGCCATGGTCGGTCAGTAAAATTCTGTTTTAAAAAGAGGAGGAAGAAGAAATCTCCATATTAATTTAAAAACATATAACTGATTATTTAGGCATATGTTAGGAAGAGAACTACCCTTACATTATTGCTTTAGGTAAACCATAAGATTTTTTTAACAGGCAAAAATTATACAGGCATCCAAGTTTTTTTCAACAGAGGATCATATAGTCAGAATTCCCACATATGTGTGAACCCCAGAAAAATTTAAATTTATGATAAAGGTTAGCTGGAGAAAGTTCAAGATTACCATTAAAGAAATGGATATTGCTCATACTTGAAGCAAGGGTATGTGGCCTGATTTATGTCTGTTTTCTTTTTGTCTTGATATCATTTTAATGAAAGTAAACTTGAGCTCACATTTATATATGAATTGCATTTAAATTAAATTAGTCGCTGATCCAAGACTGTTAATATAGTCCTTAGCAGGCAATCAGTCACACAGAAGGAACAGCACCTATATGGGCATGTGATTTATAACAAAGGTGGAACTAAAGAGCAATGAGGGAAACGCTGATCTTTTAAATATTGGTACAGGGGCAATTGGGTTTTCCTATGCAGTGAAAAATGAAACTGGACCTCTACCGCACACCATACACAAAATTAATTCCAGAGTTCTTTTAGTTGAGTGCAGAAGGAAAAACTATCAGTCTTTTAGAAGATAACTGTATTTCTTTAACACGTCTTGAAGATAGAAAGTCAAGTCTTTCTATCTTCAAAATTTTCCTATTCTAGGTACTTTGCTCTTCCATATAAATTTTTAAAATAGCCTATCAAGTTTCACAAAAATCATGTTGGGATTTTTATCTGAACTGCCTCAAACTTATAAATTAATTTGGAAAAATTGGCATTTTTACAGTTATCAAGTCTTCTGAACTATATAAGAATGGCAAATTCTACATATAAGAAGTCTTCACTGATGTCTGTCAATAAAGTTTTATCATTATTTTTATTTAAAAAATGTCCTATTGCCATAACAGTTCATATTTTCTGGTTAATCAATATTGCTGAAAATCTCATTTAGGGTCAGGTGGTCCATATTAGTCTGTATGCTGTATGAATATCAGGGCCTTGTTTAATTTATTTTCAGTTTCCAATGAGAAAAGAGAAGGCCAAAATACAAATAGCTAGGGGCAGACTGGAGGCAAGAATCCAGGAATACTAACCCAAATCTCCCTCTATTTTATTTACTTTTAATTTGAGTGGATGACTGTGACAGTTTGAAATTATTTTATGAATCCCAAAAAGAAAACAATTATGTTTGTGAACTAATCCAGTCCTGTGGGTGTGAGACCCTTTCAATTGGACCAAGTCAGTGAGGCATGACTCAAGTTGAGTCTCTGCCCTCTTGCTGGGTCTGATATAAGTGGAGACACAGAGAGACAGACACAGACACAGGAAAAGGGAGCCACCATATTTGGTCCTGCCGTGTGAGAGAAAGGACTCCAATTTTGCCCACAGCTGAACTGCAAGGAGAGAAGCCCCCAAGAGGCTCAAAGAGCTGAGGCCCAGGGAGAAATGAGCCATATGCCTGATAGCATACAGCTGAACTTGGGAAGAAAGTGGAACAGCCAAGACTGATAGAACAAACCCTATGCCTGGTTGCTTATGGCTGAGCTCTGGGACATGGGCTCTGAAGGATAATAGATTCTGGAGGGGAAGGCAGAGATCAGCAGCCATCTTGATTTGTCACATGGCCAGACAATAGGATCAACAGTAGCAGACTTTGGTGAGAAAGCATCTCTTATGGTGCCTTAATTTGGACTTTTCATGGCCTTGGCACTGTAAGCTTTTACCCCAAATAAATCCCTTTTATAAAACCCAACCCATTTCTGGTACTTTGCATCAGCTGCCCTTTCACAAACTAAGAGAATGACTATTCATTCTATATATATGTATTTTTTTTTTCATTCAATATATTTTTGCTGAATGAACTGAATGGGCTCCAGTGGTATTTAAGTGTAAATGTCATATGGTTCACAGTATTGAATTTATCAATACTTTTAATGAAAGTCAGTGTCAACACTATGGGCTTTTCTAGCTCTAAAAAATATTTCTCCCACGTTGTGTATTATTTCATCAATATCACACAGAAACGACAATGGATGCAAAGCCAAGGATTCAGAATCCTATGCCACAAGCTCACATTATTTTGTACTTGGTTTCTTTCAGCTCTCTTTTCCACTCTTTCCTTCACCACATATTGCCCAGAGAATGAGTTCTTGGTGCTCTCATAGTGCTTTCCCATCCCAGTAAGCCCTCTGCCACATTGCTACATCCAAATACTCCATCTCCATCCCATGATGGACTCCAAACTGTCAAAGGCAGAGGAAATTCTGGGCCACAAGGATGCAGGCAGATAATGTGTCTTGTGAGGAACCACATAATTTTAGTTGCAGGTTGGGGAGGGGGACCCAGGGCAAGGCATTGGCATGATACGAATGCCTCAGACTCTCTAGGTCTTTGAGTACAGGAGAGCAGGGAATGGATTTTGGAAGCAGATACAGATTATCTGGACACAATTTATTGTCTTTTAAGATTCAGGAACCAGTCTTCTTTTATATCCTAAAAGCAATTAAAGAAATTTTAGTTTCTGTGCTACTCTTATAGATAATATGAGTTCTAAAGGTAGAAAAGGCACTCATATTCCTCACTAATATTTCTTTTATTGAGAACAAAGAATTTTATTTCTCAATAAGAGTTAGAAAAGTAAACAACTGAAAGAACCAGTTCGGGGAAAGTATAAATTATAAGACCAACTGAGAGATGCTACTTGCTTGAGAGAGGAAACAAAGCAGATCCTTTTTTGCTTGCTTGAGAGAGGAAACAGAAAGCAGGTTCTTTCAGAAAGATGTCCTACACCTCCTTGTCCATCTTCAACATCAGATCAAACATTTTGAAAAGCACTCATGTCATTATATGTGTACATGTATGTGTATATATCACTATCACTTAAAAGAATTTTTTTGTTTTTATTTCAAAATTATTTTGTAATGAGTAATTTATTTGGCTGTGTGATCTTTGGACAATCACTGTGCATACTTATGAATTTGTATGAAGGGAGAAAAACTAAACAAGAAATTGGAACTTTTAAGCGTCAGTGACAGCTTAATGAATACTAAATTTGACAGTTAATGAAATTTACCAAACATTATTAGTTGTAGTTTTGCAGCTTTATTTTCATATTTTGGAGCCAATATACTTTTTTTTTCAGTTTGCACATCCTTTCATAGGCCCATGGCAATGTGCCAATGGTGCCTAGCAGATAGATGGCTCTGGAAGAAAGTGGAAAGGGGGAAACACTATTTAATTTTAATTTTAACATCTATTCTGGTTTTTCTACTTCATTTTTCCATTTCTATGGATATATTTTATCTTTTTATGATAAACATTTATTTGTTCATTTGGTCACTGACTACCTAAATGTATTACACGAAAGACATTGTGCTAGGCATTTTATCAAATTTACTGAGGAATCGGCATCTGGCAGACATTTTTCTTGTGACTCCCACCTTCCTAGCCAAGGCAGATGCTTTGCCTACTTCACTAAGAAAATAAAAACCATCAGGTAAGAACTTCCTCAACTTCTATCTTTCATCCCAAATTCTTATCTTCATCTATTCCCATTCCTCCTTAAAACTAAGTGTTGTTTCTCCTGTCCGAAGCTAGGTCCTCCTGATGTACTCTAGACCCCACTACTGCTGGCCTCCTAGAAGAATTACTTCCAATGGTTTTCCCCTCTCCCCTTTCATCTCTTATCTTCACCATTTTTCCCCAGCCATTATTCTTTCTCTTGTCTTCCACTTATTGCCAAATTTGTTAAAATAGGAGCTTATACTTAGGGTTTCTAATTTCTTATATCCCTTTTCCTTTTCAATCTACCAGCGTTTGGCTTCCTCCTAAACTAGTCCACTACATCTAGTCTCATAGATCACCAGTGATCTCAATCTTATAAATTAGTGGACACTTTTATGCTTTTACCTTATTTGAATTTTTACAACTTTTCCTAATGTTGACCATTGCTCCCTATTGAAGAGAAGGGTTTCCATAGAAACTCCTCTCTGGGTGTCTGTGACAATGATCACATTGTTCTACCTTCTCTGATGCTTCCGTGACAGTGTCTTTCGTTTGCTCTTCTTCCTCAGCTCACTCCCTAAATACTAGTATTCCTAAGAGCTCAGCCATCTTTCTTTTTACTTCATATATCCTTCCACGATGGCCTCCCAAACCAATCCATGGCTTTATCTACCACCATCTATTTCCAAATTAAAATCTCTTCTCTGAGTTCCAAACCTATATACTCACTTACCATGATTTCCCATAGGTATTCTACATCTGAATTTAAGAGTAAACTTATTCCCACCCTTCTTCCCTCTGCAACCAAAAATCTCTTCCAACCTTTATTACCACATTTGTATCTCCTAGGCTTTTCCAGCCCATAAGCTTAGGTGTTTTAGTGGTTCGCAATCCTAGTTACACTGCAGAATTAACTAAAAAACACTTCCAAATATCCCCCAGTTGCCACCGCAAACACACTAAGCCAGAATTTATGGAGGTGAAAACCAGAAATTTATTTATTTAAATTTTTTATTTTATTTTAAAAGAAGCTTTAGGTTACATAAATGTTACATAAAAAATATAGGGGATTCCCATATGCTCCGTCCCCTCCCCTCCCACACTTTCCCACATTAGCAACATCTTTCATTAGTATGGTACATTTGTTACAATTGATGAACACATATTGAAGCATTCATTGCCACTAACCATGGACTGTAGTTTACATTATAGTTTACACTCTGCCCTGCACAAAAGTTGTTTATTTTATTTATTTATTTTTTTAAGATTTTATTTATTTATTCATTTATCCCCCCCTTGCTGCTTGTGCTCGCTGGGTCAGCTAACCACGCCGTGCGGGCGGGCTTGCCTTCACCAGGAGGCCCCGGGAACCGAACCCGGGGCCTCCCATATGGTAAACGGGAGCCCTACTGATTGAGCCACAGCCGCTTCCCCAGAGGTTGTTTATTTGTGACAAAATGTATATTGGCCTTTATCTGTCATTGCAATGTCATACGGGACAAAGGAATTTATTTTTAAAAGCCATTCTGGGGAGGCGGATGTGGCTCAATCAGTAGGGCTCCCGTGTGTCATATGGGAGGCCCCGGGTTCGGTTCCCGGGGCCTCCTGGTGAAGGCAAGCCGGCCCACAAGACGCAGTGAACTGACGCAGTAGGACGGCCCAGCAGGGGGAGACAAGTGGACACAGAGGGACGCGCAGCAAATGGACACAGCGAACACGGGCAGCAAGGGGGGATGAATGAATAAATAAATAAAATCTTAAAAAAAAAAAAAAAAAAGCCATCCTGATGCAGCTTTTCCCAAAACCAAGATTTGGTCACCACTGTCCTAACAACACCCCTTTCACCTCCTGCCTAATTATATACAGAATCATGTTACTTTACACATGCTACATCGTAAATATCTTTCTAGGTTTTCTCCTCTTGTCTGTCTGTATTACTGCTGCCTCAGTTTAGTCTTCCATAACTTGTTGCCTAGATTAGTGCAGAAGTTTCAAACCTTTTCTATACATTTGATCCATTCCCTCTTCCATTCTACCCATTCTATCATCCACATTTGTCTGAATTATATTAAAAAAAAAAAAATACTTGCCTTCCTGCTTAAAACTTAAACCCCTCCCTACAGCTTTCAGGATAAATGTCAAGCTCCTTGATTTATCATTCAAGTTTCATGGTTTGGTCTCCAAGCCTTTAACCTCACCTGCTTCTTCCTCATGCATACTTCATACTTCAGCTGTACCGAACAACTTGTAGTTCCTCAAATGTGTTGTATTTTCTGTTACTTTTTGTTTGTCCTTGCTGTCCCTTCTATCTAGACTGTCCTTCCCTCCTCTGTATTCCTAACTCCTATTCATCTTTCAAGACACAGCACAGGGAAGCGGCTGTGGCTCGATCAGTGGGGCTCCCGTTTGCCATATGGGGGGCCCCGGGTTCGGTTCCTGGGGCCTCCTGGTGGGCACGGCGTGGTTGGCTGACCCGGCGAGCACAAGCAGCAAGAGGGGGATAAATGAATAAATAAATAAAATCTTAAAAAAAAAAAAAAAAAAGACAGCACAAACAACACCTCTGCTGGGATGCTTTCCCAAATACACCATGATTTAGAAGGCCAATGTCTGTGTTCACATGAAATCTTATATATTCTGCTATTCTAGCACTTATCACACCTTATTAAAGCATTTGAGAAACATCTATACTAAATGTTCCTTGAAGGCAGTTACCATATCTATATCTAATTCATCTTTGTATTCCCAAATATCAACATGAATTAATGAATGAACCATCCACCACAGTGGAAATTGACAACCATAAATGTGATGACTTCTATTTGCTTGCTTTTACAATCACAAGTATGCACAAATCTTTGACAGAGTCCTGTTGAGTTTCTTCTAGATTAAGCCATGTGATTTAAAAAAAAAAGAAGGGGGGGGGAGAAAATGGGCTGAAAGGAAGTAGCAGTTAAAGGGGACAGATCCTCACATTAAATGCAATATCACAAACTGCCTTCTCTCCCATCTTCAACCTTAGAAAGGCAGCATAGAGTACTTGTTAAGAAGATGGAATCTGGAGTCAGACTGCCTGGGTTTATGTTCTTGGCTCTGATACTTAACAGCTGTGTGACTGTTAGCAAGTTGCTTAACCTCTCTGTCTTACCCATCTGAGAACCCATACATCCTGGGGTTGTTATGAAGCTTAATTAAGTAAATGTAAGCGACATCTAAGTGTTTGGTAAATAAATAAATATATGTAATGATACACTTATCAGTTAAGATTAAGATGTGTGGAATTACCTATAAATGCTTCAAAATGCATGTTCTACAATGCCGTACCATTTCATTCCTTTCTGCCATATCTGCCTCCATGCAATCACCAAAGGGCTCCATATATCTGACTGCCTATTTGCTTCTTTCACAATATGTTTCTTCCATTATACTTTGGAACTTGGAAAACAAGGAAACTTTATTCAGCAATTCTGTATCTTCTATTTCTATTCACCAATTCGGATTATCTTGTTATCAGGTTATCTTTTTTTCCCTTTCTTCCCTAATTTCTTCTTATTTATATTTCTGAATTTTCAATAAATGTTATGCTGAGTTCACTGAACAGAAATTGAAACTCGATTTTCTATAAAGCACTAGTGTAGGCCTTGAATAGACACTAAATATTAAGGGAGACTTCTCTGATAAGCATTACACTTTCTCCGTATTAGACTCTCATCAAGAAACAAAATTAGTATTGTGCTAAAAAAAATAGATCTGCTCATCCTCCTTTCAAGTGATATGTTGCCTGGGAGTGGGAGAGATGATCTGACTTCCTAAATATATGTAAATATATATAAAGCATTCATATATATACTTACAGTTGGAGGGAAATGCTCTCATCTGGAATGTAGGTTCCTTATGTGGTCATAGAACCCCTGACTCATAGAATCTTGGGGTCAGAATAGATCAATACTCTCTCACTTAATTCTATGAACAGTACGACTACATTGACCCAAAGAGTACAAGACCTTTCTAATCCTTGCTTTTGTTTCCATTGCCATTGCCCCAAATTATTCTTTTTACTTTATTTATTATTATTTTTAAAAATTTATCCTCCCCCACCCCCACCCCGATGGTTCTCTTTGTCTGTCCGCTCATTGTTTGCTTGCCTTCTCCAGGAGGCACTGGGAACTGAACCCAGACCTTTCACATGGGAGGCAAATGCCCAATGGCCTGAGCCACACCTGCTCCCCAACATTGCCCTAATTTAGACCTTCAGGTTTCATTTCCTACCTGCCCACCCTCGGGTTCCTGCATTATACTCTACCCTAATTCACTTGTTCCTAACCTTCATCCTTATTCCTCAAATACTAATCCTACAAAATGCCATCAGAGCTGTTTTCCTTAAAAAGGAATCTGATTGGGTCCAGCTCCTGCCCATACACCTTGGATTGCTGCTCATATGCCTTGGCTATAGAATAACATGCAGAGTAATCAGATGGCATATAAGTCCATTCAAGAAAATGCCATGGGAAGCGGCTGTGGCTCAAGCAATTAAGCTCCCACTTACCATACGAAGGACCGGGGCTCAATCCCCAGGACCTCCTTGTGAAAAAAGAAAAAAAAGCATCCTAGATCTGCAGGGACATGCCTGCAGCTCAGAGAGCCCAGAGGGGCAGCCCACCCACCTCTCACGCAGCCCAGAGAGGAGCAGGCCTCCCTGCAGGGCAAAGCTACACACCAAAAAAGAGGATGACAAACCAGATAGGAAAAAAAAAAAGGCCATCCAGGATCTTGCTCAGTCCACCTTTCTAGTTTACTCCCACCATATTTTGTCCTCTCCTGCCAAACTCTACCACCCCTATCTCCTGGGCACACCCTGCCCTTTCCACAAGCACATCCTTTGCTCATGCTTTTTCTTCCTCTCGGAATGTCCTCCCCTCATGTTTTCCTGTCAAAAGCCCATGAAATCACAGTTTAAAGGCTACCTCTTCTATGAAACTTTCCTCTGTATCCTCCCATCCCTTGTCCCAGGGACAGATTCTTTTTCTTGTATGCTTCTATTGCACTTTGTCCTTCATTATAGCACTTAGCACATACTACATTGTGCTACAGAGATTTCCTCTGGCAAATGTCTCTTCTTCACTGTATTAAAAGCTCATTTAAAGCAAGAATTGACTTACCCAGCTCTGAATCTCAGCACCAGGCAAAGCATTGTACACCTAACAGGAATCTGAAACTTACATTTTAAGTTGGAGATGTCTCCAAATATTACATTTTATAGAGGGTAATCCCCATGGTTGATGTTAATTCATTACCTGCGAATATTCTCACTGTCCTGATTTTGTGATAATCAGGGTAGGCTAAACATTCACTATGTTTGAAACCATGCATGTGTCCCCAGACCTAGTTTTTCACCCTAGGTCTGGTTTTTAGAATGTTAGTGATAAACTAAGCCTGATTTATTATATGACCTCCTGTATGGGAAATGACTAACTCTAGGTATCTTTAGTCAACCTTAAGAGATATAGCAGGGGGACAGATGTGGCTCAAATGGGTGGGCGTCCATCTCCCTTATGGAGGGACTTGGGTTTGATCCCTGGGACCTCCCAGTAAAAATTAAAAAAAGAAAAATATAGAAGTCATGTGGGCCTCCAGGCCCCATGCGTGGGTGAGCCATCAGGCCCTGAAGTGGGTAAGTAAGCCCCCCCAGGCCCCATGCACAGGTGCGCCATCAGACCCCGCGAGTGGGTACACTGCTAGGCCCTGTGCGCGGGTGCACCACCAGTCCCCGTGAATCACGCAACAAGATGATGATGTAACAAGAGAGTGACACAAGGGAGAGCCAAGACGAGATGCACTGAAAAACCAGGAACTAAGGTGGCGCAGGCAGTAGGATGCCTCTCTCCTACATCAGAGGTTCCGAGGATCAAATCCCAGTGAAGACAGGAGGAGAAGGGTGAGAAGAGAGAGCAGAAAATGGACACAGAGATTTGTCCAGCAAATGAACACAGAAATAGCAAAAACGACGGTGGGGGAGGATAAAAATGGATAAAAATTAATTAATTAATTAATTAATTAATCCTTAAAAAAAAAGTATAAGGGAGTAAGATATGGACTATAGTTAGTAGTAATACTTTGATGATGCTCTTTCATAATTTAATAACAAATGTTTCACAACAATGCAAAGTATTTGTGGTGGGGTGATGTGTGGGAGTCCTGTATGATGTTATGCATGTTTGTTTTATAAGTTCATAATCTTTACTGAACATTTATTCTTTATGTATGTTCATGTATGAATGATATACTTCAATAAAATTTTTTTTAATTCATTATGATTTACTCTGGGGATGAAAATACAAAGTTGAGTGAATTATTATAAAAAGTGGCTCTTACCAAATCTAAATTCATTAAACTTATTTTCAAAGGAAACTTGGATTTATATTCTTAATTATAAGCTCATAAATTCTGAAACAACAGTTTTTTGTTTTTGTTTTTGTTTTTTTTTTTTGCTTGTTTGTTTGTTTTGTTTTGTTTTTAAGAACACAATGAAATAGAAAAGTTGCCAACAAGGGCAGAATAAAATTCCCAGTAACTCTTGCTGTAAATCATCCATACACCTTACTGAAAAGTCTTGGCAACATCAAAGAACATTTCTGAGGTTACAGCAAACATGATAAGCAGATCCAAAGCTGAGCTATTACTAAAAAATCTTCGTTTAAGAGCACTATTTCATTTTGGCAATTAGTACCCTTGGGAATTGAAAAAAACAGCAACATAAAACAAAAAAATCCTCAACATAGGCTCTACTGAGAAGGTTTCTTCAGCAAGTTCCAAATGTTTCCTATAAAAGGGAAGAACTTAGAAAAACTAAAAGAGGCTTCCAAACTCATGAACTAAAGAGCAGGACTGAACAATTACCTGAAAAAAAAAAAAAAATGGAGGCTTAAAATTAAATTTATTTCCATTATCTGGCTATATCAGTTAAAATGTTTACATTATCAACGCCTTCAAGGCAAGGTCTGTGTCTTACACTTTTATCTCATAGTCTAGCATACACCATATTAAACGCATAGTAAGCCCTGGCTTTGACTGATAAATGATTAATTTTTTCTCAATAATGAGATAGCTGGCTGAATTTCTCCACCTCACATTACATGTATAGACACAGGGAATCTTTGTTTTAATCTAAAATGTTAATAAATGACCTACAAATTATTAGAACTAATTTTAAATCTCACTAAAATATTTAACTATTAAACCTAGCTCATGTGCTTTGATCCATGCTGAACATTTATTTGTCCCCTTTTACTATAGAAAGAGGAAAAGGAAGAGGGAAAAACCCCACATGGTTTTCTCAAATGACACAGAAAAGCATTTGGAAAAACCCCAACATCCATTCTTGATAAAAAAACATTCAGAAAACTAAGAGTAGAAGGAAATTTCCTTAACATGATAAAAGCGTGTTTGAAAAAACCCCAGCTAACATCATACTCAACAGTGAAAGAGTGAAAGCTTTCCCCCTAAGATCAGGAACAAGACAAGGATGTCCACATTCACCACTGCTATTCAACACTGTACTGGAAGATTCTAGTCAGAACAAGTAGGCAAGAAAAGAAATAAAAGCCATCCAAACTGGAAAAGAAAAAGTAAAACTTTCCTTACTCGCAGACGGCATGACCCTATATATAAAAAAATCCAAAGAATCTACAAGAAAGCTACTAGAGCTAATAAACAAATTCAGGAAAGTAAGGTTACAATATTAAACACAAAAAATCAGTGGTGTTTTTATACAGCAGTGGTGAACAATTTGAAAAGGAAATCAAGAACACATTTCCATTTATATAGCATCAAAAAGAATAAAATACCTAGGAACAATGAACAACAAGCAATGATGTAAAGGATTTATACATGTAAAATTACAAAACATTGCTGAAAAATTTTTTTAAAAACTTAAATAAAAGACAAACACTAACGATATCTGGATGTCATAAACAAAGACAATCATGGATTGGATGACTAAATATTATTAAAATATAAATACTACCCAAAGAAACTCACAGATTCAATGCAATTTCAATAAAAATCCCAACAGCCTTCTTTGCAGAAATGGAAAAGTCAATCATCAAATTTATGTGGAAGGGTAAGTGGCCCCAAATAGCTAAAACCATCTTGAAAAAGAATGAAGTTGGAAGACTCACACTTCCCAATCTTAAAACTTACTACAAAGCCACAGCAATCAAAACACCATTGTACTGGCACAAGGACAGACATATACACCAAGGGAATTGAATTGAGAGCTCAGAAATAAACCCTCACATTTATGGTCAACTGATTTTTGACAAGGGGACAATAACCACTCAATTGGGAAAGAATAGTCTTTTCAACAAATGGTGCTGGGAAAATTGGGAAGGAAGGAAGGAAGAGAGGGAGGGAGGACTTTAGTTAATAGTACAAGTATAAAAACGTGCTATTATCAACTGCAACAAATGCTCCACACCAATGCAATGTGTTAATAATAGGGTGGTATATGGGAATCCTGTATTTTATGCATGATTGTTCTATAAACCCACAGCTTCTCTAATAAAGAATATGTATATGTATATATCCATTTCCAAGTCTATTACCAAGAATTTATATTAAGAAATTAATCATAGAAGTGTGTGAAGAATTAGGACAAATGATATTGATTTAGCAGTTTTTATAATGGTGAAAATTTACAATAGGATAAAGCATCTACTATTTTTTTCTTCTATTTTTTGAATTCCACTTATTGAGTTTATGATGTTTCAAGGTACTATACTGAATTTCACATACATCATCTCATTTAGTCTTCCTTTTAAAGATTGTGAAAAGAAATAATTCAAAATAGAGTTACTATGGCTAAGAGATTTAAAATGTTGTCATAAGGCCAGTAAGGAGGCTACTTTTATGCATGTCTCATCCAGATATCACAAACTGCCTTAGTATACATAACTACAAGCAGCAAATGTTTCCTAAAACCCTAAGGACATCTGGACACTATAAACAAACCACAAGATAAAGATATCAGTAAACTATGTAAATTGAAGGACATTTGGAAAATCCCAAATATCCACCAATCACCACTTATGTCATCTTCATTTTCTTTTATTTTTCATTTTTTTAAGATTTATTTATTTATTTCTCCCTCCTCCCCTCATTGTTTTGTGCTCGCTGTCTGCTCACTGTGTGTTCTTCTGTTTCTACTTATGTTCTCTTTAGGCGGCACTGGGAACCGATCCTGAGACCTACTGGAGTAGAGAGAGGCTGCTCAATGTCTTGTGCCACCTTAGCTCCTTGATCTGCTGCATCTCTTATTGTCTCTTCTCTGTGTCTCTTTTTGTTGCATTGTCTTGCTGCGCCAGCTCTCCACGCGGGCCAGCACTCCTGCATGGGCCAGCTTGCCTTTCACCAGGAGGCCCCAGGAATCGAACCCTGGACCATCTATATGGTAGACGGAAGCCCAATCACTTGAACCATCCCCTTTTCCCTCTTCATTTTCTTTAAAAAACCTTGCCTGGAAGCACCAAGATGGGACACAATTTGGGTTACTACCTGAATTTGTGCTCCCTGAATTGCAATTCTAAATAAAGGCCTTTCTAGTTGTGCAGCTCAGTTTATTTCTTGATTAACAAGATGAAAAATTGATTCGGGGAAGCGGCTGTGGCTCAATCAGTAGGGCTCCCGTTTACCATATGGGAGGCCCCGGGTTCGGTTCCCGGGGCCTCCTGGTGAAGGCAAGCCCGCCCGCATGGCGTGGTTAGCTGACCCAGCGAGCACAAGCAGCAAGGGGGGGATAAATGAATAAATAAATAAAATCTTAAAAAAAAAAAAAAAATTGATTCGGAGATGTTAAGCATCCTGGTCAAGATCATAAAAATTGTAAGTGGAAGATTTAGAATTGAAACCCAGTTATTTTTGTTTCCAAAGCTTATGTGTTTTTTTGTTGTTTTGTTTTTTCTGTGTAATTGCTTCATCGTCTTTTTGGTGCATCGCTTTGCCGCTCGGGGGCTTGTGCCTCTCTGCAACATGCAGGTCTCGGATACCTTTTTTTCTTTTTTTTACCAGGAGGTCCTGGAGTCAAACCTGGGTCCTCCATATGGCAAACAGGAGCTCAATTGCTTGAGCCACAGCTGCTTCCCAAAGCCTATGGTTTTAACTACTATTTTTAGATTTTCTTGCCAACATTTCTGTCTGCCCATAGGATCATGGATATGATGCAGCTATTAAAAGTGATACAAAGGAATATTTAATGATATAATTAATATTTATGTTATTGTATTAACTGAAAAAGAGATTACAAAGCATTAAATATAGATTCTTTTAAAAAATAAAGTATGGGTCTCTGTTCAAAGAGTGCTGTAATAAAGTACTCCTAAAAGATGGTTATATTAGTGCTGTGTAATTATACCTTAGAAATTTTTTTCTAGTCTGTAGTCTTTTGTATTTTCTAAACTCTCTCTGATGGGCATGCATTATTTTTGCTGCCAACAAGCTATTAAAATACTTCAATATGGCCAAAAGGTTTTTTCTTCTTGTGAGGTTTGAAAAATCAAAATCCTATTTTTTTTTTATTTATTTATATTTTATTGTGGGTAAAAATCAAAATATTCACAATACATACCAATATTTGTAAAATGATATATAAATATATATGCATATATGTGCATTTGATTACAAAAATGTTATTTATATATATATATATAAATATTTTTTAAGAGGTGCTTAGATTACCCAAAATATTACACGGAATCCACTGGGATTCCCATGTTGCCCACCTCCCACACCTCCCACCACATCCCACACAAACATCTCCCACAAGTGTGTCCCACCACCCAAAAACACAGGAGACACTAAATGTTGGAGAGGATGTGGAGGAATAGGAACCCTCATCCACTGCTGGTGGGACTGCGGTATGGTCCAGCCACTGTGGAGGACAGTTTGGCGGTTCCTCAGAAAACTAACAATAGATCTTCCGTATGATCCAGCAATTCCACTGCTGGGTATATACCCAGAAGAACTGAAAGCAAAGACACAAACAGATATAGGCACACCAATGTTTATAGCGGCATTGTTCACCATTGCCAAAAGTTGGAATCAGCCCCAGTGCCCATCAACAGACGAATGGATAAGCAAAATGTGGTACATACATACAATGGAATATTACACAGCTGTAAGAAGGAATAAAGTGCTAACACATGGAATAACGTGGATGAATCTTGAAGACCTTATGTTGAATGAAGCAAGCCAGGCACTATTGTTTTTAAAGTTTGAATTTTCTTTCCATTTCACATTCAAAAGTTTTTACGAAGGTACAGAAAGTTAAAAAATACAAAATAAACTCAGTGAATTCAAAAGTAAAGGAATAACCAGTGAAAAATAGAAAAACTAAGAGTGGACAAAAGGAAGAGTTGTCAATAATTTGATGGCAATCCCCTTTAAAATGTTTTTATTCTCTGTGCTGATTTTGTGACCTTTTGATTAAAAGGGACAGAGACACTTCTGTGTGAACCAGAGTCAGAGCCTCTCCAAATGGCCTACTTGCACAGATATTTACAAATACAACAATATAGTGATCCATTTATATCTTGAAGCCAGCAAAGCTCTGAAATAGGGCAGACATGTTAGCTTTGACCTTAAGACTTCTAAATATCATATCTGAATGGAAAAAAAATAGATTCATTACTTCTATGACTCATACAATCAGATGAAAATATTTTTTGCACAAAATTAGTGAGGATATGCTCAACTGAATTAACATAGACTTTTTTTTTTTGAGAATTTTATTATGGAAAATAGCTACATTTTGACACAAAAATATTTCCCATACACAATTCATTTAAGATATAGAGAAGAAATACAGTGCAGGGGTTGAGAGTACTTACTTAGGAATCATACATTCCAGGGTTTAGATTATAAATATGCTCCCTTTTTTGCTAGGTGAATCTTAATAAGTCCCTGATAATTTAAGCCTCATTTTCCTCAACTGTGCAAGATTAACATAGACTCTTTAACACTGAGTTGAACATAGAATTCCTCCTTAGATGTACTTAGGGATGTTACTCATTTTTTAAACTTTTCCAGAAATGTGATAGAAAACTAGTTTTAACCCTGATTTTTAAATGTATATATATTTTATTCAAAATATTTTGTTTGCAAAAGATTCTGTTACTTTCAAGAAAAGTTCTTTAAAAAAAAAAAACCTGTCATAATGCTTTAAACTGTTCAAAAATACTCTAAGCTAGAAAAATATTCCTATTATAGTTAATGAAACCAGTGAAAAACTTCCAGGCAAAGTTGGGGGTTAATTTGGTACAGAAGGTAAAAGGACGAGAAGGAGAAGACAGAGAAAGAAAGAAGAATAAATAGGAAGGAGGGGGTATTATTACAGGCAAATAATTTATTTCTAAATAAGGAAAATAATCATAGAAGATTTTATGGTACAAAGAAGAATATGTCCTAGATAGAACTTTTATTATTTTCTTCTTTTTGGTCCTATACAGAGAAAGGAGGTAAAAACTTAAAAAAGAGAAAGGGGTTAGGGAGAAAGGAACTAAGATACTTGAACGATGTGTTATGCTCAATGTTGTGGCTACATGATTTCATTTAAGAATGAACCACTCGAAATTGGACCCTGTATAAGGGGCCTAACTTCATTTAATCCTCCCCACAGGTTTAAGAGGTAGATATTATTAGCCCCATTTTATACATGAGAAAAGTGAACCTCAGAGACGTTAAGTAACTGAACGAAGTTACTTAAGGAGTGAGAGGTTAAGTCTTTTTCATTTCAAGGCCCAGGCTCTTTCCACTTCACCTCACAGTATAATTTAATCAAAGGCTCTGAGTGTGCTTCACAGGGGACACCTGGACAGAGTGAACATCCTGTGGTTCAAGACAGACTTTTACCGGCTGCTATGAGATGAACAATCGAAAGACCCTCTGAAAATGACTGTCATGACTCTTAAGGATACAGTGTGGGAAGGATTTTTGCTTTAAAAGTAAATTAAATGTGAATTGATAATGTAAATCTAAAGATTATTACAAAGGCTACTTCTTTTTTGGGTTCTCTGAAAAGCAGATTCTGAAAATAGGATTTTGGTACAGGAAGTTTATTTGGGAGGTGATCCCAAGAAGTGTGCATTGAGTTTGCCAAACTGCACAGTTAGAGGGCACAGCCCTCCACAAGATTGCTTTCACTTCAAAGACCAGCCACAAATTTGGGGGACCCCCGGACCACCCTCACTTTTGACCAGCTGGCTCCAAATTTGAGGATCCCGACAGACTTCTTCAAGTTCTATAATTTGCTAGTACAACTCACAGAACTCGGGAAAGTACTATACTTAAGACTACAATTTTATCATAGCAGAAGGCAATAAATCAGAACTAGCCAAATGAAGAGATTCATAGGGCGAGTTCTGGGAAGGTCTCAAATGTGAAACTTCCATCATCTTTAGAGATGCGTTACCTTCCAGCACATCGATATGTGAAAATACTCAAGGAATATTGCCAACCACAGAAGCTCACCTGACCTTTGGTATCCAGAGATTTTATAGACGCTTCATTACATAGGCATGCTTGATTGAATAGTTGAACGATAACACATTGTTCAAGTATCTTAGTTCCTTTCTCCCTAACCCCTTTCTCTTTTTTAAGTTTTTACCTCCTTTCTCTGTATAGGACCAAAAAGAAGAAAATAATAAAAGTTCTATCTAGGACATATTCTTCTTTGTACCATAAAATCTTCTATGATTATTTTCCTTATTTAGAAATAAATTATTTGCCTGTAATAATACCCTCTCCTTCCTATTTATCCCCAGAGATAAGGCTGATATTGTGTGGCTCAAAACCCCAACTCTCTATTCACATGGTTGGTCTTTTGGGTATGGCCAGTCCCCACCACAAGTCATCTTGTTAACATAAACAGTCTGGTGTGGTCTGATGGGACCATGGTGTATAGTAAAGACACTTTAAACACGAAGGAAGCTCCAAGGATTTGGAGGTTACCTTCCAAGAGCTGAGGACAAGGGCCAGGCAAATGTTTTATTACACAAAGTTTGATGAAGAAGTGAAGCAAAGAAAGAAGAAAAAGCCAATGCATTAGTAACTGCACTAAGGTGTGGATGGCTGGGGCTCAGTTCCTCTGAGGAGTGTCTGACAGTTTATGGACTTGTTATAGCTTGCACTGCAGAATTATTCCTTCAAGGCGTGAGGAAGCTGAAGTATTTATCTACTAACTCTCCTCCCTCATCTATCTATGACTATTCCTGGATCATTATCTCCCTGGCACTTCAAGCCTGCCCCACAAATAGGCTGAGCACATTCCTGAGACGAGAGAAAATCCTCAGGAAGAAAGACACTGGTGCTTGAGATGAGATGCCATTGGTGGATAAAGGAGTTTTTCATGAAGCTGCAGGTGACCTCAAGATGGACTAAGGAGATATAGGCAGACAGAAACAAAGTCTGTCAAAAGGACCAATAATAAATAATCTCGTGTGTGTGTGTGTGTGTAGCTCTTTAGTAGTAGTCTGGGAAGAATAAAATGGAGAGAAGACATAGTCTCTTACCTTTCTACACCTTCCTACCACTTGATGGCAGTATACCAAAGTTTAGATGGTTGAATCTGCAAAAATAATAATAACTTGAAATGCCACTAAATATCCCATAATAATAGCTGCAAAACAACTTACCCAAAAAATAACCCTTCAGCTTCTCTGATGGCAGAGGTTAGGCTACTGTTACATTTTGTAGGATTTTAGAAAGGTTCTTTCTTCATTGATTCCTTTCTCCCCCAACCCCTGTCCATTTTTATACCTATTATAGATTCGTGAAATTACCATTACAGAGCAGTGAAACTATTGAATTAATATTTAAATCACTTTATTACTTTATATATCTCTTGAATTTTGATGCTACAGAGGCCTGATTTGTCTCTCTGTACATTGGCATCCCTTATAGAAACAGAAAGCTCTTTCTCTTTGTTACGAGAGGAGGTGTTTTCGTAACCCAAATGCTGACAAGAAAATGATGAATTATAAATTCTGATAGGTATAACCATTCTTCTGTACCCATTTCTTGTGTTATACTCACATTTCTTATAACCACTTATAATGATGTATTTTAAAACACTTTTAACTAAAATTCAGTAAAAGTTCATATCAAATAACATTTTCATTAAACTTGATGCAAAATTAAATTTTGATAAATTCTTATTAGTTCTAAAAGAAATAACACCCTCTCACACTTCTCTTCTACTCCCTTTGGTTTCCTCCTACTGCTCTACTTGCTCCCACATGGGCCCTTCTTTTATTTTTTATTTTTTATTTTATTTTGAGGTCCAGTGCCGGGGCTTAAACCAAGGATCTCATATGTGGGGAGCCGGCATTCAATCACTGAACCACATCATTTCCCCTGGGTTGATTTTTTCACTTGTTTGCCTGTTGTTTGTTTTGTTTGTTTGTTTGTTTTTAGGAACACCAGGGACTGAACTCTGGGGACCGAACCACGGGGACTGAATCCTGGGGATCAAACCCAGGACCTCCCATGTGGTAGTTGGGCACTCAACCACTTGAGCCACATCTGCTCCCCTCATCTCACTTCTTAAATGTTGGTATTCTCTAGGGTTCTGTCTTCAGATTTCTATTTTTCCTCAACCTACTCACTTCCTCTAGGCAGTCTCATCCATGCCCATGGTTTCAGTCATCACCTACTTACTGATGACTGCGGGATTTATATTTCCAGCTCAGATCTCTCTCTGAAGTCCAGTTGCATTTTTTAATTCTCTATTAGACATCTCCACTGAAGGTCCCACAGGCACCACAAA
This sequence comes from Tolypeutes matacus, assembly GCA_026826555.1. Classification (NCBI taxonomy): domain Eukaryota; kingdom Metazoa; phylum Chordata; class Mammalia; order Cingulata; family Chlamyphoridae; genus Tolypeutes; species Tolypeutes matacus. The sequence goes on from JAKSZT010053883.1 coordinate 64,442,695, forward strand.
TTCAAAATGCCTGTAAATTAATTTATATTCCCTCCCAAACCTGCTCCACACCTGCCTCTTTCCCCTTTCACCTAGTCATTGAGGATGAAATATTGTAGATATTTAATATGAATAAGAATAATATAAAACATTAATTGTATACCTACCATATGCAAGGCACTACTGTTTTATGTGCATTACCTTATTTAATGCTCAAACAACCCTCTAAGGTAATTACTATTATTAACAGCCTTACTAATGAGGAAACAGAGACTTACCCACAGCTACATATCTAGTAAGCAGAGTAACTGAGATTTGAACTCAGGCACTACTGTTAACAAACTACTAATCACTGTAGCAGAACTATTAATATGCATCAAAATATCCTTAGGTATCTTTACATTTTCCCAATTTCCTTGCAATTATGTGGAGAACCTGTATCTAGTTCTGATCAATGAAATGGAAATAGAAGTCATGTATGTTTCTCCAGACCAAGGCACTTCAGAAATTGTGTTTCTCTCAATCTTTGTTTCTTCCATAATGGCAGCCTTGGAGGCCATGAGTTCAGATGGCATAGCTACAGGATGTTGGATGACTCTGCACGAGTAAGGAAAAAAGCCTTTATGTTAAGCTCCTTATTTCTGGGTTTGTTGTTATCATGATGCAGCCTATCCTATCCTAACTAATATAAACAATATGCTCAAAAATTCATCCCCCACCTTCACCATCCACATTCAATCAATTACCAAGTCCTCTCACCCCTCCTTAATTCCTCTTCCTCTCTGGCCTATCCACAGTGCCACACTTGAAGCCCTCATCATTTCTCTAATTGAGACACTAGCAAAGTCTTCTAAATAACTGCTCTTCTTGCCTCCATCCTCACTTCCCTCTAATCCATACTCCATGGTGCAGTTACAGTGGCCCTTCTAAAATAATATTATATTCGTTTCATTCTTACTTAAAAATATTAAATGGCTTCTTGTTCCCCACCAGATAATGTAAAAACTCCTCAGCATGGTCTACAAGGTCCTGGACAATTTTGATAACCCCTATCACATTGGCTATTCCCCCTATCACCATATCCATCCCATTCAATTCCCTAAATGAGACTTATTCTGCATTCTAATATGCTGCTCCATTTGAAAATGCCTTTCCTTACCTTATCTGCCTGGAAAATATACTTAAGCATCTTTGGAAACTCAGTTGTCATCTTTTCAGGAAAGTCTTTCCTGACACCCTATTCCATCCCCCCCTTTTCTATGCTCCCATGCCCCCTACCCACTTTTCTTCTAGCCCTTACATCATTGTGTTACAGCTATTTGTTACCATGTCTGTGACCATTTTGGTTACTGTGTCCTATTCATGTTTATTTCTTCACTACCTTAACAGTGTTTGGCACATACTAGATAATTAAGTATTTGTTGAAATAATTTATGAACACATGAATGAATGAATATTTTTAGCAATAATGTGTTTCCTGGATAGCCTGGGCTGAAAAATTAGAATAGTAACAAAACCACATTCTCTGATTATGATAGCTAGGCTGCAAAGATGGCCCCCAAGGAAGCACACCTCCCTTTCCCACATTGAATTCATGCTGCCCCTGTGATTAGTGACAGATGTGACATTATGTAACTTCTAATGCTGGACTTAAGATATCTGCAGCTTTCACTTTCTCTGTGTGGGATGTTCCGTTTTGGAAACCAGTCAATATATTGTGAATAGCCCAAGCCACAGAGAAGACACTTTGAGGAAAATTGAGGGACTCTGTTCAACAGCCCCAGTTGATTTTCCAGCTGTCAGCCAGCATCACTGCCAAACATATGAATGAACCATCTTGGATATTCTAGGCCATTTAAGCCCCAGTTGACTGCAGCTGCAGCCAGCATCATGTGGGACAGAAGAAACTCTCAGCTGAGCCCAGTTAACTCCTTCTCCCCTACTTTGGCTTGATATGATCATGTCTCTTATGCCTGCCAGGTCAAAAGTGACAATTTTGCTGCCTTCCAAAGTCTTTGCCACTGCACTCAGTGACTGCCTATGTCTGTGCTAATGCTGCTGGTCTCTAATATCAAGAGTACAGATGTCCACACTGAGAGTGTGGTACCATGTCACTGCAGAGACTGCTGTTGGAAATGCAGCTGGCCTCTTGCCCCTCGGTGTTCCATGGAGGTTATTGTGAAACAGCCTTTGAGATTTACCCATACTTTTATTGCATCCTCTTCACCTTTTTCATTACATTCACTCAGGCGTGAATCCATGCGATATGGATCAATAAATAATCTGAGTGATGGACGAACAAACAGAAATAGGGTTACATCTAGATTCACTTCTCTTTCTTTATCCTGAATCATTGTCCTTAATCCACGCTTCTGCTCTATGACTTTTCCTTTCCCTTGGATTGAAGTCTTTCCAAGGATTCAAGGTCCTTCATGTAAAAGATCCTAGCACACTAACTCCGCCAGACCTTCAGACATGCCCAAACAAAACTGAAACAAAGATGTTCAACACACGTTGAAACTAGTGAATCTAGGACTACAGACATGTATTGTTTTTATCAGTGCAGAATAATATCACCTCCTTCACTTGGTACCAATTACCCCCTTCTATGGGGAAGTTACTCCTCCCCTTTCCATTGATTTGGGTTGGACTGTCAATTGTATAGCACTCTATCCTGACCCATAGGGATGGGACACATGCCCCTTTTCTGGTCAATGATGGTATCTCATCTTTCTAGAGAAAGAGGTTGTTTTAAAAGGTGTGAGTACAGGCCCCACGACAAGGCAATTAGAGTCCTCTGGGATTTTTTTTTCAAGTGGAGCTCTTAGGAAGTTGTTCCTTCTTTCTTCAGGCATAGAATGTGAAGGAAGTAATCCTAGGCCTTCTATGTGGAAACCACTTGTAGAAGACAATAAAGCCTAGAAGAGTTAAGCAGATGAGAGGTGGATGATAAGAAAGAGAGTGTGTCCTTGTGTCAAGTTTGAAGTTTCTCTCCCTGAGATACCTGAAGTTACCTGCTCTCCACAGAAATTCCACTGGTTCTATAACAGGCCCAATTGTTCTTGATTAATTCCCATTTTTGACTTAGCTAGTTTGTATCAGATTTCTGTGGCATACAATTTTAAAAATTGACTGCTGCAAATACAAGCACCAAAATGTTAACTTTTTTTCTATTTTTAAGTTAACTGTAAAGTTGCTTATATTTCTAAAATGCCTATTCATAATGGAAAATGACTTAAAATAATAAAGCTGAAATTAGAATGTATTAAGAGTTATCTAAAAAGAAATCAATGTGCTCTATATAACTTGTGGTTACTATGACCTAATGAGTTTAACAAATTGTTCAAGAGGAGGAAATTAGATATTTAGAGTTTTTTTTATAATAGGAAAATTTTATGAAAAATACATGCTTTGTTGGGGTAAATTAGTGTCTTAGTTTCCAGGCTCCTAAGACAAAAACAGTACAATGGGTTGGCTTAGTAACAGGAATTTATTGGCTCATAGTTTCAGAGCTTCCTCCCAGCATTGATAGCATTCTGGCTGGCTGGCAGTCTCAAGTCCTTGACTCTCCCATCACATGGCAATGTCCTCTTTCCTCTTCAGGGTTCTGTGGACTTCTGGCTTCTGGCTCCTCCCCATGGCTTTCTCTCTATAAGGTTTCCAATAATAGGATTAAGATCCATCCTGATTCAATTGTCCACATCTTAACTAAAAATAACATCTTCAAAAGGCCCTATTGCCATTGAGTTCACACCCACAGGAATATAGATTAAGAGCTTGTGGTTTTGGGGGTGGGAGTTAAGTAATTCAACCTACCACAATTGACAATTTTTAATGGTTGGCTCAACTTTGTTGTTTTCTCATGCAACTCCAGTTTGAAATTTTGGATTTTTAAGATGAAATTGTCTATAATTTTTCCATCTATAAAACATGGCATGATACAATTTGAACTTATGAAACGCTAGAGTGCTTTACTATAAAATAATATAATATCCTTGTGCTAGGATTTAATGAATTTTCTATTGAGTTTAGAGTGAAACATGGATAAAAGTTTAACTCAAATATATTGAATCATTATTTTATTTAAAAATTGATTAATATTAGCTTAAGAAGGAAATCTCAGCAAAATATAAAGGTTCTTATAAACAAGGTCATAGCAAAGACCACTTAGGAAATGTGTAAAATATAGAAATTTCTAAAGAAGACAAATGAATTAAATTCATCATCCAGGAAAGGAGAAAATCTGACAACTCAATTTATACTATACTTATATTTACACTATATTAATACTATAAGTAGCCTTCTTACAACATGTTTACAAGTGTGAACTCTGATTTCCTAATCATGTGAAGAAAATGAGGCACATGGTCAGCTAGCTGCTAACTATAAAGTTAACATCTCTTCTGAGTTAAAATAATTGAATCATGCCTGCAAATGGTGAGTAGTGAAAGATGTGCTAAGGTCCTCAGTGGTTATACTACTCTATTCTAGCAAAATTTGTCAATAAACTACATGAACTCTACTTCTGATAGAAACATGAAATAGAAACTCTCGCTGTTAGGTTGCCAGAAGATTCCACTAATAGAAATAGTTGGCAAAACAACTGCTTTTATTTTATTTTATTTAAACAACAAATGCCATACAACAGGAATTTTTTTAAAAAGACTTATTTTATTAACTCTCAACCTCTTTGTTGTTTTTGAGCTCACTATGTCTGTTCATTGTGTGCTTGTCTTCCTTTTTTAGGAGGCACTGTGAATCAAACCCAGAATTTCCCATTTGAGAGGGAGACACCTAATCGCTTGCACCATCTCCACTCCCTGCTGTGTTGTGCCTTTCATTATGTTGTCCTCCTTGTGTCTCTTGTTGCATCATCTTGTTGCGTCAGCTTGCTGTACCAGCCCGTCACGTCTTGCTCGTCTTCTTTAGGAGGCACCGGCGACTGAATCCAGGACCTCCCATGTGGTAAGCAGGAACTCAATCACTTGAGCCACATCCCCTTCCCAAAACAACTGCTTTTAAAATTTTAGTATGAAGTATAATGCTAATGACGTCGATATTTTACTTTTTTTTTCTCTATGTAAACTTGTGCTACATTTCATTTGATAATTTTTTCTATTCTATAATGCTATTAGATTTTTAGTGTGGAAAAGAACAAAGCATTGAACTCAATATCAGAATTTTGCCTTCTTTCAGCTGTTGGTCTCATAAACAAGAAACTAACATTTATTAAATACTTATGTGCTAGGCACTGTGATGTGCATTTTATAGCCATCCTCTCATTTAATCCTCCCCCAAACCCTGTAAGGTATGCATTAATATTCACATTTTACAGACAAGAAAACTGATGCTAAATATGTTGGTAACTTGTCTAAGTTTATTCAGCTAGTAAATGGCCAAGCTAGGCTCTAAATTCATGTTTCCCTGGCTCCAGATGCTCTCTTTCTCATTGTCCTATGCTGCTGCCTTTGTTTCAAAAATATAAAGGCACTAAAGATTCGAAAGTTTAAGGCATAACTTATTCTTTAACAAAGCAGCAATTGGGAAAAGCGGTATTAACTTAGAATTATCAAGGACATTCCTTTGAAACCTAACTGATGAGAGTTTATGGGCAAAATAATTTTGCTTCAGGTTCATAATATCGAGTTATTATCTCTAAAATGCCTAGAACAGAGCTTCACGATAAGGGCTGACTAGTTTTCTTCTAATTACTCTCTACTTTAAAACTTGAGGATTGGTAAAATCTACTAATTACTTCATTTTACTCTGGGTATATCTATGTAATAATACTATACTGGACACTTATTTTTTTGTTTCCCCAACAACCTACCTTCTCCTGGGAACTTTCTCACATTCACCTGATATGGTAGATTAAATGATTGGCCCCAAATCTCCCCCTTCCCTCCATTCCACTCTGGCTATGTTTCACTGTGGGCAGAAAGTATTTATCTGCCCCTTGACTTAGAGTTCAGCCACAACCAATGGAATGTAAGGGGAAGTGGCAGTGTGTGGGTTCTGAGCCTAAGCCTTCAGAGGTGTCCCAGGCCCCCTGGCTAGCTTACCCATCACAGGAGGAGGGTGACCAATGCATGCAACACAGACTCCTTAGGCATCACAGCCTGCTCCAGCCAATCCACAGATCAATGACCGTGAATGATAGTTCTAAACCACTAAGTTTTAGAATTCTGTATTATAGACCTTTTATAGTGGTAACAGCTAACTGATATACTGTCCACGCTACCTCCCAATCATATGGTTCCCAGAAGACTTAATAGGTTCTTCTTACAAGATCAGATACCCCTTCCATCGTTATTTGGTCCAGAGACCAATTAGAGTTCTCAATATTTTGAATTTCGAACTAGAGTATCAAGTACTTTCTTGTGGCAAAAAGTCTAAGATGTAAAGTTGTCATCAGCTATATTTGCCACCTTGTGGGGAATGCAGGTTTGCAATGAGAAAGACAAAAGAGAACAGACTGAAAGCAGCAGAGTCAGGAGGTGGAGAGCAACAGCCAGGTATTGTTTAGAGTCTCTGGTTCCAGTGTCCTTATCCATTCTAGATTCCATGAACCAATAAATTCTCCTATTTTGCCTGAGCTATTTTGATTGGGTTTGGCCCCTTACAATCGAATGAATTTTGATACACACATTTTCTTGATTGATTCAAACTAATAATTATTTATGTGACCTCTGCATCTACAATTTGGGAGAAAACATTGAAAAGATGATGGATAACAGTAACAAGGTTGAAAAGGGCATAGACACACACCAGTGAAATACTACTGAGCTTTCCCTTCTCAGGGACTTTGGCATATTATACCTGTCACCTGTCAAACTCCCATCCTATCAATATTTTAGAGGCTATCTTAATGCCAAGTTTTCTACAGAACCTTCCTAAGGTTCCCCCAAAGAGAGCTTCTTTACCTTGAACCTCTATATGTGTTCCTGACTCTCTATGGCTTTTGCCACATTTTTGCCTTGTATTTTACATACATTATTTCCCTTTATTCTGTTATAATCTTTCTGAAGAAAATGACACTATCTTATTCCTCTTTGTATTTCTTGAATTACCCAATCAAGTGTTTTACACATAATAGGCACTCGATAAATATTTGAGTTAGCCTCAAGAACTAACTCCCCCAAGAAAATCCATATTTACTCTAAGCTACCTACCTTATATTGGAGGCTGCTTTTTGCCCCATCATTTGACTGAAATTAAATCTCTTACACTGAAATTAGATGAATGACTCAATAAACTAGAGGTCAAAGTATTTGTTTTTCCAAAGAGCCAAGAGGTTGAATTTAATCACTCTTTAGTGTAAAGTCTCTTTAACCTCAAGCTTCTATAGTTTTGTGATATATAAGTTAACTGTTTTTCCAATCATAAATGAATTTCCTTATAACCTTCTTTAGAATAGTTAATAGAAAATTTCTTTTGGTTTATTTTCCCTGATATCCTTATATTGGAATATTCTGGTCTCAGTCCTAGAGCTTCTTCTCTTTTCTGTCTATAGTCTATATCTACTTTCTTGGTAATCTCATCCAGGCTTGTAGCTTTAAATTCCGTCTATATGCTGATGACACTCAAATCCCTATATCCAGCCTGTATCTCTCCCCTAAATTCCAGACTGACTCATATCGCCAACTCCCTACTCAACATGTTCTGGACATGTAATAGGCATCTCACATTTAACATGTCCCAAAGCAAACTCCTAATTTCCCTTGCCATTCCTCATTCCCCTGCAAAATATGCTCTTCTTAAAATTTTCCCCATCTCAATCAATAGCTGCTTTATCTAACATTTCTAGTTGCTTTGGCCAGAATCTTTGTAGTCAAATCATTGCCACTCCTCTGCTTAACAACCTCCAATGGCTTCCCATCTCAATCTTCAGATGAGCCAAAGGTCTGATAGGGTCCTACACTACTTTCAACCACCACCTCACTACTGTTACTTCTCCAAACTTATTTACTACTGATCTCATTTACTTGTTTCCCCTTGCTTAATTTGCTTATCTCACACTGGCCTATTTGCCTTTCTGGTTCTCAGATGCACCCCAGTACCTCTTTTCCTTCCACTCATCTGTTCTATCTGCCTGAAATACTCTTCTCCAAATAAACTCCACGGCTCATTCCTTCACTTCAACCAGATCTTTGTTCAAATGTTATTTTCCAGCATGGCCTTCTCTGAATACACAGAAGCCTCTGTCTGCCTTTCTCTCTTAATTTTTCTCCACTTTTTATCATTTAACGCAATATTTTACTTATTTTATTTATTGTCTGGCTCTTCTAACTAGAATGTAAGCTCCATGAAGACAGAGTTTTTGTCTGTTTTATTTACTCTTTATCCCCAAGACTAGAACAATTACTGGAACAGAGTAGGCACTCAATAAAATATTTCTTGAATGAATGCATGTTCTAAAAGTAGGTAAGGACACAAGGCCAGAACAAATATAGAAAGAACAAAATGACAAAGAATAATTCCTCATTCACCTCAGTTATACCTCCTCTCAATGCCTGTTTACAGAAAGGGAAAATTGATTCCTTGGTATTTTTTACATTGTTAACAAAAAAACACTCTCATTCAACTGTTTAAAAATATATATGGGAAGTATGGGAGAGAAAGATGACGAAGAAAAGCAAAATAAATATTTTATTCATTCTGTAAATATTTGGCTTGCTACAAGGGATACACTAAACTAGTTTTCTGCAATGCAGCATGTGTACCTCTGGTGATAAATGAGATTGTTTTAGATGGTACGCAGATAAACATTTTCATTTTACTAGCCATGTTCTTACTTTAATGCATATTAGTTAAAAATAACTACTGTGTCACAACTGTGATTTTCTGGATGTGACTTCTTAGGATGTATCTAGGGCAGATAGAGCTGTGGTAAGAGGTAGAGCACACGACTCATAACAGTAGTACTCAGATCTGCTCATGATTGTTGTAAACCTCCGGGGACAGAATCTTTCCTGAAACTGTTCATAAGAATGGGTAACATACGTGATGCTGTTCACTAGTATATTTTCCAAATACTGAATTTTCAAACTCATTTCTGCATTCGTTTCAGCACTATATTGAAATGTCACCTTGAAAAACTGACAATTATTAAATATTGAAATATTAAAATGCTTGCTCTGAAAAAATAATCTAGTCACTATTATATGCACCAGCAAATCCCTGAGCATGTGCTTAAAGAATGAAGAGAAGTATTTAAATGATGCCTTTAAAATTGTCAATCACATCAACCAAAGCCCTCTCAATTCTCAGATCTTTACTCAGCTTTGTGACGAGGTGAGCGGAGGTGATGGACATCACTGAAGAACGTTGGCTTTCATGCAGGTGGGTCCTCATGCTTCTCCTTGAGTTAATAGAAGTCTAAGTCTTCCTGGAGGAAACCTTCAGTCTTCAAAAGCATTTGCATGAAAGGAATGGGATTTCCAAATTAGAATTTCTTCTTGATATATTTGCTATTATGAGCAATCTAAAATCTGAGCTTATATCAGAATTACATGTGTAGGTTAAGTGAATGGGGTCTGAGAAACTGAGCTATGGATATGTGCCTTGAACATGCTGATTTTGATTTTTCTTTACTGGAAAAGTCCCCTAAAAATATTTTTTGAACATTCATAAATATTCCCTCCCCCACACTGGTTAGCAGCAGTGTGTGGGTAAAGAATAATTTTCTTCCTTCTATTACCTTTGATTGTTTATGGCAAATAATACCAATTTTCCATCAACACCAATTACAACAATATAAAAATATTATTTTTAAACAATTTATTGAAGTATACCATTCAGACGTGAACATACATAAACTATAAACGTTCAGTAAACATTGTGAACTTACAAAATAATCATGCATAACATCATACAGGGCTCCCACACATCACCTCTCCCACCACAAATACTTTGCATTGTTGTAAAACATTTTTTAACAAATTGTGAAAGAGCATCGTCAAAGTATTACTACTAACTATAGTTCGTATCTGACTCCCCTATACTTTTTTAAAGGATTTATTTATTTACTTTTATCCATTTTAGCCCCCCCCACCCCCCGTTTTTGCTGTTTTTGTGTTCATTTGCTGGGCAACTCTCTGTGTCCATTTCCTGCCTTCTTTGCATCCTTCTCCTCCTGTCCTCACTGGGATTCGATCCTCGGAGCCTCCAATGTGGGAGAGAGGCGTCCTACCACCTGTGCCACCTTAGTTCCTGGTTTTTCGGCATGTCTCATCTTGGCTCTCCCTTGTGTCACTCTCTTGTTACATCATTATCTTGCTGCGTGGGTCGTGGGGACTGGTGGCTCATTCGCTCGCGGGGCCTGGCAGCGCACCCATGCACAGGGCCTGACAGCATACCCGCACACGGGGTCTAACAGCGCACCCGTGCACAGGGCCTGGCGGCCCACATGACTTCTATATTTTTCTTTTTTAAATTTTTACTGGGAGGTCCCAGGGATCAAACCAAGGTCCCTCCATATAGGGGAGACAGATGTCCAACCATTTGAGCCACATCCATCCCCCTGCTATATCTCTTAAGGTTGACCCAAAGATACCTAGAGTTATAGTCATTTTTCCATACAGGATGCTCATATAATAAATCAGGCTTAGTTTATCACCAGCATTCTAAAAACCAGACCTGGGGAGAAAAACTAGGTCTGAGGACACATGCATGGTTTCTAATATAGTGAATGTTTAGCCTACCCTGATTATCACAAAATCAGGACAGTGAGAATATTCACATTAAAAATATTATTTTTAACAATTATTATTATTGTTGCATTTCTGATATGACCTTTTCTTTGAACCTCTGAAGACTTAAGGTCTATTTTGAAGGTGATAGAAGAAGAGGGAAGGGGCAGTTAGTGGAATAAAAACTCTCAAATTACACTTGAATTTGCATAAAGGGAATGAGTTCATCAGCAGGCCCATCAATAATTCCTTCCAGCTGTATCAAATTCTGGAACCAACTAAGAAGGAACCTCCTATTTATATCTTTTCCCTTAAAGTTTTCCTCATCCTTTAGTGTGCTTAGTATTTTTAAATGTTTTAAATTATCACATATAATATACTCATCCTAAAAAATAAGTTATAGAAAGGTGAAAGGAAGAAAAAAATAATCATAATTCCATAAACCAAGGGATACCACAATTAATATTTTGGCATATTTTGTTGTTGTTGTTTTTGTTTGGCTTGTATAATTGTGATCTAGTGCAGTGGTCTTCCAAATATTTTCCTAGATTACTTTTAAAAGAAGCTTAGAAAACTATGTACCCCTTTGCATATATTTAAATTAACCTATAAAATATTCAGCATAAGTCTAAATAAACTTATTTCCTTGTAACTAGGTAACAGAAAGTATTTAATATTTTATAACATGAATTAAGTGAGGATAGGCTGTAATAGGAATACATATGCCATGATATAATTTGATAAAGTAGCCTTTAACTACCTTATTGAATAAAGTGCAGCAAATCTGAAAGAAATCATGTGAAATTTTACATGTGAGTTTTACCTAATATGGATAGAAAAAATGTCTGTCAAAAATTCTATTTATATTTAAAAGGATAATCATAAATTCCCCATATTTCTTCTCATGTCCTGGATTCAAACAGGCCCAAGTATTCCCAAATTGGCTAAAATTCAGAGTATCCCAACATGGACTGAAATCAAGTATTTTAGTAATCGTCACTTCTCTAAAAAAAAAAAAAAAAAATATATATATATATATATATATATATACACACACACACACATATGGTGAAGAAAGACAAGAAACTTTATAAGTTTGAAGTGTTTGGCTCATTATCCAGAAAAAGCTCCTGGAAATCAATATTCCATATATACCTTTGTTTGTTACACCAGAGCTATTTGCATTCAGGGTAATGCACAAAACTGAGATTTGGGATGGGTGGAGAGAAGGGGTGGTATTCTTTACAAAATAAGAAAGATTATAGTGAATCCAGGTTCATTGTAAGAGAAACTGAATTTAGGAAAGGGTACATATGGATGTTAAGAATTTGGAAATTGACTCCCTTAAAAGTATACAATCTCCAAGTTCCAGTGTTATATACTGAAGGTTTTGAATTCACCTCCACTTCTTGCGTTCTTAAATCTTTTACAAGCTCTTAGGAGGTAAGGCAAAGTTGACCTTTCTTAACACCTCACTTGGAGCAAGAGGAAACGGTAATGATTCAGCCTGTAACACCCTTTCCTCCAACAGAGCTGAACTTGCCATTAGGTGCTTCACGCAGAGAAAAATCAAGCAGTTGCATGTAGGTACCATTCTTTGGGTGAGCCAAAAGATTTATGGTATTCATTTCTCTTCAAAAGGGTCTACATAACTCTTTATGAATAATAGGGTTATTAATTCAGTAGCCGAGGAAATTAATAAAATAAAGTGACACCTCATTTATCTGTATATTTGAAGAATGAATTCTTTCAGGTAAGAGTATCCTCAAGATAATTAAAGCTTATAACTCCAAGACCAGGAAGTTAGAAAAAGAAATTCAATATTTTTGATTAAAATTTTCTGAAATGGGTAATAGTTTCTGTTACTTTCTTAAATAGAAAAAGTAAAATGTGGAATTATGATGTATTTGCCCTGGTGATGTTCAGTACAAAGGAAAGGAACTCAAAATATATTTATTAATTTAATGTGAAATGGTTTCAGGATCATGTATTTTATACTCAGTCACCCTTTCCATTCCCCTCAGCCAACAACCATTTCAAACTTTTGCCAAATAATAAAGAAAAGCTTGAAATTGTATGAACTATAAGATATAAATAAGGCTTATTACTATCAGGCCTATAAGAGGTTGACAACATATCATCTAAACTTGGATAATTTCTAATATGAAAGAGAATATTATTTATAATTAAACTTGGACAGCGATTTAAATTGAGACTGTCCTGAGCAAACCCAGATGGTCACCCTGGAGACCACAACACAAAGGGTCTGATGCTTTTGATTAGCAAATGAGGTCAAACCATTTACATATGAGAATTACAAATACAGATAAATAAATAGATGATGGATGGATGGAAGGAAGGAAGGAAGGAAGGAAGGAAGGAAGGAAGGAAGGAAGGA
>JAKSZT010053883.1:64455772-64704152 GCA_026826555.1 Tolypeutes matacus
GGAAGGAAGGAAGGAAGGAAGGAAGGAAGGAAGGAAGGAAGGAAGGAAGAAAATATGGCAAATATTAAAAGTTGGTAAATCTGAGTACCTGGTTAGAGAAGTATATTGAAGTTCTCTGTATAGGTTTTCTTTAATTTTGCAACTGTCTTGTATATTTGAAATTATTTCAAAATAAGTTTTTTTTAAAATGCTGGAGCTGCCATATCAAAAAATGTTTGCTGACCCCTACCCTAAAGCAACCACTAAAAACATTTTTAATGAAGTATAACTAATAAGCCAATAGTGCATATTAAAATAGAATCATAAAAATACAAAACTAATCCAAAAGCAAACAGAAAAAGGGAAAAAAGTAAACAGTAAGAGATGAGACATATGAAAAATCAACTAGGAATATGGTAGGTTTAAATAAACCATAATATTAATTACAATAAATGTAAATAAACATCCCAACTAAAAGACAGAGATTTTCATATTAGATATAAAGCAAAACCCAGCTATATGATTACAAGAAACACACTTTTAACCTATGCATATTTTTAATTTAAAGTAAATGAATGGAAAAAATATCCCATGTAAACACTAATCAAAAGATAAGTGGGTTGGCTATGTTAGAAAAAGAAGACTTCAGAACATGGAATACTGCCAGAGAAAAATGGAGACACTACATAATGATACTACATACTTGGTCAATTCACCAAGAAAACATAAAAATCCTAAAGAGGTATATACCTTCAACAAAACTATAAAATACATGAAGCATACAACCATGCCCTGGGATACAACTCAGAAATAAAAAAGAAAGCACTATCCTGCCACCTAAAGACATCAATGTATTACAAATTCATATTGCTAAGAGAAAGAAGCCTTTTGGAAAAGGTAACATAATAGATGGTAAGGCTATATCTATTGCATTCTGCCAAAGGAAAAATTACAGGGATGTTAAAAATATCGGTGGTTGCCAAGGATTCATGGTAAAAAGGTAAATGATTGAGCAGGTAAAGAAGCATGCTGTATGATATTTAATGATGGATACCTGCCACTATGAATTTCCTAAATCCAGTGAAGTTTACAGCATAAAGGGTATTTCTTAATATTTGCAAATTTAAAAAAATGAATAGGGAGTTAATGCTTAATTGGTATAGAGCTTCTGGTTGGGGTAATGGAATAGTTTCGGTAATTAGTAGTGATGATAGTGCAAAGTTGTGAAAGTTATTAACACCAGTGGATTGTATATTTAAAAGTGATTAAATGGGAAGTTTTAGTTTGTGTATATGTTCCCAGAATAAAAATTTTAAGAAACCATAGAACTATACAACACAAAAGAGTGAGCCCAAATGTAAACTATGGACTATAGCTAACAGTATAATTCTAATAATATTTTTTTTTCATCAATTGTAATAAAAGGTACCACATTAATGCAAGTGTTAACAATAGAGAAAACTGTGGCGGGTATATGGGAACTCTGTTCTTTCTGCATGATTTTTCTGTGAACTTATTGCTTCTATAATAAAAAATGAGAAAGGAAAATAAAGGTAAATGCACTCTTAAAAAAATACATGAAGCAAAAACTGATAGAACTAAAAGAAGTAGAAGTAGAAGTAGTACAATTACAGTTAGAGACTTCAAAACTCCTCTCCCAGTTATTGACAGCATGAGAAGATATAAAATCAGTAAGGATATAAAATATATAAACAACATTATCAATCAACTTCACCTAATCAACATTAATAGTGAAATACATATTCTTTATTTTCTCATCTAACTCACTGTAATCTCCTTTCCATCTCTATTTCTCTACTGAAACTCTTCTCAGGGAAGACCAACTACTACCAAATCTAAAGCTTCTTTTTAGTGCTTATCATATTTAATGTCTGATCATTTAACATTTGTCACACATTCTTTCTTGAATCTCTCTCTCTCTCTTTTTTTTTTTTTTTTTTTTGTCAACACTTTCTGGATCGTGCCACCAACCCCCTGCTGTTATCACCCTGCATGCTCTCTCTGAGTTCTCTTATCATGATATTGTTTGAATACTATCAATATGCTGAAAACTCCCAAATACTATCAACATGCTGAAATCTCCCAAATTTTGATCATCAGCCTAAACCTCCCTCAAGTTATTTACTGTGTCTACAATGGCCTACAAGACAGTTGTCTCTGGACATGCTGGGAACCCCTACAACTCAATATATCCCATACCAAACTCATCGCTTCACTGCCATTGCTCCTTATTTGCATGCTCAATTCATGTCATTATCTATCCCACCAGCAAAAAAATCCACTCAAGTCCTTCTTCATGCTCCTAGAACCTTAACTTCCCACACAGGTGGTTCGATGTAAACCCCCTGTGGATACAATTCCTTCATTGGATGGAATGACCTGTCAGCTCTGCCTCTACAAGGACACTCATATTCTGTTTCCTGCTGTCAGTACTTATGCCGCTGTTTTGTGTGGGGCCTTCATCAGCTCTTCATTTTCAATAGCTTCTAACTTCATCTGCAATAAATTCTTCACACAATAATTAGAATTACCTTTCTGAAACTCAATTTGATTGTTATTTCTCTGCTTAACAATCTTTGCTAGCTCTTCATTGCCTTCAATGAAGTTAGCAGCCTATTAACATTCTGGCACCACCAACTTAATTTTCCAGCTCAAACCCTATTCCCTTCAAACTGAAGAGACAACTTGCCAGTCCTGAAACATCCGTGCTACTTACATATTCTGTTATCTGTACTTGAAATATTTTCTGATACCATCTCCTTCACAGTTTGGAAAATTATTTCTAGTCATTAAAATCCAATTGACAGCCATTTTTTTTCCTGTGAGATCTTCAAAGTCACCCTTATGCGCATATTCCAGTGGTTCTAATCCTGGCTTTTCATTATAATCACCTGGGGTGCTTTTAAAAAATATCAATGCCCGGGCCTCATCCACAGAGATTCTGATTTAATAATCTAGAATGAGTCTGCATATAAGACTCTTTAAAAAAATGTTTTAAATGTTTTTCCCAATATTGTTCTAATGAGCTAAGTCCCAAGACATAAAAACAAAAAGACAGATGGAGTTTCTGACTTTAAGAAGTTCCCTATAGCAGAGACAAGTATATTAATTGTCATTTACAATAGAAGGGAGTACATGGAGTGAAAAGATATGATGTAGAACAAATAGAAGGTGGGGAGGGTATGCCAGGAAAGGCCCCTGCTCATACCTACTATAAACCAAATATTTGGTATCTTTTTTCCTTGCAGCAGAATCCTGCTAAACCACAAAAGATAGTTCAAAGGAACTGATCTGTAATTAATTACCATAAGCAACAGAAAAATAGGTTGAGCTGTAATTAATCACCATTTTATCTTTAATGCCCAGAAAAATGTCTGGAACATAATAAGCATCCAAAAAATGCTTGCTGAATGAATGAATGAATGGTCAATGTTAGCAATGAAATTTTCCTTTATAAGAAACTGATTTAAAGTTAATATCATAGAAGGTTGCAAATTAAAACTAAGTATAATGTTTTTAATATGTTAAAAATTTGGACAAATAAAGCATTGCACACATGTTCTAATCTTGGGGAAGACAGATAAATTAAAAACTAAGCTGAGAAAAAATGCTGACAAAGCAGTTCACTTTAAGTAGTCTGGGTTTTCCAAAATACACAAGAGCTAGTCATTTTGAACCAGACAGTTTGAGTTCCTCTTCAAGAATCTGAAATGTAGGTCAGGGCTCTGCTGACATTTCCATTTGCCTCATAGCTGAAAATCTGAAGTGATCATTGACAGGGAAGCAGTGGGGAAAGCAGTCCATGTCATAGCCAACAAGGATAGCAGCCTGGGTCTGAAGTGGTATTAGGTACTTCAAACAGATGGAAAGGTAAAGAGATAATGATTATCCAAATATTTAAAGACTGCTATGTTTTCTTTTGGAAATACATGAGCTGAGTTGCTTTCTCTTATAAGTTCTGGTACAGTGGTTACTGATGAAAGGGATCCCTATATACTTCAGTCATGAGGGCCCCACTTTTAAAATTTTTATCAGATATTTTCTTCTATTTGATGAGACATGAGTTTTAATTTGTTGTTGTTGTTCTATATGAAAGATTAAACCTTAGGCTTTATTAAGCATAAAGATTACTGAATAATGTTGGTTATTGAATAACTGGTATTTAATAATGTAATTCGTTAACTGAATAATGTAGCTATTATTGTAAACTATTGTTGTGAACAAATGGCAATATTGTTTTGAATTTATATAATGTGTTTCCTTTGATATGTCTACAGGCTAAAGGATTTTCTATAAGTTTAACTGGTAATAGCACATATACTTTTATCTCACTGCCTCTTTCTTCATTTCAAATCCTTTGTCTTGGGAAGCTCTGAAATTTTGCCTCATCAAAGACAGGCATTTCTAAAGCATGATAGGTTCATAATTCTGGTCATGAGAAGAATTAATCATCAGGAGGTAGAGCAGAAGAAGGGAATTTCTCATGGGAATGACTAGTTTAGGAAGAAAAGTATTTTATCAAGGGTCAACATATTCTACTAAGATTATTCATAGTTATTTTTGAAGGGTATGAAATTCCAGTTCTTTCTTTACCTTCACTTCTTACTGTACCTCCTCACATACTAGTGACATCTCTTTGCCCTGCATTCCTTTCCTTCCTTCCTGTCCTTTTCTTCCTTCCATTCCTTTCCTTCCTTCCTGTCCTTTTCTTCCTTCTTGCCTTCCTAAAAAGATTCCCATCAAAGAGAATAATAACTGATAGAAAAAAATGTAATGACTTTTATTATTTTATTATTCTATTAAACCATTAAAATTTTTTAATTTTCATATTTTTTCCAGAGGGGAATAAATGGCTTTTTCCTGCTTTCAGTCATGAACCAGGTCACAATTCAATGGGATGTGATAATTGCGCTTTACGTACTCTTCAACTGTTGTCATGGAGGTATTTTGAGCATCTATCTCTATTTTTTACTCAACACATAAAATATTGAGTGTTTATTATTTTCAAGGCATTATGCTAGGATCTCTAAATAATACAAAAATATTAGATTGGAAGAAGTTATTTGTACATAAAAATGATATGGAAATGACATCAAGGAGATCCAATCTCCCTTCAAATGCAGACTTCCTTTCCAAAACATTCCAAAGCATTGCTAATGGGCAGCCCTGGAAGGAGCTTATTACTCCAAGTTAACACACTGTATTTTTGAACTATTTTAACTTTTATATTAACCCATCAAACTTTGAATTTAATTCAGTTCAATAAACCATTTGTTGATGGTTACTATTTGCTAAGCAGTGTGCTAAGTCTTTTATTCCTCACAACATTGTGCAGAACTATTATGTATTATTATTATTCCCATTTTATACATAAATACCTGGCACTATGAAGTAGCACAGAGTCCTGAGACACAGGTATAGGCAGCTTTGAGGAATCGAGGAAGGCAATCATCAGAAGTTCAGGCAGGGTAGCAATTTGCATTTGGGGGGTTTTGTTGGCGGCAATAGTTTCCTGGGTAGGAAGCAGAGATTTAATCACTGGGAGGCAAGCAACAGAAAGGCAGGGTTCTAGACCTTGAAGGAAGTTTTGCAGACCATACAGATTACTCAGAATAGAGACAAAAGCAAAACCCTTTTCTACAGGTTGGGACATGATATTGTAGAGGTACCCCATCATCAGAAATAGGACCCCTCCAGCTGGGACACTAGGACACTTCCTGAGTCAGACTAACAACTATCCAAGAAGGCTCAGGGGAAATAAAACAACAGCTAATTTCCCCAGCTTCTTGAAATCTGCAAACAAGTAAGACTTCTGTTTATATATTTAATTGATTCGTAAAGAGCATAATGAATAACACAGGAGCCTTTGACATGGCTTTAGAGACCTTCTAGCTATCCATTCTATTGTATTTCAACCTTCCATGAATATTTTTAATATCATCCAGACTACACTTGTTCCCAGTTTTCTACCATAATACTATGTCACCCCTTTTCAACAGCTTTGCTAAAGCTAAAAATACTATGTTTATCATTCCTCTGACCAATCAACATAATGGCTCTATTAAAAAGTTTTGGTATGACTTATTTTTATATAATCCATGTTGACTTCTACTGAAGACTGATTTTAGAATCCATTCCTAAATGTTGTGCAGTTCAATGGTCCAAGTTTTGGGATTCCTCTTTCTTCCATTTTTTGAAAACCTGGACAACATTTTCCCAAATTTTGCCTTCTGACATATTTGATATTTTCCATGTATTGTCAAAGACTACTTACTCACAGTGGTTCCAATATAGTGTTCATATATTTCTTGAAGGTGTTGGAGATGCAGTTTGTCTAAATTGAATTGTTGAATTTATTTAAAGCCAAATGCTTCTTAAAATTTCCTATTCTGTCTTTGGCTTAATTCCCTGTTGATTGTGTAATTATTTTTATCACTGCTTCAACATTTAAATATTTATAGTTTGTATGTAAATGTTCATTAGATAAATGGAAATATTCAACTACATTTATATTATACAAGTTAATTCTTTAAACTTTGTATTCCAAAGATAAGGGTCTTTTTATTGAATGCTGAGCTTTAATTATTAGTTTAGGTAAGGCATTAAAGTATTTTAAGGGAAGCGGCTGTGGCTCAATCAGTAGGGCTCCCGTTTACCATATGGGAGGCCCTGGGTTCAGTTCCCAGGGCCTCCTGGTGAAGGCAAGCCCGCCCGCACGGCGTGGTTAGCTGACCCAGAGAGCACAAGCAGCAAGGGGGGGATAAATGAATAAATAAATAAAATCTTTAAAAAAAAAAAAAAAGTATTTTAATATAGGTACTTCCAGGAAAAGCCTGTAATAAATTTTACAGAAACTTTAGTATGTTTGCTTTGACATGAATTTCATTTCATTAATATTTCATTATCATTTGAGTTTATAAAAATGACTTTATTATTTTTTATTATGAAAATTCATTAAACATTTTTTAAACATGGAGATATACAATTAAAAATGAAAAAATAGCCTGACAGAGATTATCATTGCTAATATCTTAGTTTATTTATCTTTAATTCACCTATCCATCTATTTATTTCTTTATAATATTGGGTCTATATCAAATACATTGTTTTGCAACTTGCTTTTTTTTAACTTAACAATATAGTCTGAGAATTTCCCCATATTATTACATTAATGATGAATTTTAAGTGGTTATCATGTAATAGATTTTTACCAATCTACAATTAATTAGCCTTTATCTATAACAGAAGGAAAGATTGAGTAGAGAATAAGGTTCGTATTCTGCAGTGTCCTGACTTATTTCTAATTTTACTTTTGAAAAATGGCATAGCTCCATAATACCTCAGTTCTTAATTTAGAACAGCTAATTATATTTGTTCTTGAGACAATTAGAGAAGCTTAAAGACTGAGCCTAATCTTGTGTTATGCTACTGAAAGTCCACAGAAACATAGCAAAAATAAAGTGTAATCAACTAATCAATTAAAAAACTACACTTAGCCCCAAAATTGTTTCTTTTAAAGGAAGCCATTTAATTAATAGAAAAGAATAAATTTAAAATGCAATGGCATAAAACAGCATCTTTCTGAATATTCCATTTTAATTTTTTACAAAAAATTTACTATTTTATCTGTTTACAGGAATTACAAATATAAAGTGTTCTGGCCATATCCGAGTAGAACCAGCCACAATTTTAAAAATGGGTATGAATATTTCTATATATTGCCAAGCGGCAATTAAGAACTGCCAACCAAGGAAACTTTATTTTTATAAAAATGGCATCAAAGAAAGATTTCAAATCACAAGGATTAATAAAACAACTGCTCGGCTTTGGTATAACAACTTTCTGGAACCCCATGCCTCTATGTACTGCACTGCTGAGTGTCCTGGACATTTCCAGGAGACACTGATATGTGGAGAAGACATTTTTTCTGGATGTAAGTGTTGTGGCATGTTCAAAATGTAAACGAAAAGTAGTCTAACAATTAACTGGTAATTAATAATCTTGCTAAAAATAGTCAAATTGATATTGTTCACTTCTTACATTGTTTTAATACAGGGGTGGCAAACTCAAAAGTCTTTAGGGATTGGGTTTGTAAAGTCTGAGTTAAGGAGGATGGTGGGAACTGTGCAAAGAGGGGTGTATATATTTAGTCTACTGGCCAGCTCCAGCATTCATGAAGGCCCAGTATTACTAGATCTTTTTATTCTACCGATTTAGAAATCTGAATTTTTAATGTGAAATCTCCAAGTTTTAAAATGTTGCAAATGCATTCAAAAAACAATTTTTAAACATTAGCCTGAATGACCATGGCATATCTGAAAGCCAGCACCCTCAGATTCAAAATGTTGTCTTTTCATCTCTTTTTCACTTATGTTTTTTGTTTGCTTGTTTCTCAAAATTAGTATTATCAACCTGGAGAAATGTTGGCGCTAAGCTCTGGTGATAAAAACTGTTTCAGGATTCACTTTGTGCTCCTGCTATGTGACTTTCTAGTTGTGTGACCTTGGGCAAGTTGCCTAACTAATCTGAGCCTCAATTCCCAGTCTGTAAAATTGGGCAAATTATACTGGCTTCAGTAAGCGCTGAATTTCAATCATTTATTGGAAAGCACATTATAAACTTTAAAGTACAACACCAATGTCATTAAGCCCTTAAAATGCATTCTTTTGATAAAACACAGGCTCCTAATCCCACGGCTACTCACTATATTTGTTACTCTAATTATTAATTAAGAAAAAACATTTAGTCATGTTAATCTTAAAAACACATATTCACTTCAATTTGCCTTCATAGTATTCTGAAGTCATTTCCTTTACTACAGCAGTGTGGGCTGATGTTCAGAATTATATATTTAATTCTTGATTCTCCTATTTTGAAGAATAGATCAATAAATTCAGCACTCTTTTAACCTAGAGATTCATTCTCTATGGCACCTGGGCCCGTTTTCAGTGATAGATGGGAGGCTTTGCCAAATCAAACCTGAGTTTTGAGGTCATCTTGCTTTATCCTCACCCCCAGACCTTAAATAGCAAGGGCCAGACCACTGACACCAGTCCTGAAAAGCAAGAAGCTTCCTTGTTCTAGAATAAGAACATTGTCCTAATTAGCTCTCATTACCTGATCTTGCATTCTTTTCAAAAGAGATAACTAGAGGAAGTAGTAGAGGTGAGTGGAAGAAAGAAAATAGTGAGTTTGGGTGCCAAAGAATGAAGTTGGTTAATATATGCCTTCAACTAAGAATAACAGGCTAAACTTGCCCTAAATTATGGGAATCAAAACCAGTCAGATATCTTATCAGGTACCTGAAGACTCCTTAGCTTGTCCACATCCTCAGGAAACAAAAACAACCCTCAATGTTTAAATACTTTACTTTACCCTTGGGGGTGGGGGTGGGGAGGGGGGTGGAAATAATATACAATTTCTTCAGAGGGCAAACAAGCAACTTCTACAGTTATGGAGAAAGGTTAGTTTTTAGGTTAAGCCAGAGGACAAAAAGAAGGCTAAGAAGTATCACCTCCTTCCTTGTGTTGCAGTTTGTGAAAATGGTTACTCCCAGCAGCCCTGCCAGTTTCTGCCCCTAAACCTAACACCAGGCAAAGTTTAGGGTCAGGTATGGACTTTCTGCCCCTTCTAGGACAACATACTAAAAATATTCATATTCTCTGCTGATGGCTGCTTAGAAAGAACATCACTCTTTCCATTCATTTACTTTGTGAGTTATAACTCATTACATAGACCTCTGGTTATGAGTGTTAAAAAGTAACTGCCAGGTGAGAGTTTACTCAAACCCCAGGATTCAAGCTGACTATGCCCTTGCATGCTGTGTTCTCAGCACACACAACTTCCTATTTAATTAGGTCAGGAGAGGGGTTTTGAGGGTTTTCGTGGTACTCTAGAAATCACATTGCTTTCTCTGGATAACTTTGGTCACAGGATATTTGCCTGTGAACTTTACAATGTCAACTTATCACTGTGTTGAACAAAATGATTATGTGCTATTTTTTTTAGACTGGTGCTAAATCATAAAGCACAGAGACGAGATGAGTCATTGCTTTCCCTGAAAACATATTTAAAAGGTGCTGTGCTTTAATGTGCAATTTTCAAATTTTCTGTTTTTAGCCATGATCTTAAACACTTCTTAGATCCTTAGGTGATTAAATGCATATATGTTATGGGATGTTTGTGCTATCAGGGCCATACCCATTATGGTATAAAACCTTACAAGATGTATTTATTTATTTAAAAATACCAACTGTGAAATAAACCATACATGAACACTTATGTTTTCACTTAATTGTTTATATAAAATGTTAAATATCTTTGGCTACAGTTTAACCACCGGTATTAGTCAGGATTCTCCAGGGAAACAGAATGTACAGGATTTATATGTATACCCTAAACAAATATATCTAGCTAAATATTGTGAGATTTATTATAGAAATTGGCTCACGTGATCATGGGGATTGGCAAGTCCGAATTCCATAGGCCACAAGTTGGGAACTCTGATGAATGTTTCAATGAGTTCTCCAGGAGAAGCTGGCTGGCTGAAGTAGAGATAGAACTTCTTTCTAACTGCTGAAATCATCAGTTCTTCCTTTAGGTCTCCAATTGATTGGATGAGGGTACTTCTCTCATTGCTGAAGGCAGTCTCCTTTGTTGATTGTAGATGTAATCAGCCGTCGATGCAATCAACTGACTAAAGATGTAGATCACAGTAACAATCAGCCAGGGCTTGCTTGACCAAACAACTGGACACCACAGCATAGCCAAGCTGACACAGGCACTTCATCATCACACTCCACCCCTTGTCAATTTGGCACCTATACCCATTTCCTTAAACCATACTTAACCTCTAAAAACAACAATAGCAGTCATAGCTTTGCTAACAGAATTCAACTGTCCTGTGTATCACCAGAAATGTACTATTTCTCCAAAAGAGGATGCAAGTCCTGGCTAATATTTGCTCTTAAATATGATATCCTGTAACTTAAATACAACTTATGGTATATGATAAGATAGGGAAGAAAACAGAGATAGTTGTTTTATGTATGTGTACAAACATATCCATAACAAAACAAGGAAGAAATACTCATAACCATACCCATTCTCATTTCTGTAACTATTCATGTGGTCATAGCTTGTATATATAACTACCTTCTAATACCTCAGCTGGTCATGGGTCTTTGCCTGCTGGGGTGACCCAAACCTTAATTCTTGAAGGTTTGGGGCCTTTAGTAGCCTTGCCTGGATTGTATTATTGCTGTTTTCCATTGATTTAATCTGAGGCATGGTAATACTAAAAGATGCCCTAAGGTATCTCCTGTATTCCAGGCATACTCTTCTTTACTTCCATTGTGTGCTAGCAACCCTTTATCCAGGATCAATCAATCCAACTCCTACAGTTACTCCTTCTTTGCCTGTTGGTTGTGGCATGAGAAGCTCAAAGAAGCTTAGTTGCAGTCTTATCTTCTAGTTCAATGGAATCTTTGTTGTGTGTGCTGGTGGAAACATTCTTCCTTTTGGAATTAAGACCTGTGGAACTGTAGAGCATAAGGTTGCAGGGACAGGAAGCAAATTTTTTTCTAGTGTATCACTAGGAGTAATAGTGAGTGGTGCCACTCCTATTTCTACCCCTTGATTCTTAAACCTGTATATCCTAGCTATGGGAGAAAGAGCATCATAGAGTGGATGCCAATGTAGGACATATACAGCCTCCTGGAGAGCATTAGCCCAGCCATACAAGCTATTGCTCCCAAGTTGGCATGGTAATTGAGCCTTCAAAAGGCCATTCACTTTTCTATCAATCCAGCTGCTTTAGGATGATGGGGAACATGGTAGGCTCAGTGAATTCCATGAGCATATGCCTATTCTTATCCTTCATTTGCTGTCAAGTGGGTCCCTTGATCAGAAGCAATGCTGTGTGGAATGCCATGGCAGTGTATAAGGCATTCTGTAAGTCCACAGATGATAGTTTTGGCAGAAATATTGTGTACAGGAGAGGCTGGGGCAAGAGACTGACTGAAAAGAATGACTGGGGAAAGAGGCTGACTGGTCATCGTGTCTGCTTGATTATTAAAATCCTCTTTGGCTGAAGTTAGCCTCTTGTGAGTATTCATATGGACACAAATATCCTCATGTTTTTCACCCATTCAGAAAGGTCTGTCCACACACTTCTCCCCCAGAACTCTTTGTGACAAGTTTTCCAATCACGTTCTTTCCTAGTCCCTGATCATCCAGCCAAACCTTTGGCGACAGCCAGGAATCAGTATGAGAATTCATGTCTGGCCATATCTCCTTCCAACCAAAATGAATAGCCAGATCTACTGCTTAAAGTTCTGCCCACTGGGAGGAATTCTCTTCACCACTGTCTTTCAGGGATATCCCATAAAGGGGCTGTAGTGCTGCAGCTGTCCACTTTCATGTGGTATCTGTATATCATGTACAACTATCCGTAAACCAAGCCTGAATTTTCTCTTCTGTGGTCCACTGAGCCTAGGAAACTCCTCAAGAGGTCATAGCTGCAGGTTAGGAAAGAGAAGGTAATGTGGCAGGAGTGGAGACCATGGATATTTGGGCCACTTCCTCATAAAACTGACTATGCCTTCAAGTCCTGCTTGAAGTAGATCTTATATATGCTACTTCTATTTGATGATGGAGTGCTGCTGTGCACACCTAACTTTATGACTTGGCAGGTCAGACAACACCCAGTTTATGATGGCAGTTCAGGTCTCATGGTATCTTGGTGGCCCATGGTTAAGAATTCAGTCTCTACTAAAGCCCAGTAACAGGCTAAAAGCTGTTTCTCAAAAGGAGAGTAGTTATCTTCAGAGGATGGCAGGGCTTTGCTCCAAAATTCTAAGGGTCTACACCATGATTCTCCTATAGGGGTCTGCCAAAGGCTCCAATCAGGGTTTCTATTTGGTTCTTAGACCTTTTGGTCACATCCCCTTTGAGAAAGATAAAACTCATGGTACCTCTTCTCAGAAAAATGCACATACCTACAATTTTACATACAATTTCAGAAGACTTAGAGAATCCAAACTTCATCCTCATTTAAATGACCCTTTACGTCCATGGTGATGGACCTGGGTCTGTCTAACTAGGGCCTAGGGCCACAGGAGTCTTTATCCTTACTGGGGATACTAATATAGTTCTACTTAAAAGCTTGTTTCCAACATATAAAATACTGGCATTTTTCCTACGGAAAGATTTGTTACAGTCAAGACGAGATGACTCACCAGGCAACTACACCGGGGAATGCAGCAATACTGTTTGTATGGTAGCTTAAAAAAAAAAACGTTTGAGACACAATGATGTCATTTTAAAATCATTGACTTGTGAGCCTTAAAAATACAGTCAAACATAAAGCTCTCAGGATTTCTTGTCTTTTATAGGAAGCTAAAGACTAGTGATGGCAAAAGAATAGTAATGGAGTTAAAGAGTGGCTGACGAGACCTCCTTCAAGAGGAGGCAGCACCGGCCACAGGTGGTAGTTGAATAAGCAGCAGCATCTTCACCCCACTAAGACCTCCCAGCAGGGGGAGCTACAAAAAGACACATCTGCTGTAAGGTACACAAGAGTGTGGCAGCCCTGTCCCAGAGGGCTAGTGAAAGGTGGCTGGGGACGTCCTCTTCCACAGCAGCCAAAGGCCCAGCAGCTGCAAGTGAATGTGCCCACAGCCTCTTTGCCTTCTTTTCATAAAGCCTACACTTGTATTGGAGCTACATTTTATTTCACTGCTTAATACCAATAAAATATGAATTCTCTTCAAAAGTCCAAAGTCACTTACTGGTGATCCTGGGATCCTGTTGGAATTGGTTTATAAATGGGTAAAGGGTATTTTTTGGAGGAATTGTGAAATGCTTGATAGAAAATGTCTAGATTGCTTTAAAGAGACTGTTGGTAGGAATATGGACACGTGGCAGGATACTTCTAATGAGGTCTTAGACAGAAATGATGGCTGGAAAGAAATTGATCCTTGCTTTAAAGTGGCAAAGAACTTGGCAAAATTGACTCCTGATGTTAGATGGAGGGCAGAATTTGAAATTAATGAGCTTGGACATTTAGCTGAGGAGATTTCCAAATTAAATGTGGAAAATGTGGCCTGGCTTCTCCTTGCAGCTTATAGCAAAATGTGACAGGAAAGAGATAAGCTGAGACCTGAACTCTTGGGCACAAAGAAACCAGAAATTGATGATTTGGGAAATCCCAAGCCTCCAGAAAACAATCCCTCAGAGGACAGTGCCCCATCTGAGAACTTAACTAAACCTGGAACTAACCAGCCATTTCCTTGTAAGTCAGGATTGGAAATGCAGTTATCCAGGAAGGTGGATAGTCTTATTGTCTGGTGGCTTGGACTCCTATGAACTGCATGCAAAATTGACAAGCCATTTGCAAGGTCTGTATGAATGAAACCAATGTCAGCCTGGACTAAAAGGGACAGGGAGGGGAGAGATTGAAGGAAAACCATAGAAGCTGAGGTCTGGACTTAAGACATCTTCTTGGGCCAAGAGAAGGACCCCACCCATGTGTGTGGAAAGGGTGAGTTTGCTCCAGCATTTGAAGAAGGTAGAACTTCCAGCCTCTTGTTCAGGAAGAGTTTGGTCACCCAGGATACAGGGAAGGTGAAGCATATTCCCCAAAGATTAGAGAGTTAGATCATCACCCCACTGTACTAAGGGGTTGAGGTTGTGACCCAGAGATTGGGGGTAAGTGTGGCCATCACCCCAATGTTCTTAGAGGGTGAAGTCTAAAACTTGGCCACCATCCAGATGCTTGATGAGAGTGGAACTGAGAAGATGACAACCAGGCAAGTCCTTGGAAGGGGTAAGCCCGCATGACTCCCTGAGGAGAACAAACCATCTTTCTATAGATGACTCTCAGACTTTGAAATCTAATGAAGTATGCCCTTCATGTTTTCATAAATGTTTGGGATACATGATGCCTGTTTTCCTTCCAATTCTCCCTATGATAATGCAAATGTTTATCCTATGTCTGTCCCTCCTTTGTATATTGTTTTCTATTTCAGTTCCAAGCCAGTGTCTAATAATCCCTGAAATGCCTGATCATTTCTTTGTCCCCAATGCACTGTCATCCTGGTAAAAGGCCATAGGTCCCGTTGAGGAAGAGGTGGAAGAGAAAAAGCAATATTTGGCAGGTAGCAGGATCCTTCCCCAAGGAAACCTAGGCTTCCCTCCATTCAAGGGGTTCTGGGCCTGTAAACTGTCTCAAGTCAGGAAATTGGTTGAGAGGCCTTGACTCTGTTTTTGTGATTCAAATTAGACTTTTATTTACTTAATGTAGACCCCTTCTGGCTTATACAGAATTCATAAGAATTTAGTAGACTGCTTATCTATTTCACTTTAGGTACCCCATGATGAGCTAGCCAATGCCATAAGTCTCTGTAAGTAAGACTATTTTGATTACTCTTTGGCTCTACTGTCCAGTATGGTAGCCATAATATCTTTGTAATGTCTTGGTGGCAATTAAGCACTGCCACTTGGTTTGCATTTGCCCAACCCAGGATCTGATCATCCCTACTGTATTTAAGGATCCAAGTTCAGTGGTAGCAGTTCCCACAGTAATATCTGAACTGAAGAAAAAAGTGACCACAAAGCTCTTCAGGGATGGTGGGACTGCTCTCACAAATTTTTTCTTCACAATTTTTGTGAAAGGTGTGTTCTCTGGACATTCCTGGGGTGAGTGAGCAGTTCTTACGTAATAAATCCACTCAACACTACAATCTCTCTAAGTCTTTGAACCCCTTCATCTACATTATACCAGGGAAGTTCTGGCATTTTGACTTCAGATACTGTAGGCCACCTTTTAGTCCATGCTTCAGCCAACCACCTGAACAAACTGTTAGAGCCCTTTTTAATGCCTCAAGCTGAAACACTGAATCTAGAATGCCTGCTTAGAGGTCCCATAGCAATAAATTCAGCCTGATCCAACTTTATGTTCCTTCCACCATTACCCCACTTGGGATTACTTTAAATCCATTCCCACTCATATTCCCCTGATTTATTTCTATATAAATAATAAAAATTATGCAGTTTTTTGGAGTGTAGCACACCTGCTCATGGACCACACTTTGTAACTCATCTTTTGGGGCCTGTTGGGGCTTCAGTCTAGTTATAGGCTTGGCAGAAAAGAGGGGTGGTGGGGGTAGGTCATAAAAGAAATTAGAGTAACTTTAAAGCCAACTACTTCAGGGCATTCCATTACAGTTTTCTCATCTTGATCTTGGTTATTTATTATTGTACTACATTAAAAAGTCCAGATGCACTCTAGAGCTCTTGGGGTTTCATAGGCTTCAGAGGCCCCAAGGACTCAAACAATGTCATCAGGACTCTCATCTTTTCCCATCTCTTGGGTTTTGTTTTCTCCTGTATTGCATTCATTCTTAAATAGATTATTTCACTATGACAGCAAGATGTCCTCGAGCAACTAAGCTCACATTACTCAGAGAAGGCAATTTCAGGGGGGAAGAAAGTGCCTCTTTTTCAATTGCTCCAGAAAAAGTCCCTTGGAGAATTGGTTCATCTTTAGTCATGTGCTCATTCCTAGGGGCAATATTCTGATAGTTAAGCACATAACTATAAAGAGTTTTATGATTTTTATGGCAACATCTAAATCTAAGTGATACATTTTGTTTCAGATCCACCAGATGTTCCTGACAATGTAACGTGTGTCATTTATGAATATTCAGGCAACATGACCTGTACCTGGAATACTGGGAAGCTCACCTACATAGACACAAAATATGTGGTATATGTGAAGAGGTAGGTTCCTTCCTTAGCACTCCAGTTCAGCTAGCATTCCACCTCCAGCAGAGTACCAAGAAATCTGTCTCAAAACA
This sequence comes from Tolypeutes matacus, assembly GCA_026826555.1. Lineage (NCBI taxonomy): Eukaryota > Metazoa > Chordata > Mammalia > Cingulata > Chlamyphoridae > Tolypeutes > Tolypeutes matacus. The sequence goes on from JAKSZT010053883.1 coordinate 64,472,632, forward strand.
TTTAACATATGCCCTGATGACCCTCAACTTCCTCATTTTTACAATCAATGAAGCTTCCAATTTTGAGCCTTTAATGTTTTTCACTCTATGGGGAAATGCACTCTTTAATCTTTCTGCCCTTTTCATTCATTGGCAGGTAACTGGTAGGCAGGGATCTAATGGAGGTATAGTACAGTGCAGTCTTATAAGGACCTTTGCTTGAATCCCAGCTCAATTCTCCTACAAGTATTTGGGCAACTTCATTGCCATTCCTTGTATTTAAAAAGAATCTAAATATAAAACCTAAAGCACAGGTTTGTTCTAATCATTTAAGTGAAATTTGGCTTTTAATATGTAGATTACATTGCCAGATCCATAGTCAGCATTAAATTAATGGAAGCTATTCGTTGTTAATAATAACCCCAAATCTTAAATTTGGTGTCTATGTAGGCTGACCAACTGTTTGCCTGGGACTGAAGGGGTTCCAAGGACTCAGACCTTTCCGTTTTAAAATTAGGAAAGTCCTGAGCAAACAGGAGTAATTTGGTCACCCTATCCTTTTCCAAGTTTCTTGTTTTGTTTAGTTTATTTTTTCTAATGCTTCTATAGTCTATTTGAAGTATACTTTTTTTCTGTTTGTAATTTTCCAATTTTTTTCACAAATTGCTTTTAAAAATCATTTATTAGGCCCTTACTATTTGGTAGGCACTGCGTAGCTCATCTAACTTGATTCTTTTCTGCTGAAGGGGTAAAGAGAGTCAGATCACAGGGCATATTTAAGAGGTGCTCTCCAAGTCTCATCATTATGAAAAAAAAGTAACCTTCCAATCTCTCTCTCTCTCTCTCTCTCTCTCTCTCTCTCTCTCTCTCTCTCTCTCTCTCTTTCTCTCTCTCTCTCTCTGATTAAGTGAAACAAGAAAATAAATTCTTCATTCAAGGAATTCTGAGTACAAATTAGACAGATTCTCTCAGTGCATTGCTAAGCCTGGGTTACCAGCTGCATGCTAGGGCCAAGAAACTCACAGTTTTCATTCTAAGCAGGAGTTAAGGTATCAAAGGGAAAATGGAAATACTGAGATCGAGTATAGGTAATAATGGCAGATTATATACTACATGCTAAGCACTATGCATTTGTACATCATATACATTATGCCTTCACTCCTCAACTCAGCTTTGTGAAGAAACTATTGCCATTGTCCCCATTTTACAGATGACTTGGAGAGCTCACCTTACCTCCCCAAGGTCACATAGCTAAAAAGTAAGAGAGCTGGGATTCTAACACAGGCCTCTCTGGCTTCACAGCCCAGCCCAAGACAACCTCTTCCCCTTGCCACTGGGATAAAATAGTCCTCCAAAGATGAAAAGAAGCCATGATAGTGAAACTAAAGTCTCATTGCTAAATCAACTTTAGGAATGTGAAAATCAGGGCTGCATGGGAGCAAACCCCACAGTTTAAGCTCACAGAAAAACTATATAGTGCCAGATTGACAGAGAAAAGCCTAGTGCCTTGAAGAATTTTACTCTCTCCTGGGACCTGAAGGTATCTCATGGACCTACTGATCCTGGCTTGTCGATTAATTTGTTTGTTTGTTTGTTTGTTCTTAATATAACATTTTTATTGAGCTAAAATTCATATACAATACAATTCACCCACTTAAAATGTACCATTCAATTATTTTAGTATATTCAGAGTTGTGCAACCATCACCACAATCAATTTTAGAACATTTTCATCACTTTAATCATGCCAAAAAGAAACCTGTACCCATTAACAGGCACTCTCCATTTCTCCTTAACCTCTTAGTCCTAGGCAAGCCCATCTACTTTCTGTCTCTGTAGATTTGCCTATTCTGAATATTTCATATACCTGGAATCATACAATATGGGATCTTTTATGACTGGCTTCTTTCACTTAGCATATTTTCAAGGTTCATCGATATTGTAGGATGTATCAGAACTTCCTTTTTATGGTTGAATAATTTTCCATTGTATGGATATACCACATTTTATTTATTGATTCATTAGCTGATGGAAATTTGAAAGGGAAAAATTTCCACTTTTTCCCCATGAACATTTTTGTGCAAGTTTTTGTGGGCAAATGTTTTCATTTTTCTTTGGTATATACTGAGAAATAAAATCCTTGGTTGTATGGTAACTTCATATTTAATCCTTTGAGGAGAAACCAGATGATTTTCCAAAGCAGCTGCACCATTTTACATTCTCACCAGTAGTGAATCCTGGTTCCAATTTCTCCACATCCTCATCAACACTTGTTATTATCTTTTTTATTATAGCCATTCTAGTGAGTGTAGGTTAATTTTTTTTTTTAAGATTTTATTTATTTATTTATTTATTTATTTATCCCCCCCTTGCTGCTTGTGCTCGCTGTGTCTGTTTGCTGTACATTTTTCTGTGTCTGCTTTTCTCCCTTTGTTGGTCATCTTGCTGCACCTGCGTGGGCCATCAGCTCACCTCACAGGCCAGCTTGCCTTCACCAGGAGGCCTGGGGAATCGAACCCAGGGTCTCCCATATGGGGAACGGGAGCCCAACCAATTGAGCCACAGCCACTTCCCATGTAGGTTAATTTTTAAAAGCCCAACTCACCTGCCTTTTCAGGCAGTAAAATAGCATGTGTAAATTTGGAACAGATCTATCCCAGTTTGAGAAAATATGTTTGTTAGACAAAAATTCAAACTTGCCAACCACTATTTATTTATTATCTATTCTATTTAGTATTATAAAAATATTCTCCCAATATTTTATAAAATATTAATTATAGGTTTCTTTTAAAATCCACTAATGCATTCTAAATTATACATATGTATGTTTAAATTATTTATACATGGTTTTTAAAGACACATTGACTTTATAAAGTGAGGAATACCCCCCAAAATAAAAATAAAATGAGGAATGCCTGTAATAGTTATGAGTATTAAGATTGTTCTCAAAATGTTGCTTGAAAGTACTAAATATGCATTTATTAAAGATCATGCTTTCAGAGATGTCCTTTGGAAAAAGCTTTAGATTTTCACATTTGATTTCTGTTTCTGGGACTTAGTTTGGTGTCCTTCTATGATGCAAATATCAGAAGAACCATATGCAGTGGTATAAACAGGGCTTTATTTACCTCAAGCCACAGTGATTGGTAGTACAGAGCTTACCTGATAATTCAGAGACTCATTTAGGGCCCAGGCTCTTTCCATCTTTCTGCTCTGCAATCAAACTGTCATATGTCAGCTTTAATCTTCAGATCTCTTAACATCCAAGTTCCAGGCAGGAAAAGAAGTGAAGGGTAAAGAACATTTTCCAAAGCGCTTTTATCTCTATCTCATTAGCCAGAACTGTCACAAATCTACTGTATCTGGAAGGGAACCTGGGATAAGAGGACTGAATAGGAGTTTAGTACAGTCATCCACCAGCATCTGCCATGGTTGTTAGCTGTGTGACATTGGAAAAATTATTTAATCTTACTAAGGCTCATTTTCCTGTGAGATGAGGATAATTAATACCTAACATTCTGGGTTGTTATAAAACTTATAAGAAAGCAAGTGAAATGACTTGTATACAGGCAATTAGTAGAAACAAACAAACAAAAGACAACATTAGATTATTATGGTGACATTCAAGGCTGACTCCCTAAGCTAGCTAGATTTGTTCTTACATCAAAACCTGACTGATTTGGGAGAAGGAAATTTTTAGTGCAAAGCCTTAAAAAAAGATCATTTATAGGATATTGTAAAAAATAATTTTATTCACATTATTTTCAAGTACAGTAAACTTTGACTACTAGTTATCTAAAGAGATGTTGAATATACTCTAGTAAATCGGATTAATTTTATAGCTATTTTTTATATGCCAGTAGTTGATTCGTCATTCATTCAACACTAGAATTTAAGCTCAATCAGAGCACAAGGATTTTTGTTTGTTTTGGTAACTGCTGTATCCCTAGAGCCTAGAATGGGATCTGGCACATAGTGAGTGCTTAATTTACTCTAGCTGATAACTAGAAATAGACAGTTTCTGCTCTCCCCTGTCACAATCTAGTTAAATAATACAGGCATACCTTCTTTTATTGCTTTTCGCAAATATTGCATTTTATTTATTTATTTTTTTTTTTTTTTAACAAATTGAAGGTTGTGACAACCCTGCATTGAGCAAGGCTTTTGGTGCCATTTTTCCAACAGCATGTGCTCACTTTGTGCCTCTGTATCACATTTTGGTAATTCCTGCAATATATTTCAGACTTTTCCATTATTATAGCTATTATAGTGATCTGTAAACAGTGATCTTTGATGAACTGTGCCCATATCAGACAATGAACTTAATCAATAAATGTATGTGTTCTGACTGCTCCTCTGACCAGCTATTCCCTTGTCTCTCTCCTTTCCTTGGGCCTCCCTATTCCCTGAGTCACAACAATATTGAAAGTAGGCCAATTAATAACCCTACAATGGCCTCTAAGTGTTCAAGTGAAAGGAAAAGTCACACATCTTTCACTTGAAATCAAAAGCTAGAAATGATTAAGCTCAGTGAGAAAGGCATATAAAAAACTGAGATAGGCCAACAGCTAGGCCTTTTATGCCAAGCAGTTAGCCAAGATACGAATGCAAAGGAAAAGTTCTTGAAGGAAGTTAAAAGTGTTACTCCATGAATAATATAGCAAACAGACTTATGTTGATATGGAGAAAGTTTGAATGGTCTGGATAGAAAATCAAACCAACCACAACATTCCCTTAATCCAAAGCCTAATCCAGAACAAGGCCCTAAGTCTCTTGAATTCTATGAAAGCTGAGACAGGTGAGGAAACTGCAGAAGAAAAATTTGAAGCTAGCAAAGATTGGTTCATGAGGTTTAAGGAAAGAAATCATCTCCATAAGTAAAAGTGCAAGATGAAGCAGCAAGTGCTTGGGCAGAAGCTTCAGCAAGTTACCTGAAGATCTAGCAAAGATAATTGATGAAGGTGGCTACACTAAACAACAGATTTTCTATGTAGATGCAAAAACCTTCTATTGGAAGAAGGTGCCATCTAGGACTTCATTGCTAGAGAGGAGAAGTCAATGTCTGGCTTCAAAGCTTAAAGGACAGGCTGACTCTCTTGTTAAGGGCTAATGTAACTGGTGACTTTAAGTTGAAGCCAATGCTCATTTACCACTCTGAAAATCCTAGGGCCCTTATAAGTATGCTAAATCTACTTATGAGACAAGAGAGCCTGAAAGACAGCACATCTATTTGCAACATGGTTTACTGAATAATTTAAGTCCACTGTTGAGAACTACTGCTCAAAAAAATTGCTTTTTGTGGATGACCAAAGAAAGTGGTATACTGAGATGGAATCTACTCCTGGTGAAGATGTTGTGAACATTGTTGAAATGACAGTAAAGAATTTAGTTGATTAATCCTTGATTACTTAGTTGATAAAGCAATGGCAGGATTTGAGAGGATTGACTCTAATTTTGAAAGAAGTTCTACTGTGGGAAAATGCTATCATACAGCATCGCATGCTACAGAGAAATCAATCATGAAAGGGTCAATCAGTTTGGCAAACTTCATTGTTGTCTTATTTTAAGTAATTGCCACAGCTACCCCAACTTCAGCAACCACCACCCTGATCAGTTAGCAGCCATCAACATCAAGTGAAGACCTTCCACTAGCAAAAAAGGTTATGAACTGCTGAAGGATCAGATGTTGGTTAGCATCTTTTAGTGATATTTTATAATTAAGATATGCACATTGTTTTTTAGACATAATGCTATTGTATACTTAATAGACACTGTATAGTGTGAACATAACTTTTATATGCATTGGGAGACAAAAAAATTCCTGTGACCCACTTTACTGTGATCATCACTTTATTGAGGTGGTCTGGAACTGAATTCACAATAGCTCCGAGGTGTGCCTATATGACAAAATCATTTACAATTTAAAGATAATTTTTCTCCACTGTCTTTCCTAATATGCAGCAGTAAATTATAGCCAAACTCAGACTAAATTAACCCAAATTCTGAATTGATAGAGTTAAGATTAATGGGATTTTACTGTTCTTTGAAGAGGACATAAAGGATGTGGAGAATTACCATTAAAAATGGATGTTCTCTCATAAATTCAAAGCATGAACTCCTGAGTAAGCACAGACAAATCAGAAATGGAAACAGACATGGACTCATCTTTCACTTAGTTAAAAATTTATTCATGAATTGAAAAAATTAAGAAAAAGAAACTCAGTTTCTCTAAGTACCAAAAAGGCCTTTTCCTATGAAAAAGTTGACTTATAATAAATTTTGTGGTTGAGGTAGCAAGTATCAAATTTAAAGAACCTCTTTTGGACCCTGGGTCATTAGGGTATCTTCCACTTTGGCTAATAGGTAGAGACCAGCGTTTGCAAGGTTTCACTTCTATCTCATGTGGTTCTATTGTCAGTAAAATCACATATATAAGGAAGACCTTTTAACCTCAGTCTACCCACTTCTTTCACCAGTGACAGTGAGATGGCCTTCCCTCTAGAGCAGTTTAAGGACTATGCAGGCCTCCTTGTTTGGGCTGACGTTGTAAAGTAGAGGAATTGTGTCTTTGTTGCTTCAGAGTTCCTTTTCTTTCTCCCACCAGACAGAGCCATATCCTCTTCTCCTCCTCTGTATTTTGCTATATATCAATGGTTAGTGATAGAAAAAAAAAAAGTGAACCACTGCTAGAATGCATCTACCTATGGTTGCCCCATTGCCTCCAGCAGTAGTGTCTTCTAGGTACTATTTCAAACTCTAGAGATAAAAGAACAAACAAACAAACAAACAAACAAAAAACCCAACCCTCCTGGCCCATGGCAATTCATATGCTTTTTAGAGTAACATCAATAGTGGAATTTTCAGGCCCTGTGGAAGATCCATAGGGCAAATATTTTTACATAAGATGTCATTTTAGACCCCCTAATCTGTAACCTACTTTACTAATATATAAGGCCCACCTGCTTTTGCCACATTACCTTCTCCACAGGGATATTTCTAATAGCTGGAAAGTGTTCTTTTATAATATGATTCCAAATATTCTTAAGACTGTGATGTTATTTTCAGTAATTCTTTTAGGTTAGTTGCATTCATATTTTCAAATCCACTTCTCCATTGCTTCTGCACCCGTACCTGGAGAGCTAATTGTGGCTGAGGACAAACATAACCTTGCTGACTTATATTACTCTACATTCATGACCACTAATCTCACCTGGGCCCATAGAGCTGGCCAGAAGTCCTACTGCCTTTCCTTAGTCAAGCCACTCTCCCAGTATGCCAGGTGATTATTTCATTACTTTTTCTTTTGGCTCTTATCTACAACATCTCTTCCTCCTCACTCTCTGTTTATGACCCACTATTTCACAGAGAAAGGAGCAATGAGAAGAGAGCTTCCACAAATACCACTACCTACCTCATCTACTAAAACACTGACAGTTGTACTTATACTTGCTCTTCCCTCTGTTACTATGGATGAAGTACCATTGCCCTAGGGTCACTTGTAAACTAGATCTTACCTCAACTGCCTACTCAGTGACATTGCTCCAACAATTTCCCCCCTCTTTCTTCTGCATTTTCACTTCTTCTGTCTTTACTGGATCATTCCCATTGGCATTCAAACATACTGTAGCATTTGTCCTCCCTTGGTGCCTCTCCTCCACCAGCCTATTTCATTGTTCCCCTTTAAGGCAAACTTCTCAAAAGAGTTGTTCTGTACTTTCTGTTTTAACTTCCTCTCTTCTCAGACTCTCCTTTACCCGCATAGTCAAGCTTTTGCTCTTACCCCTCCACTGAAACAACTCTTACCAAAGTCACTAATGACTTCTCCATTACAAACCCAATGGATCATTCTCAGTTCTTAGTTTACTTCTCAGGAACATATAGCAAAGCTCTTCACTTCCTTCTCACAACTTCTAGGACACCACTTCCTCTTGATTCTCCTTCTATCTCCCTGGGTGCTTTTTCTCAGTGTCTTTTGCTGATTCTACTTCATCTCCAGTGAAGTAATAGTGACCCAGAGCTCTATCCTAGGACCTCCTTTTATCTTCATCTACACTTATTACCTACAAGATTTCATCCAAATTTATGGTTTACAATTCCCAAGTTAATCTGGGAGTTAATTTGTCCAGTCCAGACATCTCCCATGAACTGCAGCCTTCATATATGTGTGTGTGTGTGTATGATATATGCATATCAGCTTACTCAACACTTCCATTTAGCCATCCAAAAGATACCTCAAAACTAACATTTCCATATTGAAACATGCAGTTTCTTCTTCCCAGTCTTGCCTTTCCCATCTCAGAAAGTAGTAACACCATATTTCATATTATTCAGATCAAAATCATTGGAGTCTTCTAAAATTCCTCTCTTTTTATCATGTTCCTCATCAGCAAAACCTATCAGATCTATCTTTAAATATCTGACCTCTTCTCACCAACTACACTGCAATCCTAATCTAAACCACATTATCCCTCATTTCGATTATTATAAGAATCCCCTAACTGGTCTCCTAGCCTCCACCTTTGCCCTCCTCCAGACCATTATTCACAAATAGCCACATCAGACCACATCAGTCCTCTGCTCAAAACCTCCCTTTTCACTCAATAGCCCTAGATGACCTTACAAGGTTTTCTAATTCTCCCCAGCCCCAACCTCTCTTATCTAATCTTTAATCCCTTTCTATCTACCTCACTACTAAAACCTCACTGACCTCCTTGCTGGTTTTTTTTTTAAATAAAATTTTATTGAAGTCTATAATTCATACATGTACATAAATAAACAATAAGTGTATAGTAAAATTTGTGAATTTACAAAACAAACATGCATATCATCATACAAGGCTCCTATACATCTCCCCACCACCAACACCTTGCATTGTTGTGAAACTTTTGTTACAAACTATGGAAGAGCATTGTCAAAATATTACTACTAACTAGAGCCCATATCCTACATTTGGTGTATTTTTCCTCCAACTCACCTAACTATTCACACCCTATATTAGTATTATAAATTTGTTATTGTTCAGGAGCAACTGTTCTCATATTTGCCTTGTTAACCACAGTCCATCACCTGTGTTATACAGTTGCATGCTTTATATAGTCTATTCAAAGTGTACAATCAGGGGCTCTCATTTTAATCAGAGTTGTGCTGTCATCATCTCAGTCAATTGTAGAACATTTTCTTTACCCTGAAAGGAAAAGTCCAATATCCTTTTATACTCCCCTACAGTTGTTCCTTAGTATTGAAAAAATATCTTCTTGCCATTTCTGCAAAATATCACAATATTACTGTTAACTGTAGGCCACAATTTATATTAGTTGTAATTTTCCCATGTATCACTATATTCTTAGCATTTTGTCAAAGAAGAGCATCCTTATATTTATGTTATTAACCACATTCTTCATCCACCTCTGAAATCATATGTTATTCTTTTCCTAGATTATACTCAGTTTCCTTTCAATTGCCATTTACTTCCACAGACTACCCCATTTAGCTATAATCACATTTATAAATCAGTAGTGTTAGTTATGCTCATTATAATGTGTTACCCTCAACTCTATATATTTCCACACTTTTACAATTAACCTTACTAATAGGTAAATATACTCTATAAAGTATAGTATTCCTATACTCTAGCATTTACTTTCATGACTTTATTCAACATATTTAGTTTATATTAGTGAGACCATACAATATTTGTCCTTTTGTGTTTGGCTTATTTCACTCAACAAAATATCCCCTAGGTTCATCCATGTTGTCATATGCATCCTGATTTCATTTCTTCTTATAGCTGAATAGCACTCCATTGTGTGTACACACCACATTTTGCTTATCTGTTCATTGGTTGATGGACATTTGGGTTGGTTCCATGTTTTAGCAATTGTGAATAATGCTGCTATGAATATTGGTGTGCAAATGTCAGTTCACATCCTTGCTTTCAGTTCTTCTGAATATATTCCTAGTAAAGGGATTGCTGATCATACGGCAGTCTATATTCAGCTTCTTGAGGTACTGCCAAGCTGTCTTCCACAGCAGCTGCACCATTCTTTTTTGAACAGGCCAAGCAAGCTCCTGCCTCAGGGCCTCTGCACTTGCACAGCGCCTATGCCCTTCCTCGTTGTAGCCACAGGACTTGTTCTTTTACTTCTTTAATGTTACCTTCTCAGATAGGCCTTCTCTATCTCCCTAAAATAAACCTTCCCACACCTACCCCAGCACCTCTTAACCCCTTTTCTCAACTTTATTTTTCTTCTGAAAATTTATCACCATAGGACATTTTATCTATTTATTTGTTTCTACCAGAATGTATGCTCCATGAGTGTTGCACTTTACCTATTTTATTCATTGCTTGGAACATAGTGGCCCTAAAAAATCTGTTGAATGAGTAGTTAAATAAGCCATTATCACCATAAATCAACAATGTTAATTGAAATTTGAATTAATTGCCAACAGGGCTAGGTGCAAGAAAAGATTCGCAGAAATATACGTCATGCTTACTCCCCTTCAACGTATAATCTGTTATGTATTAGCACATGAAAAAAAAAGAAATAAGACATTCAGAACTTTGTAATATATGGTTATATGTAAAAAGTACTCCTAAAGTATAGTCAGTCATTATTCCTTCATCTAAAATAGTGCTTTGTGGTCGAGGTGCTAATATGAGGGTAAACTTTAAAAGCAAAATGAAATTACCTTCTAACTATAGTTAATGTTGGTTTGAGAATACACTTCCATCTTGACTTGCGATTTCAATGTGTGGTGAAAGAATCACCAGCCACAAACCAATTAAGAACACGTATGTGGTTTTCTCTAACTGGAAAATATTCAAAGATGCCCTACTTACTACACATAGTTATTTTCTATTTTTGCATTTTAATTCTTATTTAGCAGGCAGTTAGGCATACCTTATAACAAGTTCTTTATTAATTTATTTAAGTTCCATCTAATATTCAGAAAGAATATCAGGCAACTATATAAACACCTGAGTTTAATGACATGATTTGACTTTTAGATACAAGCAATATAAAAGAAATTTCACTTGCTGAAATATAACAATTTTAAGGATTTCATTTGTACTCTTTAGAATGTGTAAAAGTCACATGTCATAAATACTTTTTAAATCATAATAATATTATGTTTAGCGAGTCCTTTATGACATGTGAAACCTGCTGCCTGCTTTCTTATCTCATTTACTCAGGAGAGATGTAGGAACTCTAATCCAGAAAACAGGCTCCAGGTAGCCAAGGAAAGTAAGAATTTCAAGAACTAATCAAGAAGGCATCTCTGACAGACCTGGAGCAGTTAATGTCTGCTGCTAAGGTTTCCACTACAGATGCAAGAAAAAGAAGAATCTTGCGCTTTCTGTCTGCCTGGTTGTGGCATGGGGGAATACAGGAAATTCTGAAAACATGCAGAAGGGGAAATAATCTTTGTAACTCAGAAATAAACTTATAAACAGAAAAATAAAAAGGACTAATCAAGATGGACAAATTCTCAGAGGATTCAGAAAGAAGACTTCACTTTGGAAAGGAAGTCATTTTAGATGAGTAGATTCATGGGAAAAGTGAAGACAGAAATCACAATAAAAGGCTGAAAGAACAGTGGAAAGAATAACAACGGATTTATAAAATCTGGCTGAGAAGTTTAAGAAAAGGAAATTTAAAAGGTCAGTAGTTCAAACAGTTTAAGAAATGTAAAGTAGAGAATTCTAGTGAAAATACTTTCATGTTACAAATCAAACCTACTATAGATAATGATGTTTTAGAGTCTCAGAGAGCACAACATTTATCTCTACTGATTTCTCTAGAGTTCTATCAACTGAGAGAAACCAAAGTTTGCAGGTGGAGACTACCACTTCCCCCAGCCCCTGCCTCTTAACAATATTATGTGGTATTTTTTGGGTAGAGATTTAAAAAGAGTGTCTCTTTTTTTCCCCAAAAGCCAATATCAGGTAATAAAATTTGTAATTTTAACATTAACAAATAACATTTGAAATGTTATCAAATATAATTGGTATTTTATTCTATAACTGGTTGGAGATCCTCAGTTATTCAATTTCACAAACTTAGATAATGTATAATTTTTAATTGATAAGTAATAGCTCTCTCCACCCCACATTCCAAACTGGCCTTTTCTTCTCCATCTCCTTCATTTTAAACAATTTGAACTACCAACCTTTTAAATTTCCTTTTCTTTTTTTTTTTTTTTTAAGATTTTATTTTTTATTCATTTATCCCCCCCTTGCTGCTTGTGCTCGCTGGGTCAGCTATTTATCCCCCCCTTGCTGCTTGTGCTCGCTGGGTCAGCTAACCACGCCGTGCGGGCGGGCTTGCCTTCACCAGGAGGCCCTGGGAACCGAACCCGGAGCCTCCCATATGGTAAACGGGAGCCCTACTGATTGAGCCACAGCCGCTTCCCAAATTTCCTTTTCTTAAACTCCTCAGTCAGATTTTCTAAATCCATTGTTACCCTTTCCACTTGTTCTTGGCAGTAGATTACTTCCTTTCCCTTGTCTTATTAATTGCCAAGTCCAGTCAATTCTACTTTCAAAATTGTTCATGTCCATTCCCACTGGCCTCCACTTCAGACTAATAATTCAGTTCTGATTATTTTATAGCCTTTTAATTTGTCTCATGCCATCACTTTTATTTCTCTCCAATCTACCCTCCATAAAGATGTCAGGCAGCCCCAGGAACCATTAAAATAATGCAAATAGGATTACATACATGCATTCTCTTGCTAAAGAAAGTTTTTAAGACTTTCATCACTTACATGATAAAACTCAGCTCCATCAGCAGCAGACAGAAGGTCTTTTTGACCTGGCTTGCTCTACTTCATGTTAGTTCTGCACTTTCATGCTCCAGAAATACTCAGCTTGTTGAAATTTCTCAAAAATAAAATGTCTTGTTTTGTCATGTTTTGTTTTAGAATATGATGCTCTTTCTCCCTTGGAAGGTTTGCCTTCTTCTATCCCATCTCCATCCCCACCCCTCACCCTACATCTGATAGAAATGCCTTTGCACTGAACCCCTGTGCCATGCTGCTCTTCAGAGGTGCTCATTTTGTTTTTCAAAGTTTTTATAGTTTTATTAATTCTCTAGTGAAAAATCTGCACAATCACCTATCGAGTCAAGTATCGAGTCTTTACTCCTTCTGTTATCCAATCTCTGGCTCACTTTTTGCCAGCACCAACACTGGCCTTTGCAGTCCCCCTGACTTTCTTCATTCTGCTCTCGCATTCTTTTTGCCGTTTTCTTGAGCAAACAGGTCATGTTTTGCAAGTCTGTGTTTGAGTTAATTTTTCTTTGCATAATCCAAGGAATCATAAATCATGCCAAAGCCAGTTGTCTTGCCACCACCAAAACGTGTTCTGAATCCAAATACAAAGATGAACATCAGGTGTGGTCTTGTACATTTTGGCTAGTTTTTCCCGAATTTCTGTCTTAGGTACTGTTGCCTTCCCAGGATGAAAGACATCAATGACCATTTGTTTCTGCTGAAGTAGTCTGTTGGTCATGAATTTCCTGGTCTGGATAGTTACAGTGTCATTCATGATGGCTAGAGTTCTTCAGGCAGCCAAGGAGGAAAAAAGCCCAGAGGTGCTCATTTATTCATTTATTTCAAGCTATGCACAGGGCCAACTTGTCCAGTAGGGCCCACAGTACTTTTGGAGGTCTATGAAAAGATTTTTGTAGCAACTCAGTTGTAAAACACTGTGTGTGTGTGTGTGTGCTTAGTTTAGTTTAGTTTTATTTTGTTTAATGGAGAAGGGGCTCCATGAAGGCAAAAGTGCTTTAAGACCCCTGAAAGTCATCTGTGGCCCTAGCTTGTCTTAAATTTGTTTTTAAAATTTCTCAAAATCAAATTGAGGAGTGGATGTGGCTCAAGCAGTTGAGCGCCAGCTTCCCACATGGGAGGTCCCAGGTTTGGTTTCTGGTGCCTCCTAGAAAAAACAAAAACAAATAACAAGGAAAATAAACCAAAAAACCAACTTAGGGGAGCAGATGTGGCTCAGTGGTTGAGCGCCAGCTTCCCATATACGAGGTCCCAGGTTCAATCCTCGGTCCCCAGTTCCCGACCCCCACCCCCAAATCAAATCAATTTCAATTCATTTATCAGAAAATGGTTGCATGTCTGAAAGCAGGCTAAAAAAATGTAGTATCAAAAGAGTTGAGGAATAATTCATTCAAACCAGACCTAACGTGACCATTATCTCTCTTTTTTTGTTTTATTTTTTTTAATTTAAGTTTAGAGACAGAAGAAGAACAACAGTATTTCACCTCAAGCTATATTAATGTCTCCACTGACTCACTACAAGGTGGCAAGAAGTATTTGGTTTGGGTCCAGGCTGCAAATGCACTGGGCATGGGGGAGTCAGAACGGCTGCATATTCACCTGGATGATATAGGTAAAGAATAACAAATTCTATAAGGTATTTAATAGTAAACAACTAATTTATGCTGACCAAGTCAAATGAAGTCTAGATCTGAAAGAAGTTCCCATAAAGTTCCTGAAGATCATGATCAAGAAAAAAAAAAAAATTAACCATTAATTCCACCTCCCAAAGACAATTCAGAGATAAGTACTGCCACCATTTTGTTATATTTCCTTCTATTCTTATTTCTACTTGTATCTGTATTTTTACAAATATTTATTAATAACGTCTTATGTACTAAGCATTGTTGTAAATGCTGGGGAGAATATGATAGGCAAGGTACCTGCCCTAAAATAACTTGCAGTCTACCAAGGCAGACACAAAGAAAAAAGGATTATAAAAAAGTATGATGAGTCTTATGTTGTAAGAAGTAGAGGATACTAAAGAATTATACTTTACACACTATTTTGGAACCAATTTTTATTTGTTTTTATTTTGAAAAGTTTATAACATGAATAGAAAATTGCAGAGAATTATGTAGACATCTCTATGTTCATCAGCCAGATTTAACAAATGTTGACATTTTTTGCCTCAGATATTTTTAGACCCTTCCTTTACTTAATCTACAATATTATTTTTAATGTTGTATGAATGTATAATAGTTTGACAAATCCCTTATTGTTGGAGTTTTAGGCTATTATCAATGTTTTAATGTTTTACTGTTATAAACTACGCTGCTATAAACATCCTTGTGGCTAAATTTTTTGCATAGATCTTGGGTTGTTTCCTTAAGATAAATTCCAAAAAGCGTATTTGCCCTTGAGCCTTTTACAATTGCATCCTAGTCCTAAAGCCAGAGTTCAGCCAAAGTGCAAGGTGTGAATCACTCCTAATTTTGAAATTCTAGTACTAATTTTTCAAATCAGAAAGTGCAATACCTTTCTGTCTGCCATTTTGAACATTAATTGTCCCCATTGTATATATAAAGATTTTATTTATTTATTTATTTATTTATTTATTTATTTATCCCCCCTTGTTGTTCGTGCTGGCTGTGTCCATTTGCTCTGCGTTCTTCTATATCTGCTTGCCTTACTTTGCTGAGTCATCTTGCTGCACCAGCTCACTGCACTGCGTGGACTGGCTTGCCTTCACCAGGAGGCCTGGGGGATTGAACCCTGGGCCTCCCATATGGTAAACGGGAGCCCAACCAATTGAGCCACAGCCGCTTCCCCATTGTATATATAAATATAGGTAAATATATGTTGTTGAAAAGATACCAAAACAAATATAATCTGGTTCTTAAATTCAATACAAGTGAAAACTAAAAAATATGCCATCTATGATGGATTTGACACATTTTAAAAAAAACACAAGAAGTTTGAAACCCAAGCAAAGGAGCAAAAATTCAACATCTGAGTCTTTTGTAACAAGTTATATGTTCACATATATGCAGAAAAAGTGTTCATTTGAAACAAAATGCCTAGATCCCTATTGCATTGATCTACGCTGTGCTAACACCTGTATTAAACCTGACTTGATGTGCTTCCTGCATTTCTCATACGACTAAACAGACATTTGCTTCCTCCCCAGTATATTTCTTTCTGTAAGAGTGTCTCAGAAAGTCTGTGCTGCTATACCGTTGCAGTCCAAATCCAGAGGTAGGAGAATTGGGAAGACTGTAATTTATAGTCTTGAGGGTGCTTAAGTAGTCCCAAGTACCCTCAGAGCTCTGGGTATCCATTTCCCTGCTGCTTTTTATTACAAGACATTTACCCTAGCAAAAGGAAACCTCTTATAGAATTAAGACGGTAAAAGTTAAATACAGTAAACTCTTATTAAACTACTTCTGCCACTGCTACTTCTGTCCTTTGCTAGGTTTAGTCTCAAGATTTGTAGTTCTAGAGGGCAAATCATTCATTTTATATTTCTCTATAAATCACATACCTATGCACATAATTTTAAAAAATAGTAGTCATTACTAATAAAACAAAAATTTTCCCAAAGCATACTTTATAAAATTAGAAAGAATGAAAAAAAAAAACCTAATCCATAGAGAATATTAAGCTATAACAATGGTCCATATATATATATATATATATATATATATATATATATGCATCTAGCAAAGTTATAGGTTTTCATTGTTCCATTATGCGTATGGGAGAAATGGAAAGTGCCAATAATTCTATTCTGATTGGACAAAACAACCTCACAAGTCTTTATACAATTTTAGAACTATAGAAATCTAGTTTTACCATGACTTCTAGCATAACAAAACAAGTAAGTTAACCAATCAGAATTTCAGTTCCCTTTTTCAAGGTTATTATCATAGAACATGGCAACAATTTATAAAGCCTTAGAGTCTTCTGAGATCTGCTTTGTTAAATCATTATTTCAAGGACATTTATTTTAATAACAAGCAAAACAAGCTAGGAATAGATATAAGTATTCACACAAGTTTTCCTATTACACACACACACAAAAATACAAGAATAAAATTTTTGAGAAAGGCCTCAATTTTACATCTTATCAAATCAGATTCTCTGAACTAAATTTAGGGTGCAAAACACCATCTTTCCCTTCACAGATGCTGGGAAGAGGAGCTATCTCCTTTATCTCTTTTTTTAGACTCCTTTGTTAGTAAGGCCAGGCTCTGCTATCTCATTAGTTTGGATTATAGGGTGGGGCAGGGGGTAGGGGGAGTAGGAGGGCAGAAACAGGACTATTAGAGCTCTGTTGAAGAGAAATTGATGGAGAATGGGTTGAATGGAATTTTACTTCATAATAGCAGTTTTCTTCTATATAACAGAAAAAATTGTTAGCTGTAAGTAGATCATGAGATTGTTTTATTCATTCTTTGAGTTTTTAATGTTTATAAAATGATAAAAAGATACAGATTTCTTCCTAGGCAAGTTTTAAACTGCTGTGTTGTTGTGTTTTTTTCCCCTAGTGATACCTTCTGCATCCATCATTTCCAGGCTTGAAAATATAAATACTACAGTGCCCAAGACCATAATTCATTGGAATAGTCAAACAAAAATTGAAAAGATTTCCTGTGAAGTGAGATACAAGGCTACAACAAACAAGACTTGGAATGTAAGCTTAAACTTTCATTATTCTTTAGCACATAAGTGAATGATTTGAAAGAAAAATAAAACAAGGGCCACAATGCTCTGGTTTACAGTGATCCAGTTTACATGTTTTTATCTGATTGTTTACATGATCTTCAAACAACCCTATTTTTAATAATGATCACTATATGCTTTCAAACAGTGACTATTTCCTGAACAAGTCTTCTTGCCTTTTGTAAACTTAGTGCCCAACAGAGTCCTTGTAATTCTGTGTCTTGTAGGGTGCAATTTATATCAGTGACAATGGAAAAAATAATTAAGAATCCTATACTGAAGTTTGAAAGGTTTTTTGGTGATATAAAAATTGTTTTAAAAGGAGAGCTTTTTACATGTTTTTTGACATTCGGGCCTGGGACCCAAGAATCTGTGTTTTAACTAGCACTCCAGGTGATTTTGATGCACATTCAAGAACAACCCATCCTTCTGCTGTGATGGGGTGCCTGTGTCTCTGTGATTAACAGTAATCCTATCTAAAGCTGAGAACTTTGACATATGGATGGCTCTTTTTAAATGAAAAATGTGCAATTCAAAATGTAAGATTTACTACTAGTGTAGGTTTCAATCTTAGAATGAACATAAGGTAAAAAGTAAATGTCTGAGAATGAACACACAAACCATTCTTAAATGCCAAGTGTCTAAGTTATCAAGTGTCTTAAGAGAGGCATAGTTACAATAAAAATCACATCTCATCAGAGTGCCTGTAAACAATATGATAAAAACTCACTAATTTGAGCTATGGGGGAACACTAGTCTGATTATGGAAGAAGTTCCAATTTTGGTGTATTTGAAAAGAAATGCTATTTCATTATTTTTCAAGTACAATAGCTGCCATTTAACCAAAATAATTAAAGAATCAAGTTTCTGGCTTTACTTAATTAAGAGTTATATAAGTGGATGTAGCTCAAGTGGTTGGGCTCCTGTTTCCCATGTACAAGGTCCCGGGTTCAATCCCCAGTACCTCCTGAAAAAAAAAAGATATATCACGTATGGATTACCAGTTTTCAGGGTGTTAGAACAAAATGTCATGTCTTTAACACTAAAAAATACACTTAATTTAATTTTTCTTTGATGATTAGCATGATTCCAAAATCTTCTGCTTCAGCTTCATCGTTCTGAACATCAGTTTTTGCTATAGAATAATGCATTTCAAGAGTGTCAAGAAGATGGGGGTAAAATTATACTAATTTCATGACATCCTCTAGAGATTACTCTTTAAAAATAAATTCCTGATATCAACTTATTTACCCTTGTTCATTTGAGTTATAAATGTGAAATTTATATTTTTGGATTACACTCTACTTCATTTGACCAATAACCAAGTGAAGGTCTTGCTTGACCTCCTTGACTAAATAATTATGGCATCTATGTGCAATGCAACCCAATGCTTTAAGCCCAGAGCAAGCAGGATAAAAAGAAAACACAAGTGCACAGCCACTCCTTTTGAATACATGGAATTTAGGTAAATTTCAAAACAAAGATTTTGAATTAATGGGGGTTGTACTCTAATGGGATACCTGAGGTCCTTTGTTCAGTGTCACGATTATTGGATGACATAGAGTATATTCAATTTCTTATCTGGTGTAAGTACAAAGACTGAGAGACTATAAGAACATTTTGAAAATAGAAGAGAATTATATTGTAAATTTCTCTGAGTAGGTTTTCAGAAACCAGCTGTTCTCTGGTTGAAATCCTGGTTCTCTGCTCCCCCTGGTGGTGCTACTTATGTCATTGTGAGGCCTGGCAACAGGGAAATTTGAGCTTACTTGTCAAGGTCCTCTCTTTCTCAAAGAGAAGTGTATTAGTCAGCCAAAGGGGTGCTAATGTAAAATACCAAAAATGGGTTGGTCTTTATAAAGGGTATTTATTTGGGGTAGAAGTCCACAGATACCAGGCCATAAAGAGTTAAGTTTCTTCTCTCACCACAGTCCATTGCCACATGTTAGAGCAAGACAGCTGCCCGCGTTTGCCATGGTTCAGGCTTCTGGGGTTCCTCTCTTCCCGGGGCTGCGTGTCTCTCCGGACTTAGCTCCTGTTTCCTCCACAAGATCAGCTGTAGACGATCAGGCGAAAGGCTTGCTTCTCTTCTCCTGGGGCCTTTTTCCAACATCAAAACTGCTTCTCAAAAGACTGCTTCAACTGTCCTTTGCCTTGCCTTTAATATTCAATTCCCCACCCACCAAGGGGTGGGGCTCAATGCCCTAATCATAACCTGATCATGCCCATATTAACAGATCAGTTTACAAGCATGATCCAATTATATTTTTGGAATTCATAATTACATCAAATTCCCCAACGGTTACAGGAAGCAAATGAAGATGCTAAAAGAATATTTGTTATCTCATTTAATCTTCCTAACAACCCTTTGTGAGATAGGTAGTATTAGCTCCATTGTAAAAAGAGAAAATCGAGCTCCAAAGGGGTCAAGCCATGTTTCCCAAGCTTACAACAGCTAGCAACTGAGTGCTTTCACTGGCACTAGATCACTTTAGGCACCCAGTAAATATCTGGAAAATGAAAGAATGGGTGGAATAAGTATTCAATCCAAAACCTTCATTCTATTCCTTCTACCATATGCCCTTCCAATAAAGCCACTAACACAGAAGGTGGTGAATATCATTTCTCTCCAGATTACCCAAGTCAAGCCGGTAATTACCAGAACGAAGATTTGTTTTACATTTGCTGCTGTCCATTATATCTGGGCCATGCATAAAGTGTTGTCTTTGCCACCTTTTAGGGATACAGGAAAGTCAGAGTCAAAGAGAGCAGGAGGAGATAGAGACCAAAGATTACCCCCCTTCTTTCTCAGCTCTGTGATGGCATTTCTTCCATCAGGTATTGCTAGAGGGAGGGTCTTTACTTCTAAGTGGCAGAAAGCTATTAGCAGGAAAGCCTTGTGACCAAAGTTAAAGAATTTAAAGCCTGGCTCTGCCACTTTTTAGTTGTACAACATTGGACAACTTCCTTAACTTCTTTGAGCTTCACTATTCCCATATATAAAATGGAAATAACCTCACATGGTTATAGGGAGGATCAAATGATGTAAAACAGCCCAGTGCCTGCGATAGACTTCTTGCTCAGTAAGTGCTAACTGCTATTGCTAGTCGTTATCTTAACCTCCAGGGGAGCCCCATGACAGGGGTGGTAGTGCATAGGAATCCCATCTGAAAATCAAAATCAGTGGCTTGAGGGTGCATTTCAGCCCCTTTTGCTAAATTGCATGTAAACTGAGTTATCTAAGGGAGCTACCCCAGTTCTTCAGGTGATTCTGCAAGGCTGCCACTGTGGTGATAATATGTATTGATTGAGAAACCATTCCAAGTAAAAGCTTTGGATTTTGGTCCTAGAGGTTAAACTGCTCTTTGGGGAACATTTACAAACATCTTGCCCTATCTTATTTGCCTCAACTCATTCTTTCATTCCCCAATAGTGGAGCTGAG
This sequence comes from Tolypeutes matacus, assembly GCA_026826555.1. Classification (NCBI taxonomy): domain Eukaryota; kingdom Metazoa; phylum Chordata; class Mammalia; order Cingulata; family Chlamyphoridae; genus Tolypeutes; species Tolypeutes matacus. The sequence continues at coordinate 64,493,549 of JAKSZT010053883.1, forward strand.
AGCAGATTGGAACATGTAAAGAAAATTTCCATAAAGGCTCAAAGAGAGCAAGAGGAAAATAGACATCTCAGAGAAAAATCAGCTACTACTACATAATCTGGATTACAAAATATGACTAGTTCCCCAAAGTTGGCAGGCTCTGTCTAGTCTCGCTCATACTTTCTTCCAGGTGGTAGATATCTCCTCAACTATCACAACAAGGAGCTACCACCTATATATTTATCCTTTTAGACTCTGGGATCAAGACAGCAATTTCCATTTGAGACAGGATTCCTCTCTGTTTAAATCCTGTCTTTTAAGGTCTAATTATGTCCAAGAATGATGCTGAGCAAAAGCAGGGTCTTGCCCAATGCACTTCAAAGACCAATTCCTGAGACATTTGGGTTCCAAAGAAAGAAAGAGTTTTATTGCCAGTAAACAAAGAGAACAGATGACCTAATGGTCTAAAATCTATCTCCCTAAACTGTGGTAATTCTGAGAGTTTTGTAGTGTCCAGGTTTAGCAGATTTATGTTAATGAATAATTGGTGTGGGGCTGGCTCAGGTTCCTTCATTAATACACATTAAGGGGCTGTCTAGTGATCATAAGACTTTAAAGTTGTAAAACAGGATAAGGGTTAGGTACAAAACGGGTCTTTACATGGTCTTTACAGTCATAAAATAAAGGCTATGTAGTTTCACAATTATTATCAGAGATGAAGGCATCTGGATTCTAGTTCAGCAAGTTTCAGTAATTTCAGGTAATTACTTTTACAATATACTAGAAAGTAAAAAAGTATCGATATAATGATTCAGGATTCATAATTATTTGTTAATTCTTAACCCTTGGTTACAAGAACAATTTTCCTATGTGTAGATTGATATCAGGAGTGTCTGCCCTCTCCAAGGAAAGTTATGTGAACTTTACCTTGGGACCTTGATGTTGTTACTGGATTTTGTCTAGGTTCTTGACTATGCTGCAGAAATGGATTTCAAGAGCATGTCATGTCAATTAGGTCAGTAATTTATTAAGGTAGGGAGGGAAGAGAAATGGGAAAAAATAACAGATCGTGGGTCCCAGGTAAAGAGGAAGGGGCTGAAGAGTGATAAAGAGGACCGATTTACAGACTACAATTTCCCATTATAGATTATAAACGCCCAGGTTTTACTTGCATATTGATCCATGTGGGGGCAGGGCATGGTAAGAGCAGGGCACAGAAGGTGAGAGAGAGAGAGAGAGAGAGAGAGAGAGAGATCCAGCCTTTGCGCTTGCTTTTTAAACCATTAATTATTCCGCCCTTTGCTAATGGCATGGAGGAGTTCCAGCTGTTCCAGCTGTTACTGTTTTGATTGATTATCCCACCCATCAATCCCCAATGATAGGGCCCAGTGATAATGTCCCTGGAGAATATTCAAGGTTTCTCCTGGCTTACGTAGGAAATCTTGTTCCAGGTGAGATTCTCACGAGGTTCTTACAGCAGCCATCTTGAGGGTATCAATATCCACATGGACTTCTTGCCAGGTTCCAGATCCATCTATTGATTCCCTATTTTACTAGTCTGCTTCAATGTGACTACCATATCAGAAAACAACATAATGAGACTCCCATATAAGAAACACATGTTTTGTAGCAGTGGCAGCATCCTGTGACATCACCAGAAAATGTTTTAAAAATCACACAGCTAAACAAAGCCACTCCAAAATCCATTATTTAGCTGACCATCATACTGGACCCCATTCTAAGTAGGAAAATTTTAGTAGATCTGCTTTCTATCCATCAAATACAGATGTTTTAGCACTAAAAATCCTCTGCTGGGTTTTTCATTACATCCTGAAAGTGTGTATCAGCTATTTACTGCTACAATAATGTGTAACAAACCATCACAAAACCTCGATGACATACAATAAACATTTATATCTCACTGTCATTGCGCTTAGATGGTATTGGGCATGTGTGTTTGCAGTTCAGCTGGTTCACTCATTTGTCTGAGGATGGGCTTTGCTCTACATGTCTCTTTGTCTTCTTCTGGGAACCACTGGGCTAGCCTGGGCATGTTCTTACTATGGTGATAGAGAGCAAGGCACCCAAATCCACACCCTCCAGCTCCTTTCAAGAATCTGCTTGCAACACACTTACCAACATTCTCTTGGCCCAAAGCAAGACACAAAGCCAAGCCAAGAGTCAGGGTAGGAGGGCACTCAAAGCTACATGGTAAAGGGCAAGGGTAAAGGATGAGGAAAAGAATTGGGCCATTATTGCAATCTACCTTGAAAAGTCATCTAGGTTTCTCTCACTGTGCTGGAACCAGTTCCTGCTAGGACATCAGTACCTTTAACAAACTCCAAGGACCCTTTTATTTATTTATTTATTTATTTATTTATTTATTTATTTATTTCCCATTGATCCTTTTTATTTATTTTATTTTATTTAATATCCTTTATTTAGGAAAAAAAAAACTTAGATTACTTAAATGTTAAATAAAAAATATAGGGGGAGAAAAATAAATAAATAAATAAAAAATAATAATAAACAAAAAATATAGGGGATTCCCATATGCCTCACTCCCTACCCCTCCCACACTTTCCCACACCAACAACATCCTTCATTAGTGTGCTACATTTGTTACAATTGATGAACACATTTTAGAGCATTGCCACTAAGCATGGATTATAGTTTACATTGTAGTTTACACTCTCTTCCGCACAATTTTGTTAAGTTATGACAAGATATATAATGGCCTGCATCTGTCATTGCAATGTCATTCAGGGCAATACCCAAGTTCAAGGACTCTTTTAAAGTCCTCATTTTATTCTAGTATTTGACAGTGTTCACTACCTTCTCCTTGAAAATGTCTCTTCTCTCTGTTTTTTTCTGATTCAAGAATGTTTTATTTCTCTACTCATATCTCTGACTGTCCTTTCCTTTGTAAATCCTCTTCTCTGCCAAATTCTTAAACATGGACATTCTTTTCACACCTACTGTCTCTCTCTCCTCATTCCACTGATTTTCTCACCCACTACCCAGACCACAGCTATATCCATAGGCTAGAGCTTGGAACCTTCACAACTTTGCTGAATGCCGGACCTGCATTTATAGCTATTTGTTGGTCATCGTCCTGGGCTCAAACTCTTGTCAAAAACTGAGCTTACCATCCCCAGGAGCAATCCACACCCCATTCTGTGTACCCTAGCTCAATAGCAGCAGCATCCTGCCATATACATACCTCCATTATAGCATTTGGAATATTGCATTTACTTACTTGCTTGCATGACTATTTCCCCCATCCTTTAACTATAAACTCCTGGAGGGCAAGGCTGTTCCATCATCATATATTTTTCAATCTCCTTTGATTTTTATAGGATCTAGCTAATGTAAAATATTATCTATTATTACTGTTATTTGCCTTTAATGATACCAACAGCATTGATAATGATGCAGGGAAATCCTGCCTGCAAGTTCAAGTAAATGGATTCATGGTGACTAATTTCTCCAATTAAACTAGATCAGGGGGCCAGCACACTTTTTCTTAAAGGAACAAACAGTAAATATTTTAGGCTTTGTAGGCCACAAGGTCTCTGTCTCAATTACTCAACACTGCATTTGTACTGTACAAGGAGCCATAGACAGTGCATAAATGAATGGGTGTGGCTATGTTCCAATACAATTTTATTTTTGGCACTGGAATTTAAATTTCATATAATTTCCATATATCACAAAATATTCTTTTGATTCTCTTTCAACCATTTAAAAATGCAAAAGCTACATAGGCCATAGTTTGAAAACTCCTGAACTAGACTGTGGTGCATTCATTTTTTTCAGGGAAGGGCTGACTGAACAGTATACAGATAGCAAAGGATCAAATCCTTGGCTTTTCCATTTCAAAAGTCTAAATGCTGATTTAAGACAAAAGATTTGGAAGATTATATAATTCTTGACGACTAAGTTTCCCAATCACCACCCGCTTTCCTTCCCAGGGAAATACTAGATAAAGATTACCTAGGCCAAGACAGGAGGAGATTGGAGGGAAGGAAGGAAAGGACTAAAAGAGTTTAGACACTGATGGGTTACTGAGAAGGCTTCATCCTGGGCTAGATCCTAGGTTGGGAGTGGGAGGAAACGGGGATTATAAAACTCTTAGGATATGTTGGAGATTTTCCTTCTCTTCCCCTAAGGATGTTCCAAGAATTTGGAGGCAACCCTAAAAAAAAAATCTTTCAAACTAATGGAGATTACTTTTCTATGGTCCCTCCCTTCAGAATTGAGGCTCCAAAGAGAAATTTACCACTATAAAAAAATAATTTGTATTTCTTGCACTCTGGAGATCATACCTTCTACTTAGGCATGCAAGAAGGGCTTGTGACTGGATCCTCCCTGACATCCAAAGTAAACTCTTTGAAGCCTTCTTCGCCCTCACCCAAACAATTAGCAAGAAAATGGGTCTTCAGAGCTACTTAAGGCAAGTCATTTTTCCCCTAGGGAATTTTCATCATTTTTTTTCCCTTTATACAAAATCTGATTAACATTCTGATCTTGCCGTGGTTCTCTTCTGCTTAGGGATTCCCCACTTCCTCATGCCCCAATTACTATCGCCTTACTATTAGCCATTAACAATTAACCATAAGCAATGTACTTTTTCAGTTGTTTTCCCTTGATGTCTCTTGCAGTTTCCTTACTGCATGCCTGACAGAAACACTAAGAGAGAACTCTGGTGAGTGACTGGAGGTCCAGGATATCACTGAGCATTTTCATTTGATTGTACACACTAGTCATCTGACTGTCCTGGGGTCAGCTTGTGTAATGCAGGCTCACAAAGGAATAGGTTGTGCTGGTAACTGCTACTGGGGAAGAAATGAGCAGGTGCTATATTTTACAAAGAAAATACCTATTTTTAAAAAGCATTCCAAGTAAATAATTAACAGTGTCCAGTTAGTGGATTCTGCAGATGAAATGCCTCCAAAACTATTTCATCCTTAAAAATTATAATGAGCTAAAGGCACCTCTTGATGAGTTTTGGGGGTCCTCCAATCTGGTCACAGATTGCACACTCTCTCTCTGTGGATATTTGTTGGGATATGGGGTGGTCTCCTCTCTGGGTGAGAGTCTCTCCAGACAGACTCATGGGGAAGGCGGTTGGGGCGGGGTTCTCTCTTGCTGTGGCAGGAGATACAGATACCACCTCAGGAAGCCAATCTCCCTGAGAAGTGTCTCGGGGGTCCCACTTGACACCAGATAGGGCAGAGAAGGGTCTTACCATGAGCCGGAAAAAGAACCAGGCATGCTGGAGGACTGGTTCCTGCATGGTGCTGCCACTGACCACCCACTGCAGAGCCAGCTCCTCATGAAGCAGCTGGAGGGGGTGGGGGCAAGGGGCTAGGTCATCGAGCCAAGGAGCCCCTACACCTCCCCACCCAGGGGTGGGCAATATAGGGGGGTTGGGATGCAGCTGGAGGGCTTGGAGTTAAAGCAGCAGGAGGCCGTGCAGGAGGAAAGGGGACAGGAGGAGGCTGGCGTGCCCATCCCCGGGCTCTCCAGACCCTGCGGGATTCTGGGGGAAGTGAGGCCTGGACCCCTTGGCTGTGGGCCAGGACAAAAATTGAGTCACCCTTGCCCCTTCCCTTGGCCTACTTTCTGCCAGTGGTCTTGGCCGGGTGGCTGGGGAGGCAGAGGAGGTGCCCTAGAGGTAGGAGAAGGACTGGGTGAAGAGTGTGGGAGGGCGAAGAGAGGGTTAGGGTGGCTGGAATGATGGGGGTATGGATGAAGGAAGAGAGCCCTGTAAATAGAGGTAAGGTGGGGTTAGTGTGGAGAAGGCAAGTGTGGGGTCGAGGAGATGAGGATGACGATGAAAACAAGGAGAGGAAGGGACCAGAAGCACAAACAGAAAAGGTGAGAATGTGGATGGAGAAGAGAGGGAAGGCACTCGACCCCGTGAGCAAGGTGGACTGCAGGGGTGAGTGTGGATGGTGGAGGACGGAGCACTGGCAAGACGGGGAGGATGGGTCAGCAGAGCAAGGCGTGCGGGTGGAGTAGGGGAAAGTAATGTAGATACCGGGAGAGGGTATGCGGTTAGAGGAGGTGAGAAGGTGTGGTCAGAGGAGTTGAACATGAGTACCGCCAGGGGCGGAGATTGTAAGCAAGTCCACGAGTTTAGAGGCGAGGATGAGTGTGCACTACAGGGAGAACGCACAGAGTGGGTTACAGGGAGGATGGAGGAGAAAGAGAAAGATGAGAAAGGAAGATAAGGACAGAGGCGGTAAAAGTGAGTGTAGAGGTGGTGAGAGGGTGTGGTCAGAGGAAATGAGAGTGTGGTCAGAGGAGTTGAGTGTAGAGGAGGTGAGAAGATGTGGTCAGAGGAGGTGAGCGTGAGTGCAGCTAGGGGCGGACATTGTGAGCAAGTCCTTAAGTTTGGAGGCGAGGATGAATGTGCACAGCTGGGAGAATGTACAGAGGGGGTAACAGGGAAGACGGAGGAGGAAGAGAAAGACGAGAAAGGAAGATCAGGACGGCGGAGGTGAGACAGCACCTAAAGGCAGCGGGAGCAGCCGGGAGAGCCCCAGGTTCCAGGCCTGGCCGGGTCCAGCCTCGCTCGGGACATTGCGGGGGCCTCAGTACCCTCTGATGTGACCTGGTTCTGGGGGCTCGAGCCCCACTCTCCCCTCCTCCTCTGCTGGTCAGGAGGTGAGACAGACCACAGGCAGGGAAAGGAGGTGTCCAGTGATGGAACCTCAGTACTCAGGGCCTCTCCCCACCCTCCACCCCCGGCTCCCACAGTCTCAGCCACATTCCGGCTTCCTGGCACCCACGGAAAAGGCCACCTGCATGCCATATCCTAGACACCCTCTCTCCTCCAAGGCCCAGGTGGCCTCTCAGGGAACCGAGGTGGTAGGGAGGAGCCCTGTTAAAAATGCGGTGGGGAGGGGGTAGATGTAGATCAAGTAGTTGAGCGCCTGCTTCCCATGTACAAGATCCTGGGTTTGATCCCCAGTACCTCCTAAAACAAAACAAACAAATGAAAAAAACCAACTCTCATTGGGAAGCTGATGTAGCTCAGTGGTTGAGCACCTGCTTCCAATGCAGGAGATCCTGAGTTCAATCCCTAGAACCTCCTTAAAAGAAAAAAAAAAAAAAAAAGCAAAAAATATAAACAAAAAAATAAAAAAATAAGTAAATAAAATAAAAATGCTGCGGGTGGGAGGCGGGGGGGCGGGGAGAGACCTAGATTCCCGGAAATTCCTGGAGAGAAAGTCCAAAGGTCTCCCCGGCCGGTGCGGCCAACAGTCTTCCGGCCTGGCCTTGTCTTGGTAATAGGTTCAGAGCTGGACTGGGCGCCTGTGTCCCAGCAGGCGGGGACTGAACTCGGTTCCAGCCTTTGCAGGTGCCGTTCCCTCTGCCTGAAAGCCCCTTCCTTCCCCTGCCGGCTTGGTCTCACCCTCATGGCTCAGCTCAAACCTCCTAAGAGGGGCCTCCCAGCCCACCCCGAGAGAAGCTGCCCACCACCCCGTTTCTGTGCCTTCTTTTCAGGCACTTTCACGCCGTGCAATGACAATTCTGCATGCGTTTGAGCTGGGCCTATTTCTCCCCAAGGCCAGGCCAAGGATCTATCCTGGCAACAGCCCTGCACCCGGAGCCCTGCACCCGGACTCTCTCCTAGGTCTGGGCTGCTGTGCGGAGCAGCATTTTACTCCGAGTCTTTGCCACATCCGGAAATTCCGAGTGATAGTTTCATTTCACAGATGGAGAAACTGAGACTGAGAGCGAGGCAGCCAATTCCTGGGACACGGAGAGAGGCTGCAGCGGAGGAAGGACTCGAACCCGGGTTTATCTAAAGGCAAAGCTCCTCCCCACACCAGGTGCCTCTTGGTCTGAAACTAGGTGGGGAGCCCACTTCCCCTTGGCCCTACTCAGGTTAGCTGGTGTGGGGACAGTTGAAAGTCCCCTGAACAGAGCGGGGGGCTTGTGTATCAGTGGTTTAGAGAGTGAGGATTAGACAAGGAAGGCAGTGAGGGTGTAAGTGGGTGGGTTTGCAGGTCATTTGCATGCTGTTGGCAGATCATTTGCTTGGAATTTGTATATCGCCCCTCCCCAGTCCCTTCTGTCCTCCCACCCGAGGTTGTGACCACGTGGTGGCAAGAGGCACAGTTTCATATAGTTTACATTTTGAATGCATTGCAAGTTTTAAAGCTTTACGTTAAGATTTGCTTAAAAATTTTTTTGAAATAATTTTAAACTTGCAGGACAGATCCAAAATAGTACAAAACGAATACAGAGAACTCCAATATACTCCCCACCCAAATACCCAGATTTACCAATTTTTAACATTTTGCCACATTTCTTATATCGTTCTGTCTCTCTGTCTATCAACCTACCTACCTACCTACCTATCCCTCCATTCACCCATCTATAACTCTATTATCTATCTTCTAAACATTTGAGAGTAGACTGAATACATCATGCTCCTCTAATATTTAACACTTCCATGTACATTTCCTGAGGACACTCACATATATAACCTCTTTAAGTACAGCTATGAAGTTTAAGAAATTTAACACAGACACTTACATCTGTCCTTTTGCATCTTGCTTATTTCACTTAATATGATGTCTTCAAAGTTCATCCATGTTGTAGTGTGTATTAGAACTTCATTCTTTTATAGCTGAATAATATTCCATTATATGTTTATGCCACATTTTATTTATCCATTCATCTATTGATAGACACTTGGGTTGCTTCCATATTTTGCCTATTGTGAATAATGCTGCTCTGAACTTCAGTGTGCAAATAACTGTTCAAGTCCCTGCTTTCAATTCCTTTAGGCACATACTCAGAAGTGGGATGGCTAGGTCATATGGTAACTAATGTTTAACTTTTTGAGAACCTGCCAAACTTTTCCACAGCACCATTTTACATTTCCACCAATGATTTACAAGGGTTTCTATTTTTCCATAAACTTGCCAGGACTTGTTATTTTCCAGTTTTTTAATAATAACCATTATTGTAAGGTGGTATCTGATTGTGGTTTGATATACATTTCCCAAGTTGTTAATGATGTTGACTATCTTTTCAAGTACTTATTGATCTTTTTTTTTTTATCTTCTTTAGAGGAATGTCCATTCAAGCCCTTTGTCAATTTTTCACTTGGGTTGTCTTCTTTTTGGTTGTGTTGTTGCAGTTCTTAATTTATTCTTGATAGTAAACCTTTATCAGATACATGATTTCCAGATATTTTCTCCCATTCTGTAGGTTGTCTTTTCACTTTCTTTTTAATGTCCTTTGATGCACAAAATTTTTTATTTTTGATGATATTCCATTTATCTATTTTTTTCTTTCATTGCTTTGGGTGTAGAATCTAAGAATCCATTGCCTAATACAAGGTCTTAGAGATATTTCTCTGTGTTTTCTTCTTCTAAGAGTTTTATAGTTTTAGCTCTTATATTTAGGTAGTTGATCACTTTGAGTTAATTTTTATATATAGTGTGAGGTAGGGGTACACTTTCATTCTTTTGCATGTTGATACCTGGTTTTTCCAGCACCATTTGCTGAAGAGACTATTCTTTCCCCATTGAGTGCACTTGGCACCCTTCTCAAAAATCAACTGGCCCACTATTTAAAAAAACAGAAAACTACAAGTTTTGGAGAGGATGTGGAGAGATAGGAACACTTATTCACTGTTGGTAGGAATGTAGAATGGTACAGCCACTGTGGAAGTCTGTTTGGTGGTCCTAAGGAAGTTAGATATAGAGCTGCCATGTGACTTGGCAATACCACTACTGGGTATAAACCCAGAAGAACTGACAGTAAGGGCACAAACAGACATTTGCACACTGAATGTTTAAAGTGGCATTGTTCACAATTGCCAAAAGATGGAAACAATCCAGGTATCCATCAACTGATGAATGGATAAACGAATTGTGGTATATACACATGATGGAATATTATTCGGCTATAAGATGAAATGAAGTCATGAAGCATATGACTACTTGGATGAGCCTGGAGGACATTATGTTGAGTGAAGCAAGCCAGACACAAAAGGACAAATATTTTATGATTACACTATTATGAACTGAATAAAATGAGCAAACCTGTGGAGTTAATAGCTAGAATATAAGTATTCTATATAAGAAAACAGAATGGGTTAAAGAATGGAAAGCAGAATTGGTAAAAAGGTTGTTTGGAAATGAATAGAAATTGTGAAAGCTCATCATAGTGTTTATACTTAATAGTGCTAATATATGGATATGAAAGTGGTTGAAAGGGAAAGTCTACAGTCATGTATATCACTAGGAGGAAAGCTAAAAAATGAAACATGAGACTATAACAGCAAATGCTCTTGTGAAAAATGAGTGTGTGTGTGTGGGGTGGATGTGGCTCAAATTGTCGAGCATATGACTGCCATATGGAGGGACCTGGGTTTGATCCCCGGGATCTCCCAGTAAAATAAAAAAATATGTATATAGAAGGCATGCATGCCGCCAGGCCCGCCGAGTCACGCAGCAAGATGATGACTTAACAGGAGAGAGACACAGGGGAGAGCCAAGACGAGACACACTGAAAAACCAGGAACTAAGATGGCGCAGGAGGCAGAATGCCTCTCTCGCACATCGGAGGTCCCCAGGATCAAATCCCAGTGAAGACTGAAGGAGAAGGATGAGAAGGGAGGAAACAGACACAGAGAACTGCCCAGCGAATGGACTCAAAAGAGCAAACAGTTGGGGAGGGGAGGGTTAAAATGGATAAAGTAAATAAAAATAAATAAATAAATAAATCTTTTAAAAAATAGAAAGAAAAATTAGTGTGGTTAATTGTGGATATATAAGAATGTTTTCTGCCGAAACAGAACAAATGTAAGTTAATATTAAAAAATGTGGCAATGGATGTAGGCCATTTTACATCAGCATATACCATGCAGGACTGTGTGGGAGAGAGAGTGGTCTACGATGTGAACTGTAGTCTTTGCTTGGTGGCAAGGCCCCAGGATGTGTATATCCATTACGAGTGATGTGCCACACTGATGAAGGATGTTTGTGTGGGATGTTGTGGGAGGTGTGGGAGGTTGGAAACATGGGAATCCCTGTAATTTCTGTATTTTCCCTAATATTTAGGTAATCTAAGCACCTTTTAAAATATATATATATATATTTTAAAATGTTTAAAAATGTTAATATCAGAATGGTATTTGGGCAAAATTACAACCAAAGCAAATTATGGACAGTAGTGTAAAGTAATGTATTAATAACCTTCCATCAATGGTCTTTAAAAAGTATGCTAAGTGAAAGAAAGTAGACAAAAAGTACTATATATTGTTTGACTCAGTCTATACAAAAAGTAAATACAAATAAATTATAGAGATGGAAATAGATTAGCAGTTATGCATGACAGGAGAAGGACCAAAAGACTGAGAGGTGACTACTAAGGAGTAGGGTTTTTCTTTTTTTTTTTTCTTTTTTTTTTTTGGGGTTTTTTTTTTTTTTTTTTTTTTTTTTTTTCTCTCTCTTTTTTTTTTTTTTTGTGGAATAATGAAAATGCTATAATATTGATTGAAATGATGAATGTGCAATTCTGTGATTATAACAAATGCCATTGATTGTACACTTTAGATGGATTGTATGGTTTATGAGTACATTTCAATAAAATTGATAATTTTAAAAAGTAGAAAAAAAAATCAATAGGCCATAGATATATGGGGTTTATTTCTGAACTTCCAATACCTTTCCCTTGCTCTGTATGTCTGTAGTGCCAGTATCACACTATTGTGATTACTATAGCTGTGTAATAAGTATTGAAATTGAGAAGTGGTGAGTCCTCCAATTCTGTTATTCTTTTTCAAGATGGTTTTTCCCACTAGGGCCCCATGCCCTTTCAAATGAATTTGATGTTTAGCTTTTCCATTTCGGCAAATGCTGGAATTTTGTGTGGGATTTTGTTGAATATGTAAATTATTTTGCATAGTACTGACATATTAACAATGTCTTCCAATCCACAAACATGGGGAATCTTTCTTTTTATCTAGGTCTTCTTTAATATATTTCAGTAATGATTTGCAGTTTTCTGTGTACAAGTCCTTATAATCTTAGTTAAATTTATTCTTATATATTCTATTATTTTAGATGCTATTGTAAATGGAATTGTTTTCATGATTTTCTTTTTGAATTGGTCATTGCTGGTGTGTAGAAACACCACTGATTTTTGGGTATTGATCTTGTACCCTGCCATTTTGCTGGATTAATTTATTATCTCTAGTAGTTTCTTTTAGGATTCTTCAATATCTTCTATGTATAGGATCATGTTATACGCAAATAGGGAGAGTTTCCTTCTTCTTTTCTTATTTGGGTGCCTTTTGTTTCTTTTCTTGCCTAATTGCTCTGACTAGAACTTCCACTACGATGTTGAATAGCAATGGTAAAAGTAGGCACTTGTCTTAGTATGGATTTTGGGGTGAATGTTTGCAGTCTTTCACCAATATGATCTTAACTGTGGTTTTTAAAATATATGTTCTTTTTTTTTTTTTTTTTTTTTTTTGAGGTACTAGGGATTGAACCCAGGACCTCATGCATGGGAAGCAGGAGCTCAACCACTAGCCACATCTGCTCCCCTTATATATGTTTTTTGTTGTTTGTCATGTTGAGAAAGCTCCCTTCTGTTTCTAGTTTTCTGAGTATTTTTATTTTAAAAAGGGTGCTAATCTTTGTCAAATGCCTCTTCTGCATCAATTGAGATAATCATGTGGCCTTTTTCTTAATTCTATAAATGCTGTATATTGCATTGATTGATTTTCTTATACTGAACCACCCTTGCATTCCCAGGATAAAACCCATTAGGTCATGGGTATATATTTATTTTAATGTGCTGTTGGATTCAGTTTGCTACTATTTTGTTGAGGATTTTACATCTATATTCATAAGGGATATTTATCTATAATTTTCTTTTCTTGTGATAGTCTTATCACAAGATAATAATATTAGGGTGATGCTCCCCTAATCAAATGAATTAGGATGTGCTTTCTCCTCTTCATTTTTTTTTTTGGAAGAGTTTTAGCAAGATTGGTGATAATTCCTCTTTGAATCTTAGTCAGATTCACCAGTGAAACTGTATGGTCCTGGGCTTTTCTTTGTTGGGAGGTTTTGATTAATGATTCAATCTCTTTACTTGTTATTGGTCTGTTGAGACCTTCCATTTCTTCTTGAGTCAATTTAGGGAATTTGTGTGTTTCTAGTAACTTGTCCATTTCATCTAGGTTTTCTAGTTTGTTGATATATAATTGTTCATAGAATCTTCTTAGAATCCTTTTTATTTATGTGGTCAGCAGTAATGTGCCCCCTTTCATTTCTCATTTTTATTTGTGTCCTCTCTCTTTTTTTGTTTGTCAGTCTAGCTAAAGATTTGTCAATTTTATCGAGTTTCAAATAACCAAGTTTTGGTTTCCTTGATTTCCCTATTGTTTTTCTACTCTCTATTCATTTATATCTGCTATACTCTTTTTTTTTTTTTTTTTCAAACAAATAAAGAGTATAGCAGTAAGGAATCTGCTATACTCTTTATTATTTCTTTTCTTCTGCAAACTTTGGGTTCAGTTTGTTCTTTTTCTGGTTCCTCCAGGTGTGAGGTTAGGGTAGTGATTTATGACGTTTACTCTTCTTAATGTATGCATTTAGAGCTATAAATTTCCCTCAGCATGGCCTTTGCTGTATCCCAAAGTTTTGGTTTGTTGTGTTTTCATTTTCATTTATCTCAAGGTATTTCCTAGTTTCTCTTGTGATTCCTTCCTTGACCATTAGTTGTTTGAAAGTGTGTTATTTAATTTCCACATATTTGTAAATTTTCCAGTTCTCTCTCTGTCATTGATTTCTGGCTTCATTCCATTGTGGTCAGAGAGGATACTTTGCATGATTTCAATAATTTAAAATTTATTAAGGCTTATTTTGTGACCTAACATATGGTCTATCCTTGAGAATGATCCATGTGCACTTGAGAAGAAAGCGTATTCTGCTGTTGTTAGATGAAGTGCTCTGTATATGTCTATTAAGTCTAGGTTTATAATGTTATTCAGCTCCTCCATTTCCTTATTGATTTTCTGTGTAATTGTTCTATTTATTATTTAAAAGGTATAGTGAAATCTCCTATTATTAATGTAGAACCATCTATTTCTCCCTTCAAATCTGTGCAAGTTTGCTTCATATATTTTGGGGTTCTGTCATTAGGTGCATATATATTTGTAATTGTTATGTCTTCTTAATGAATTGACCCTAAGATTGACTTTTTTTTTTTTTATTGTGGGTAAAAATCAAAATTTTCACAATACATACCAATATTTGTAAAATGATATATAAATATAGATGCATATATGTGCATTTGCTTACAAAAATGTTATTTATATATATATATATTTTTTTTTTTAAGAGGTGCTTAGATTACCTAAAATATTACACAGAACCTACCGGGATTCCCATGTTCCCCACCTCCCACACCTCCCACCACATCCCACACAAACATCTCCCACAAGTGTGGCCCATCACCCACAATGGACTTACACATCCTGGGGCCTTGCCATCAACCATAGACCACAGTTCACATCGTAGACCACACTCTCTCCCACACAGTTCTGAATGGTGTGTGCTGATTTAAAATGGCCTACATCCGTTGCCACAACGGCACTCAGGACAACCTCCAAATCCTGAAAAAGCCCCTGTATTTCAATTGCACATCCCTTGACTTTTAACAGAATCCCTGAATGAGGTTGATAACTTGCCTTGTTTTAAATCCATAGTACTAACTTTTTTTCTTTCATGAGTGTCCAGTGACTGTTTTCTCCCAGTTTCTGCATAAATGCATTTCTAGACATACTTCATGTTTGCCTAAAAACCATGCCTTATTTTTCTTGGCAAATCACTTACTAAAACCAAATGCCTTGGTTTCTCTATCCCAACCAAACCAGCTTGTTTGGAAGTGGTTTTTCATTATATTTTATAGCAGGTTGTACTATCCAGAAAAATGATTTATAGATTTCTTCCTCAGCTATCTTTTTACTTATCTTCTGCTGGATTTTCACAGTTAAAAATCCTTAAGTCTTTTGTTTTGTTTTCTCTCTCTTTCATACACATACATACATACATACACAACTTGTAGTATCTGCATAAACCTGTAATAAGGATCAATCTAACAGCTTACCTTATTAACAGTTTTTTTCTAAAATCATTATTAGCAAATGAAATTGTATCATCATGTAAGAATAATTATCCATCTAAATATCCAACTGCAGAGAGAGAGACTGGAATCAAACACTTACCATAAGTCCTTTTGCTCCCATGCCATTAAAACCAGCCATTTCAATATTAAGAGTATATTATGTATTCTGCTATAGACTTATTGTGATTCTAGTAGTGGAAGAAATTATATCATTGATGAGGAGGCAGTGGCCACTGGAGGTTTTGAGGGCAGGGAGAGGGAGAAACAGGTGTAATATGGGGCCATGTTACCTAAGTTGACTCAAGAAGAAATGGAAAGTCTCAACAGACCATATGAGCTGCCCTGAAAGACATTGCAATGAAAGATACAGCCATTATGAATCCTGCCATAACCTACAGAATTGAGTGGGAAAGAGTGTAAACTGCAATGTAATCTATAGTCCATGCTTAGTGGCAATGCTCCAAAATGTTTTCATCAATTGTAACGAATGTACCCCACTAAGGAAGGATGTTAATGTGGGAAAATGTGGGAGATGTAGGGAGCGGGGCATATGAGAATCCCCTGTATTTTTATGTGACATTTATGTAATCTAAGTATCTTTTAATATATATATATATATATATTTTAAAGAGTATATTATATTTTGGGCTTTCTTGAGATTTAAAAACTTGAGAGAGTTGTCAAACTCAAAGCAATATGTATTTCACCTTTAACATTTAATAACATGTATTTGATTATTTATGACAAAACATTAAAAGACATGACTATGTTTTGTGTAAAGTGTCCTATTTCTCTGCTTTCCCAAGGTCTAGAATAGTGCCTGGAACATAGCAGGTGTTCCATACATTTATTCTAAATGTAATAATTGTTCATGTTTTAAAGCCACTGCATCATTTTATTATTATTTATTAAAGGTTAAAGAATTTGACACGAATTTTACCTATGTACTACAGTCAGAATTCTACTTGGAGCCAAACACTGAGTATGTATTTCAGATGAGATGTCAAGAAACAGGTAAAAGGTACTGGCAGCTATGGAGTTCACCCTTTTTTCACACAACGCCTGACAAAGGTGAGCATATTTATATGTTTTATCTTAAGCTTTTCTTTTGATTTCTTTTTTTATACTGATGAAAATATACAGTTTTTTCCAATGTTTATCAAAATTTTCAAAACTATTCCAGGGTAGGTGGTCACATTTAAATGATCATTTTGCTTTATATTTTGTTAAGACTGACTACAATTTAGGTAATAATTCTCAAACTTTCTTGGTCTAATAACCACCTGGGGTGTCTGTATAAGATGCATGTTCACCATCCCTGCTCCTAGAGAGACTGATTCCACAGGTCAGTGAGGGAGGGGTGCTCAAGAGCCAGCACTTTTTATAAGTATTCTGAGTGCCTCTAAGGCACACCATCTAAGATCTTGTCTTGAAAAACATTATTCTAGTGAGGAAAAGTAAATTTAAGAACTACATTAAATCCTTTAATCCACTCTGATAAAATATATTCTCCCAAAAGAGACATAAATCACATGATATCAATAAATTTTGATTCTTACTATATGCAAAGCAATCAGAAAGAATTATAACACTTAAACGTGGAAGTAATTCACTTTCCTCCACCAACAGGGTCTAGCTAAGGTATTGCTTATCTTTAGATATTTTCCTACTCTTAATATGAAAGTTTAAATTTCTATCTATTTACATATGTCATTCAATAAAATCTTAACCAAATAGAAATCCTATTGTAATCAAATGATAAAATGGGTCTATTGTGGTTGTCATAATATAGTTGTCATAATACTCCACAGTAGCCCCCATTGACATGAAGATTTCTCCCTATTCTAGGTAGTTTATACACAAGATATAAAATTTTATTCTCAAAACTGAAGGACTTAATTATAATCACAGTTTTGTTAACATTATTATTATTATAACACCATGGAATTGTGATTTATGTTTTTCAAAGCACTCTGACATATATTGTAGATGATGCCTGCCAAATAAGTAGAAAAGCCTAGCTGAAAAGCTCCTTTGGCACCCTCTAATGTCCACATCTTAGAAATACATTATTAAGGGAATCATTCACAATATTGTGCATCAGGTTGTTTTTTTTTTTGTTTTTTTTTTTTAAGTTAGGTATTTTTTTAGGGGGGAGGGTAGTGGATGTAGCTCAAGTGGTTGAGTGCCTGCATCCCACATGGGAGGTCCTGGGTTCAGTTCCTGGTGCCTCCTGAAAAAACAAAAAAAGCAAACAACAAGCAAAACAAATGAAGGAGCCAACTCAGGGAAGCCGATGAGGCTCAGTGGTTGAGTGCTGGCTTCCCGCATACAAGGTCCTGGGTTCAATCCCTAATCCCTGGTAAGTTAAAAAAAAAAAAAAGTTAGTTTTTAATTTATGATATCCTGTCTTAAATTGTTGCTGTTGAAAATTTTAGGCCTTAGGTGCCTAATAGTCAGATTTTAGTTGTTATCCCAATTGTTTTTTAATGAAATCTAGAATTCTAGCAAGATTATTCAAATAGATAACCGACATTTACTTACTACTTAGGAAGTACTGCTATATATAAAATTGTTTGACTTTTACACCAACCATATTTTGGTAGTGTAATTAGCACCAATTTTACAAATGGCAAAACTGAGACATAGCTTGCTAAATAGCACACGGCTAGTGGGTAATAGCATTTCAATAGCACAAAAATACATGAATTTTCCCCAACAGTCCTCAACAATCTCATCAATTTCTTTCTTTAAGCAATTACATCAAAGTGGAGGGGCAGCTTAATAAAATGGTCAACAAACTAAGTATAGGGCCACAAGTGTTCTCTTCTTTAAAGATAAAGGTTTTAAATCTCAGGTAGAAGGAAATAGAAATACCATATCTACCTTAAAACAAATCTGCATTTAAAGCCTTTGCTGATTTCCCGAGGGGGAAAAATTATTTAATGGGCAAAAATACCAGGTAAAATAAAATATCCCTGAAAAGTTGCATCCATCCAAGTTTAATATGTTAGCTAAGAGAAGCCATAAATATTCTCTTCATGCAAATTCCTTGGTAAGACACATTAAACAAGAAACAGTGAAAATGTGTTAAAGAATATGCTAATACAAATTTTTTAAAATTTTATATTTCTTCTGTTTGAAATGCAGCGCAAACCCATTGTGTAAATCTATAATCTAGAAATAATGGCTACTAACATTTTAATGAATTTAATATTAGTTTTTTTCCGATATAGGTGTATTTTTAAATGATTGGTGCTGTGCTGTTTATACTGTTTTACATCCTGATTTTCTTAGTTAATCCACCTTGTTGAGTTTTTACAAACCTATTTAATGGCTGCACAGCATTCCAGTTTATGGATGTACTGTAATTTAATTATTTCCCTATTTAAACACTAAGATGTTTCCCCCTTTTTTAATAATAATAAACTTCTTTAAACAGCTTTGTATATAAACTCTCCTTATTTCTTTATGCCTAAGGAAGAATTAAGCACATTTTAAGATGCTTATGCATGTTGACAAATTGCTTTATAGTAAATCTTTGATTTAATGACTATTTTTAAAAGTATCTATATTAGTCAGCCAAAGGGGTACTGATGCAAAATACCAGAAATCTGTTGGCTTTTATAAAAGGGTATTTATTTGGGGTAGAAGCCCACATTTACCAGGCCATAAAGCATAAGTTACTTCCCTCATCAAAGTCTATTGCCACATGTTGGAGCAAGATGACTGCCAACGTCTGCCAGCGTTCAGCCTTCCTGGGTTCCTCTCTTCCCGGGGCTTGCTTGTCTCCTGGCTCAGCACCTCTGCTATCTCCACAAGGTCAGCTATAGACTGTGAGGCTCTCTAGGCTTTGCCTCTCTCCATAAGGCCAGCTGTAGACTAGCAGGCAAATGGCTCTGTCTCTTTCCCCAGGGCTTCTGCCATGTCTAAGGAGCCATCTTTATTCCTCTGTGTTCTTCTCCTTTGTGTTCACTTCCAGGACTCCAGCTCAAAAATTCCAACTCTGTCTTTTGCCATATCTTTTATCTGTGAATCCCCACCCACCCAATCAAAGCCCTAATAATAATTTAATTCAGTAAAAGTGAAACTTCAGACAGACCAGTTTACAAACATAATCCAATAACTATTTTTGGAATTCATAAACAATGTCAAACCTACAGTATTCATGAAAAGACTCATTCATTTCATCAATTATCTAATATTTGTTTAGCCTCAACCATATGCTAGGCACTTGCTAGCTGCTTGCAGAACTTCAGTGAGCCAAAGAGGCAAAGATCCTTGCCTGCAAGAAGCTTAATTCTAGAAAAGACAAACAATAAAAATGATAATAAATAAGCAAATTATATTGCATTATAAATAAAGATATAAATAAAAGCAGTAAGAATCAAACCTCACAACTAGAGTTTGAATTGCCTCACAATAGAAAACAAAAAGGGGATACAATTTCTTTAACACTTTAGTTAACTAACTTGTTTGATAATAAGGATTTTTGGACAAACAAACTCTCCCATTTATTACAGGTTAATTTATTTATGAAGAAACACAACCCAAGCAATAATGCTCCCTCCTTGCAGGGAATTCCTATTTTAGTCTCTAAAATCTTATATGTGTAGCACTGACCTGATGCCTCTCGAAATGATGTGTTTTCAGAATTAAAGTTGGATCGACCTCAGGGCAAATCATGAAGGAGGTATGGCTTGTCCTGCTTGGACCACCTCACCAAATCTTCCTCTACACATTAGCTAACAATAAAACCATGCCAAAAAAGCAAAAATTTTTAATGTAGTGTCTGTTGTAAACACATGAGAAAAAAGAACCCCATGAGATGTTATTGACTATTTCTACCTTGGCATGAATACAGGATGTGGAAGCAGGTTTGGGTTAAGGTGATGGGGTGAAACAGGCCCCTAGGAACCTTGGGATAGGGTATGGAAGGGGCAGCCTGAGAAGAGGTTAATATATTGAAGGTGACCACCCCAGACAATTTATAATGCATTTTTTTTTTTTTTTTTTAGCAACTGAAAAATGTTTTATTTTTAGAGGCATCACCTTTGCAATTAAAAATAATCAGTATATTTATCAAATAAATTGTTTTGTTTTACAATACAGTAATTTTGGGGGATTTTTGTCTATAAATCATTAAAAAAATTTTTTTTAAATTCTAAAAAATAAATTTTGGAGGCATGGGGAAGGAAGAAGGAGCTGAATTATTTTAGGGTCTCTGACTAGTGCCTTTTGTCCAATCCAGACAGATAAAAAATTTCAGCCTGGGAACATACAAGAAAAAAAGATCATGAAAACAGCATATAGAAACCAAGATATTATAGCCAAATTATACCCATAAGGCCCTATCCTTAGTAATAAAAATACTCAGAATATGCAATATAAAAATAATTATTCTTACCATTTATTGAATACCCATCATTCAGCAGGTACTGTGCTAAAACCATTCTTAGGTAGACAGTTAAAGCTGGTTTTCATTGAAGTAGAAAATGAAGCTTAGAAAAATGGAATGACTCATCCCAAGGCATAATATTGGTAAATGGCAGAACTGAGGCTTGAATCCAGGGTTTTTTCCCCACCGCACTACACAGCGCTTACCATATTGAAAAACAGCAGAATAAACTGATCTTATTACTTAGCTAAATCTCATCTATAAAATCCCAGATATGGCCTAGGGTTCTGATAGGGCAATAGCCTTCTTACATAATATGAATAAATAACATAGAAAATCCATTGTATTATGAGTTTGGAAAGCAAGTTATCACAGATAACAATAATAAACTATTCTCATCCCTAGTTCCAATGATTTAGAACCTGTTAAACTGAACAAGAAGCCCTCTGATTCAAATATAAAACACAGTATTCTACTTAGTCACAAACACAAACTCCATTTTTAAGCCATTTCTGTATAATAAGAATCCAGCCTGCATTTGCCAGTAATAGGGAAATATTATACTAAGAAGTCCCTGAAGAGGTTACAGTGTTGACAAACTCAACACCAGGGTGGAACCTACACAGACAAAGGAAACAAATCTAGGCCTTTCCACACAGCCATAAGTCCTTGCGATGACTCCATTTTAAGTCAACGTTTCTTCATGCCGCACATATTCCCCAATGTCTGCTTGATGAAATACCACAATCGCCATGGGATCTACTTTCCTGCAGTCTTGTGTAGACTTTGCTGCCACCCCAAAACCCAAAGGGATGTCTGCCATGGAGTACACCACCACTCCCTGGTACTGAGAAGTATTTTCAGTAATTCGACCCAGACCAGATTTCAACACATGGTTCCCTTACAGGAAAGACTGCTCTGCTCCAGGCTTTACCCACACTTTATACTTAGCATAGGGAGCAAGATAATCCAGAGCTGTGATGTGCAACCGGAACTTGTGGGTCTTAGTGAATTTTCCGAAGCAGGTCCCCAACGATATTAGCTTGTCACCGGAGATGTTGGCAGCCAGCTTCAGGATCTTCTCGCTCACGTAGTACACCCGGTCGTTGTGCAACCTGAAACAGTAGGTGCCGTCGGGTCTATCGACCAGCAGCTGAAGGTTTTCCCCGATGTATTTCGCGATCTTCTCGAACATTACACGGGTCTCCTCCTCTGTCAGAGGCCGCATTTTTCCACACGGAAACCTCGTGCCTCAGTCGCCGGATATAATGCATTTTTCTCACTGACTCTGGCCCAGTAAAATATCTGGAAAGCAGTGTCTGTGGACCATCTGCTTTAGATGCTTGGGCACTCATTTAAAATGGAGATTTCTGAGTCTCAAGTATAGTAATATTTCTGCAGGTAAAGTATAAGAACCACTGCTTAGAGTGAGACATTCCCTTTAAGAGGGAGATGTGTCATGAAAGGACAACATTGGGGAGAGGGTGTAGCTCAGTGGTTGAGCGCCTGCTTCCCATATATGAGGTCCTGGGTTCAATTCCCAGTACCTCCTAAAAAAAATAAAAGAAAGGACAACATTGGGTGTGGGGAGTAAATGTGGACTGATTGGGGAAGATGTGATTGCCCAAGACCCACGTGTTGCCTTAGTAACAGTGAAGAGAAGGGTGGGCATGCGTGATTCTCAAGCCTTTATTTCTAGGGCTGTCTGTTCACCTCTGCTTCTTCTTCCTTCTGCCCACTGCTTCCTGAGCCCACCTCAATAGTACAGGAGCTCCAGAAGCACAGGATGCAGGATTTTGCCTCAGTTTACCATTGTGTCACATAATTCCCCCTTCTGCCTAGACCCTGCCTTGCTTCTGGATGTGAGGTTCGGCTAAGGTTCTGAGAACCACTGAGTGCTGCTGAAGTTTGAGCATCGAGCCCAGCAATCTTGATAATCACTATAAAATTTCCTAGGATCTTTTTTTTTAAAACAAACAAATTTTATTGATACATATTAATATAAGCATACAATTCATCCAAAGTGTACAATCAATAGTATTTAGTCTAATCACATAGTTGTACATTCATCACATCAATCAATATTAGAACGTTTTCATTGTTTCAATAATAATAATAATAAACAAAAATAGACAAATAAACAAGAAAACTCTTCACCTCTCAATCTCTCTATGCATCCCCTGCTGTACATAGCTGCTATTTCTGGCTATTTTTGCAGTTATTTATTTATTTATTTATTTATTTATTCATTCATTCATTCATTAAGCAGTTTTACTGAGATATATTCACATACCATATGATCTATCCAAAATGTATAATCAATGGCTTTTAGTATAATCACAATGTTGTACAGTCATCATCTCAAAAAATTTAGAACAATTTCATTACTCCAAAAAGAAAAACTTCACACTCCTTAGCAGTCCTTCCCCAGTCCTACATAACCACTAATCTAATTTCATCTTTTTAAATTGACTTATATTTACATTTTATATAAATGGAACCTAGGATCTTTAAGCTGTACAAAAAGAGCCCGATAGGAGAAAGGACAATTTCTTGGTGTGAAAAACCAACACTAAGGAAAACCAACCCTAAATTCTCTACTTCCAATGTGAAAATGTTAAATAAGACTTCCAGGCAGAAGTGTTTTTAAATTCTGCACTGTAATACAGTTCCCTTTGTAATGAAGAAAATGTGCAGGCTCTATAATCCCTTTAATGAGCAATCGGAGGCCTGAGGGAAGGGCAGTCACATTTCATAATGACTAATTAACTTGCTTAAATTGCTACTTGCAGTAGAAAAGTTTCCCAGAAACCATATTAGTCTTTTTTGACAATTCTCCAGAGGAAGGCAAGTATGAACAAGATATTAAACAGCATTTTATTTTGTTCTCATAAAACACCACTGGTTGTTGTATTACCAATGACTTCTTAAAGACTTTGTTAGTTTTTCAGGACTTCTGAGCTTAGAAATTTCTTTAGTGACTAAAAAGGAGGGGAAAAAAATTATGTCACTGGAACTAAATATAGGTGTTATGAAACATAATGCAAATTAGATGGTGGCAAACAGAATGTACCTTTCAAGATTCCATCATTTGTAATTAGAGATTTGTGATTCATCCATATCGAGATGAATTATAAATTTATAGATTCATGGTTTCTAAACTGTGATAAATAGATAGATACACAGTGTTCCTTGAAAAGCTACTTTAAACTCATTATCTAGGTCTGTTTTACCTTCTTCAGGTTCTGTCCCTAATGAACCATCAAAGTTCTGTAGAATGAAAAACAATTCAGAAGAGTTCCACAATCTCTCTGAGGTTTGCCATCCATTAATAGAAAATAAAGATGACTTTTTTCCACACAGAAGAAATAATCTCCTGTATTAGTTTCCTACTGCTGCTGTAACAAGTTAACACAAATTTAGTGGCTCAATATAACATAAAATTATATTACAGTTACAGAGGTCCAAAGTCCAAACAGTTCCAATACCACAGTTCTTTCTGGAGGCTCTAGGGAAGTATCCATTTCCTTGTCTTTCCAGCTTCTAGAAGCTGCCTGCATTTATTGGCCTGTGGCCTCATCCTCCATCTTCAAAACCACAAGCATGGTGTCTTCCCTTCTCTCTCTGACTCTGACCCTCCTGCCTTCCTTTTAGAAGCACTCTTATGACTTCATTGGGCCCACCCACATAATCCAACTTAATCTCCCATCTCAAGATCCTTAGTTTAATCACATCTGCAATATCCTTTTTGCCATATAAGATAACCTGTTCATTATTCAGCCTATCACATCTCCCTATGACATCTCACCCACCCACACATCCACCACCTACAATTACAATTTTTACTACTCAGGGTGATTAGGTGCAAGCAACAAAAACAAATCGGCTGTCTTAATCAGAAAGGGAAATTTTGGAAAGATAGCTGAAAATTGGTAGGAAGCCTGGTGAACTGGACGTGGACAGGATCAAAGGAGAGCTGGAGCCAAAACCACAGCCAAAATTGCACCTGAGGAAGAACCCAGTGACAACCCTGCAACTGGCGCTGTGTTTGCTGCCACTGCCAGCTCTGCACACTGGACACCTCCACGGATGCTACTGTTTCCAGATCCTGGATATAACTGCAGCAACCACATTGAATTCTAAGCAGTGTATCACTACCTTCACGTTCAAATTCTAGGAGTGTGGGAAAGAGGGGGGAGACATCTGATTGGCTAGGAATAGTCATCTGCTTATTGCTTTTTTCTGCCTGTGGGAGAGGGAATATCTACTCCACAGAGACTTCCACAGTGAAAATCCCCACCTGCCTCTTACCTATTTTAGGGTATCTACTAAGAAGTTTTTCCTAGTGCTTGGCAACTAAAAATGGCAAATATCCATTAAGCAGTTCAGACTCAAGAGCAGGGACATGCTATGCTTAAGCAAGGCTGCACTTTTGAAGAATCCTAGACCGCTGAGGAAAAACTTGGAAGTTGCCC
Organism: Tolypeutes matacus; assembly: GCA_026826555.1. Lineage (NCBI taxonomy): Eukaryota > Metazoa > Chordata > Mammalia > Cingulata > Chlamyphoridae > Tolypeutes > Tolypeutes matacus. Next base: position 64,518,578 of record JAKSZT010053883.1, read on the forward strand.
ATTTTTGCTTAGAGAGTTGTGCTACACTTTGACATCACATCTTCACCTCTGTGTGATCCATGTCACTTAGGAAATTCCTTCTCACCTTTTTTACCTTACTTCTTCTCTCTTTAATAATATGATGGCCGTAAGTATATTTCTTCCCTTCTCCTACCTGTACTGGCCATGTACTTACAGAATAGGAATAGAAGCATGAAGATAATCCCGTGACTGTGTCCATGCACACCCTGCCATCCTTACTGTACAAGGGTGATAATGAAACCCACTAAATGACTCATCGTCTGACTTGTTTTTCAAGGTATGGTAGTGAGTTTGTTCTGACATATCATTTTCTCTTCCCTGTGCTTCTGTTACATTTTTGAGATGTGTGGCCATTGTCTTTTCCCTTTCCAACAGACACAGACTAATGTCAGATCTTTGCCCTTGGCCTAATAATTTGAATTCTAAACACAGAGCTGAAACTGGCCTGTGGAGATATCAATATAGTGCTGTGAAACAGATGAATTATTAGAGGAAGGAGATTAGAAAGAGAAACCAAAAGAGATGCTTGTGCTTTAAGAAAAACATGACAGAAAACAAAACAAACAAACAAATAAAAAAACACTCCAATTATTTGAAAAACATACCTTTGTCTCTTTTAATACAAACACTGTTTTGATATCTAGAACTTCTGACAGAAGGACCTAAAAAAGGTCCATGTATCCGGTCATGTATGATGTAAGCCTTTAGTAAGAATGGAGTAGCTTTAACAGCAAGATTGTCAAGAACAAAGATAAAGAAAGAAGCCTTATAAATATCTGTACTCTTGGGCCCAATAATTCCACGTGTAGAAATCTAGCCTTAGGAAATAATCAAAGACATGGAAAGGAAATTTATGTACAATGTTATTTATCTAAACGCTAATTATAATAGTTAGAATTTGGAAACAATCTAAAAGCCCAACAATAGCAATAGTTAACATTTACCAACCCTTTAATTTGTGTAAGGCATGGTACTAAGTGCTTTATATGTATGAACTATCTCATCCAACCTCATGAATGAAACACTGTTATTATCCAACTTTACAAATGAAGAAACTGAGTCAAAGAGAGGTTAAGCAACATGCCCAGGGCCATGGAACTATCAGTGGTGGAGCCAGAACTTGAACTGAGTTTTGCTTTGACTCCAAAGCTGGTGTTTGGAACCACCAAACTATACAATTTCTCAATAGGGGAATGATTGAATGGCTATGGCACAAACATATGATGAAATATTAAATAGCCATTAGTATGATGGTTTTAATAAAATGAGGAACTATTCAAGGTATAGTACTGCATGAAAAAAATAAGAAAACCAGGACAACATTTAGTAAATACTCTGATCTGAGCTAGGATACAGACATACACATAAGACTTTCCAAATATGAAAAATGATTGGTTCTAGTTTGTGAACACACAGAAAATTATATTTTCTTCTCCATACTCTTCTATACTCTGCAAGTATCTTACAATTCGCATGTACTGCTTACACAATCAAAGAAAGACAAGAACATTACTCTAGGCTAAAAGATTCTAAGAATCAGTGCTAAATGGATTGGCCCAGTCATAGCCTATTGTGGTGAGGTCCAGAGCTCTACATGGCCAGGCAGCTCTAATGCCAGACCCTGCAGCAGCAATGGCTCAGACTCAGCATGGAAGAGGATGGTTGCAGGGATAACTGGGCTGGTTCACCCTGAGCCTTCCTACTGTGGGGGAACGCTATTAATTAATGGCGCCAGAGACCATCACAAACTGTAAGTCAGACTTGGATAGAAACTTTCTCTCTTGACCATCCTCCTCGCTAGGTGCCCTTGGGCAAGTTAGTTATCCTTTTATGCTTTTGTTTCCTCATCTATAAACATTATCTACCTGATTGGGTTGTTGTGAGGATTAAATGAGAGAAGGCACGTAATTCTAGTACATTACCTGGAACATACTTTTGCTTAATAAATGGTTGCCTCAAAAGAATGATAAAGCACTTTGTCCCATGGTAGACGTAAAGGGACGAGGCCAAGGAGATTGATTTGGTATCATCCCTAAGAAACAGATGGAATACATTATTGTTAAAGCCAGGTCCTTTGAACAGATTTGATTATATTAGGATACTATTTGGGATAGGCCAAAGAATGTAGTTACCTTATGCTTCTCAGTTTAGTCCAAAACAAAGAAGCTACATTTCTGGTTTGAAACTGTTCTAAGTTGCCTAGAAACACATTGTCTTTTGTAAAGCTAACTTCAAACTCCAATGGCAGTCTGTATGAGCTATATGAAAGTTCTTACCAAATTAGAAAAGAATTGGTTTGTCTGAGAATACTCAAGTATGAGCTATGAGAGCAAGCTTAACATTCTGTTGCAGGGACAAAACTGTCTCATTATGGACATAACACATACAGACATTAAATAAATAATGAAAGTATCCTGAAGTTTTTCTAGCAGTTAGGCTATACACTGATCATCAGAGTGTGTTTTTCAGTCGTAAAGGCTCTGTGTATGTAATTTTGCATTTGTGAAAGCTTTTATATGTTAATATATTTGAAGAAAATATGGACAGTGGATGAGACTAGGAATGTTCTTTTTCATTACTTTTTGTCCTTCAAAAATTTTTTTTTCTCCATTTTAGTTACCACTTTTATAATGAAGAATGTTAAGTACGATTTAAAAAGAAATGAACTAGCCGCTAGGTGGCAGTATGCCATGAAGAATATAGCCTTCGTATCAATCCTCTGCTTAAAAATGTCATTGGCTTGATTTCTTCTCTTACAATCTTGTTTATAAATTGTCCTACTTTAGATATCTGATTCTTTGTGAAATTACCTTCTGATAATTAATCACCTATTTTAAATTTTTTTTATTTTTTTTTTTTTAAAAGATCCTTAGATTACATAAATGTTACACAAAAATTACAGGAATTCCCATGTTCCCCACCTCCCACACCTCCCATAACATCCCACATAAACATCTTTCATTAGTGTGGCACATCACCTGCAATGGATATACACATCCTGGGGCTTTGCCACTAAGCATGGACCATAGTTCACATTGTAGACCACACTCTCTCCTACACAGTTCTGCATGGTATATGCTGATGTAAAATGGCCTCTATGTGTCGTAATGTCACTCAGGATAATTCCCAAGTCCTGAAAAAGTCCCTTTATTACAACTGCTTTTCCCTTCCCTGCCCCGAAAGCGTCTAGTGGCCACTGGCTCCACCTCATTGTTGTAATTTCTTCCATTGCTTGAATCATAATATTTAAATGAGCACATCTGATTGATTTGAAACTATGATAACAAATAGACTCTAAAGGAAAATTGTGTTTGTTTTCTAAGCAGGTTAATAAAGCCCTAGTCAGATATGAAAATTATTTTTATATGATGCAAATTAATAACTGAATGAAATTTCATTGCCAAATAACCACCTGTAGTTTGTACAACAGAATCACATTAGCATGTATTAAAAGCCAACAGCAGCATATCTTACTTTTTAATAAAATTAACTTAAAAATAATAGAAATGAAGTAAAAAATAATTCAGCATCACATGCTGAAACCTGTGAATTTGCCAAATTGAAAATTACGTTAATTTTAATGAAATATTTCTAGTCTCAAAATTTCAAAATAATGTAGCTGCAGGCTCCTGCTTGAGCTCCCTGAGAGTGAACATAAACTTATAAAATCCTAATTTGGATGGATTAACCTGGCTATTAACCATCAGGGCATAAACTTGCTCCCTCAGTGTTTGAATGCACCACTTACCCAGGGTGCAGAAGAGACTTAGTGAAACTTAAGAAGCTGAAAAGATTTTGGATTCATCACTTTCACAGTGATATATTTTCCTTTTTCTGTAGAGAAGGCAGAATAAAAATTTAGGAAAGAACTTTTGTTTTTTTTCCTGACGGTTTCATCTTCTAAAACCCTCTACCCATTTTTCTTAGGGAACTACCCTTCAATTGAGCTTGTACCTGGACCCAGATCAACCTCTTTCAAAAATTTCCAAAGACCTGGAGGAAACTTTTTATTACAAATGTATGCTCCTTTTCTCACAGAGTTGTATGGGTCACACAACTTATTGTACAAGCCTGTGCTGGCTCAGTGGCAGTTAAGGACACCTCAACATTTTTCCCTGGCTCCAAACAGAATGTTTTTTAAAAGAATTTGAACACCAAATCAGAATGACTAAATAAATAGTGCTTGAGGCACTCTCGGGGTTCCAGAGCTTAGAATCATCTTCAGGGACGTCTTATGTCAGCTGAGAGAAGAATTGTGCCCTTGAAGTCACCTCTGGCAGCTTTAAATTATCCTGAAGGAAGAGATGAACAAGGTAGCCCCAGAACCCTTTTGAGTTCTTTGAGTTCAGACTGAAAGTAAATTAGGTGCCAAGGCTGCTCACCTCAGCTTGGTCAGAAGCTTTAATTAGCTGTATGCTGACAGCCTTTATGTAGGATGACTAGACAAGGCTGGCTAGGATCCTTGCCAGTGAGAAAGGAGCAGAAGGAAGTCGTCGTTAATGGCCTTCCACCCCTATGCTACAACCTCAAAGTGTCTGCTAATCAAAATTGGGTTTCTAATATGGAGCCACGAAAGGGTGAACAGCATCCCAAAGATTGTGCAAAGGCAAAACAGACACATCTTGGAGGCTCTTAAGGAAACCTAAACTTTATTGCATCATCTCTCGGAAGGAATCAAGTAGAGACCAGCTTTTGTGCATTTTCTGGCTCACTAAAATAAAGCTTCTTGATGCCTGTTGCCTAGAAGACTTGTGAAATTAATAGACACACCCTGAAATTTTATAAACCTTGGGTAATTTTTAAAGTCCTTACAGTGTTTCCTCCTTTGAGATTTACATAGTTAAAGAAAAAGAAGGAAAAGGACAAGGAGGAAGAGTGGGGAGGAGATAAAGAAAAGACATGCACTTGAAGGCCATTGTCTTTGATCTTTTAAGCTTATTAAAGTTACTGGTTTACTTCAATCATCTCTAAACAAGTGAAAAAACTCTCTTAGGAAATTAGACAACCCGTGTGAAAAGTGTAAAAACTGATGCTGCTTTCTTTTTAAGTTCCTCAGGTCACACCAAATTCATTTCAGCATGACACTCGGAATTCTGGGCTTCTAGTTGCTTCCATCTTTAAAGGACACTTTACCTCTGGTAAGAAAACACCACTTAGGTAATTTTTGAGTAGTCTTTACTGATCATCCATTTTAATCATCCATAGTGAAAAAATAAGGCATATGTTTCTGAGTAATAAGATGTTCCATATGCTTTCTACAGGGAAAAAAATCAACAATTACAGAGATCTGCTTTATTTCTGGAGATCTGGTGAATTTTGCCAGCTTTTTCAATAAGTTGGATATATTTTCATTTCAATAAGGACTGGGACTTAAGACCCCAGAACTTCTTTTTTCAAAATATCATTATTTGATTCTGTAACATGTGCTGGAAGTTTTATATATGTCATCTTTTTCAATCTTCAAAACAATCTGTGAGGTAAACATTACGTATCCATTTTAAAGATGAAGAAACGAGTTCAGAGACATTGAGGAACTTGTCCAAGGTCACACAGCTGCTAACTAAAATTCAAATCCTGTTTTCTTCAAACCCTGAAGTCTGTGTTCTTTCTGTGATACAAAACACTTCCCATTTTATTTGCTATCGTGGCCTAGTATTTTTCCACAAATGAGCATACCTATATGTTTTAGGCATGAAAAAATATTAGATCAGATCATGCTATGAGAAAATAGAACTCTACAGAGAAATTTCAAATTTAAAAACTTTAGGCATGACTATATCACCATTGATTACGGGTAGACCACTTATCTCCTTGCTTAGAAATATGGCAGGAATAGCTTAAGAATGTATGTAGGTTGTATTGATATTCTTTAGATTTTCATTTACTTATTCTACAAATATTGATTAAGCAACTACTATGTGCCAGGCACTGTTCTGAGTGCTGGTGAATCAGCAGTGAACAAAAGAAACAAAGAACCTGTTTTCATGGAGTTTCTTTTCTAGACAGGGGAGAAAAACAACAAGAGAAAAGTCAGGTGGTAGTATGAAAAAACATGAAGCAAGATAAGCAGACTTTGATCTTGTAGATGTGAATCAGTTATGAGCCAGGTGCTTTGGTTCAGTACATCTAATTATAGATGCCTACATGGAATCTGTACCTTAATATTCTTGTGGAAATTATGAATGCTAGGAACTCATAATAGTTCTAGGAGATAGGTATTATTATCTCTATTTTACAGAAGAGTAAACCAGAGTCTCAGCAAAGTTTATAATTATTTCCTCAGGTCACAGAGCTGATAAGTGGTAGAGGCCAATATGAATCCAGGATCTCAGACTCATGTTCTTGGTCATTCTGCTCTGCTCCTTAGACCTCTTTAGTCGGCCCCATGTTAGCGTGAGGATTCGCTATCCTCTTTCCAGGCACTAATGCTCAATGGTGTGTGGCAGCCGACATCCCACTCCCCACCCTTAGTTTCCTGAAATCTTCAGCTATAGCTCATTAGCACTAGGAAACAACTAATTTCATATCCCATTGGGACTTGGGAGTAAGGTAAAGCTACACTGGCCTTTCAAGTTGGCTTTGGCAGAGAAGCTGGACAGCCTAGAGGTGCCACAGTATATGGTAGGTGAGACTAGGAAATAATTAGGGCTAAACCAGCACAGTGTCTGTCACATGCTAAGTATCCAATTAACATTTGCTGAAGGAAGAGAAGAAGGGGGATAGGAGGGCAATCCCCAACAAGGCTCTAGAACCAGTACAACGTAAGTTATGTCAAATTATATTTCTGTATTTGAAAATAGGGTTTTCATATACCAGGGAGAAAATGTGATGAGCTTGGTGGGTAACACATGTAATTAATGTGTTAATTATTTAAAGATTTCAAGCAATTAGTTCAACTTCAAAATGCAAGAAAAGCATTGCTTTTAAAATAAAATGTAAATAAAAGATAAATGGCAAATTTGATTTCTTTCTTATACATGCATTATTCTAAGCAGGGTAAATGTCTTTTCTCAGCAGAAAAAATTCATGAACAATAGATTTTGAAAAATGGTTAAAAGTTATGCATAAATTCTTTTTGTCTCACACAAAAGGTTAAAACAAAACAAAACCAAAAAAAAAACCTTGGTTGTGAAGGTGGCCAGCTTTAGACTCATGACAAGCAATTGGGACTTTTCATTTGTGTTGGTCAAACCAAATGAGGTTCATAACTAAATGTATTTAAATAAAATGTACATGTACATACTCACAAAAATGTCTGATGCTGACCACATTTGCCGAGATGCACTTCTAGAAACCCACTGACATCACACATATACAGTCCAATTTTTTCAAACAAAAGGTGACTTCCTGGAGTACAGTCTCGCAATTTGGAAAGGCACTAACTTTATAGACCACTGGAAAGATTAATTTTGCTCCCCTCTTCTCCTTTTCCTTTGAGGTCAATGGCCTTTGAGCAGAGAAGAGAGGACAATGATATCTGGCATCGCATGTGCACAAATGCTTAGCTGAAATTATTTTTCTTTGCTTTCAGACAGTGGGGAACAAGATATTGGACTTTTATTGGGAATGGTCTTCTTTGCCACTATGCTGTCAGTTCTTTCTTTGATTGGGATATTTAACAGAGCTCTCCGAACTAGGTAGGTTTTTGTAAAATTTCTTTTTTTGTACGTGAACCACCAAAACATAAAGTCAACTCAGTTATTCACTGGAAAAATCCATTAACATTTTTATTCAGAGGAAGGAAAAATAAAAGAAGCAATATTTAATGAGTACTTATCTATGCCAAGCTCTTTACAAAAGTCATTCATTTACTCTTCCCATGGACCCTGCCAGAAAAGCTTTATGGCCTGTTTTACAGATAACTTAAAAGAGGCTTAGAGAAGCTAAGTAGTCAGCCCAAGGTCACCAGGCACTAAACCAGGAATCCAGATGCGTCTGGCATCAAAGCCCTGCTCTCTCCTTTAGGCCACAGCCTTCCCATTGTGCTTCAAGTTTATCTACTGTCTGGAATCTTTAGAGTGTTTAAATAGAGTGCTTCAAATTCTATCTGAACAAATCAGGGACTCGGTGTGAAGAGAAGCAAGGCTAAAGCAATGTTCGAATTTGTCACTTTGTTACCAATTGTGATTGTGTTTTAGCACCTAGCCTGATGCCCCTTCTCCTTAGCCTCTTTCGATCATTATTTTTTCCATTATAGTATTAGCAAAGCTCTAAGCTTACTTATTTAAAAAAATGAGACTGAGGAAAGTGAGACCTTTGCTTTTCTAAATTTTACTAGATGCACTGAGTGTTCCTAATCTACTAAAAGACTAGGGTTGTTTGGGGGCCATCTCCCAGTACATCGGATTATTCACACATTTTGACTCCTATGAGTGTTCTTTGCCAAATGTTCTCCAATGAATGTTCTTTGCCAAGATAGTCTCACTATCTTGCCGTCACTTGCTTTATGAGATTATTTTTCTTTATTTTGAACTTATGCTCAAAATGCAGTGGAAAGATTTAAAGTGAGCTGTTCTACATACATTTTACTGTTATTGTTGTTGTTTTTAATTATGTAGGGTTTTTCCTCAGAACTTAAGTCAGATTTAAAATTTAAATTACACATTGATAAGCATATCCCTAATACCTTTGTGAGGTGGGCAAACTAATGTAGAACTTTGCTTTAGTTTGCTTTAAAATATCCTTGATTATTTTTGGTAACGGATGGTGGTGATGGTATCACACCATTGTGACTGTAATTAAGAGCACTTAATTATATATTTCAATGTGACTAAAAGGGGAAATTTTAGGTTGTATACCTGTGACTAGAATAAAAATTTAAAAACAAAACACCTAGGACTGTACAACACAAACAGTAAACTCTATTGTAAATGATAGACAACAGTTAATAGTACAATTATAAAAATGTTCTTTCACAAATTGTAACAAATGCACCGCATTAATGCAATGTGTTAATAATAGGGTGGTATATGGGAACTTTGTATTTTTTGTATGATTTTTCTGTAAACATACAACTTTTGTAATAAAAAATTTTTTTAAATAAATAAAAATTTTAAAAATATACACTTATTATGATGCCCTTTGAGATATCTTGATGTTAAACAACTGCCATATAAAAATATTAATATTTGTGTTATTATCGAAAGATGTCTTAGCTTGAGATTTTTTTTTAATTTAAGTTTATTACTAAGAATCACCTAAAAATTAATTTTCAGTTGGTAATAACAGATATGGAAATAGGAAAACAATTAATTTCTAAGTTAATTATTTAAATAAGTTTTTTTTTAAATAATAGAAATGAGATAATTTCAAAATAACTTTTTTACATATGAGCAGATACTGTTATTGAATATAAATAGACATTTTAAAAGCTTTACTTCAGAAACAGAACTGAGAAATGAAGGACAAAATATTTCAAATATAATGAAATCAAGAATGGGTAGATACAGATAAATATGTTCTCACAGTACCTGCATGCCATATAAAATTTTTTCTAACAATAGTGTGAACTTCACTCATTGGTCTAATTTTAGAAATAGAATCAGAGTAAGAATCAGTGAAAAAGCTGAATCACAAAATATTAAATAAATATATGTAAATAAACTATTTTTACTCCTAGCCCAAAGTCTAATTAGGCTAGCAGAGTTCATTCAGGTATTCTTTGATTGTTAGTAGAAGGCCTTACAGAATCCCCCTTCAATAAACAAGTCTGAGCTGTCATTAAAGGCTCCATTGTTTTGTAAAAATGTGCCTATCAGTCATCACTTCTAAAGGGGTACAACCTGTTTACCCAAACTAATTTGTACAGTCAATGGAGAAAATGCTTTTAACACCAGTGGTAGTACCAAAGGGTCGCTTGGGGGAAGGAGTGGGACGTTCATATCTTTTCCCTCGTTTCCATCACTCCCACCCCTGCTCCCAAGAAACTTTAAAAAGCTTAAAGTCTAAGTCAAAAATGGGATTCTCACTGTGCCACACAACGAGAAGATGTTTCCCAAGCTTTTACTCCATCCACATCACGAAATTCTGGAGCTTCACTATTATTAGACCCCTATTTGGAATCATTACAAATTAGAATTAGAAGAGTTCAAATTATAATTAGAAGGTTTTATGATAAAAACGTTCTCTTCTTTAAATTTTTGTAGTTATGGTCACCTTGAAGAGTTCTACAAAATATGCTTTAAGTTTTTCAAACTTTTCCGCACTGACATCTCCTGCTTGTAATGGTTTGCCATATTTAACATGTGTACAATGTAACTGCCAAGAAGGTTCTCCCATTTATCTTAACTCTCATATGAGGTTTGTTGTTGTTGTTGTTTTTTAATGTTCCTGCTATTTAGAAAGAAGCGGAGTGATAAAGACAAGAGGAGTATCTGAAAAGATATTAGGTCAACCTCTCACTTAACTTTTTAAAGAGAGAATCTTAGTTCCTACAGCAGGAAGTTTGACTTTTATTATACATGCCATTCTAGTTAGTGCCTTAATCTCCTTTATGATCACATGCAAGTAAAATACTTCTAACATGTTATTTTTGTTTTTTAGAATTAAAAGAAGAATCTTATTGCTTATCCCAAAATGGCTTCATGAAGATATTCCCAACATGAAGAACAGTAATGTCGTAAAAATTCTGCAGGTAACCAAATGAAACAAAACCTGAGTGGCAGCTGAGAGCAAGGGTGCAGTCCAATAATTAGAGTAGAATTTCCATTCAGATAAATAAATGTGTATATTTTAGCATATATTATACATACATATGAGGAAACAAAAGAGTATATATTTCAAATCTGACTTAAAAGATATGAAATATTGGAGTTGGGAGAAAAGGAGAGAAGGAAGAAAGAAATAGTGCTTTTCAAAAGAGAGAAGTGGGGGAGCAGATGTAGCTCAGTGGTTGAGTGCCTGCTTCCCATGTACGAGGTCCTGGGTTCAATCCCCAATATCTCTTTAAAATTTTTTTTAATTAAAAAAAGAGAGAGAGAGAAGTAAAGAGGAAGATTGTGGATAGTGCCAAAGTCACTTGTCAACCAAGCAATTGGTAAATAGCTTCAGGGACAAAGGGGGGAGGGCAGAAAAGCTAAATGGAATAAGACTCAAACACTCAAAGGGGCTTCTATTCTACATGAGATTGGAGAAGCAGGTGGAGCCCAAGGAGGGCACCACGTCACTCCAGAGACTGTGGAGTGCAAGAAAATTAATGTGAGACAGTGTCACCAAGGGTGCGCCAGGTTTCCATTTCAGCAAGGAAGGGAAAGGAGCACACATGGAAGACCCTGAGGCTATAAAGGATTTGCTGGTCATGAATGTGCTGCTGCTGGTTGTGGAGGAAGGGAAGGTGTTTGCTACGTGTGTTCCTGCTACTTTCTGGGGCTCTGGCACAACCCTCAAGGGGCTCACAACCCAGTCGGTGGTACAAACACATCATCGAAGCTTTGCAAAGCCACGAGTAACTGCAATGACAGAAATAAGCCCAAACATATGATGGAAGCATAGAGGAAATGTTTTGAAAGATGACTTGCACAGGAGAAGGAGAGAACATTCAAAGTAGAGGGGACAACAAGAGCAAAATCAGAGAGGTGAGAACAGCATATTGGGTGTTGCTTTTTTCAAAACGTTTGACATGAGAAATGCCTAGAATAACGCCAGATTAGTGAATAGGACCAGATCAAGGAAAGCCTTATTATGAAACTCAAACTTCATTCTGTTGATCAATGGATTTCAGACTTCTTTTAAATTTTTATTTTTAGCCAGGGAAACTTTGGTTCAAATGATGTGAGGAAGCCAAGTACTTGTCAGATAAAAGTTGCTCTGTTTGAAGCTGTGGCAAGAGAAAAGTCCATTAATCAGCTCCTTCCTCAGCTCGAGGAGTCCCCAAGGTAGCAGTTTTTAGCACTGGTTGCACATTTGAATCCTGATAGCCCCCACATTCTGGAATCTCTAGGGGAGAGGGGAAAGTGGCTACCCAGGCATCAGCATTTTTTAAAGTTTCCTAAGTGCTTCCACTATTTGGCCAAGGTTGAGAACTACTGTTAAGGGGTTAAGAAAATTAGGAGTCCCTGAAGGGTTTTCAGTTGGAATAGACATGGTTCCAGGAAGGAGGCTGAATAGGGGTGTCTGAGAAATAAGAGTAGTGTGGTGCAGGCAAAGTATCAAGGAGCAAGGATCTACAGTGCTGACCACTTTGTAAAGGGTCTATAAAGTAAGGAGTGAAATGTGTCCTTGTAATGTGACAAGGGGGAGGTCACTGGTCATCCTGGCCCAGAGGTTAAGTTGAGAAGGGAATGGAAAGGGAGTATTTTAGTTTCCTAGGCTGTTCAAAGCAAACACCATGAAATGAGTCAGTTGAACGATGGGAATTTATTTGCTCATGGTTTTGAGGCCGGGAAAATGTCCAAATCAAGGCATAATCAAGGTGATGCTTTCTTCCCAAAGATGGCATGCTGGGGCTGACTGCCGCAATCCTGGCTTCTCTGTCACATGGCAGGGCACATGGAGGTATTTGCTGATCTCTCTCTTCTCTTCAGGTTTTGTTGATTTCATCTTCTTGCTTCCATGGCTTTCTCTCTGTCTGCATTTCATTCTCTTATAAAGGAGTCCAGTTAAAGGATTAAGACCCATTCTGGTTGAGGTGGGTCACACCTTAACTGAAGTAACCTCATCAAAAGCTCCTACTTACAATGGGTTTCCACCCACAGGAAGGGATTAGATTTAAGAACATGTTTTCCTGGGGTACTTACAGCTTCAAATCACCACAGGGAAGAAGTAAAGACTGAGAGTGTAGACTTGTCTTGATGAGTCTGTACGAGAAAGGAAGTGGAGAGAAAGGCTATACTGACTTGTGGTCAGCTCTCAAATATTGGTGGAATGAATGAATAACTGTAGCTCAAGAGAAATGTCGAGTCAAGAGAGTGTTTATTTTAAATAGGACAGACTTGAGAAGGACTACTACAGAAAGAGAGGAAAGAGAAGGCAAATTGCTCTGAAGGAATGAGGTAGAGAGATGCAACTTGAGCTGGAGGAGGGTTCCTTGTCTCCTGATACCTGAAGGAAAGGACGGGTGTGGACGAGGCTGATTCCAGAGGAGGTGATGGTGCCTAACAACAGTGGAGGGGTTTCTAGAATCACTGAGCCTACGTATGGAATGTAGTACATGGTTAACAATTAACCTAAGGACAAGCATGTATTCACCAAACTACAGATAATAAATATTGCTGTCTTGATATTAACTCCATTTAATGATTCTATCTTGTTTGACCACTAACTATCCTAGGGAATTGGAGACATTCTGTAATTCAGAGAATTGTCTCTGACTTCATCCCAATCAGATCATCTTCTTCCTTTATTGTCCTCTCTCTGGAATAAGCCCCTGTTGCTCTTCTATATCCTTCATTGGTGTGGTCTGACTCTGACACACTTCTCTGCTCAGCTGCCAGCGTGAAGTGGGGAAAATGCCCTCCTTCCTCAGAACATAGCCACATTGCACTCTTACTTTCCTAGAGCATGTCTAATTTCCTTTTCTTGATTTGACCTTTGAACATTTGACACACACACCCCCTCACCAGAACTTGGCAAGTTCCCTGGGAAGGCTGGGGCAGAAAGAAGTTCTAGCAACACTGAATGCTGCTTTATCTGAGGTCTTCCCTCTTAGTCAAACTCCTTTCCTTATTGGACTTCTGGAATTAGAGGTGAACCATGTGGCTTCCTTCAGAATGAAGTTTTGTTTTGCCCAAGAGACTAAGAGGTGGCTATCACTTCATAATTGTGATGGGTGGGAGTTGTTTGCCCTGGGAGGCCAGCCATCAGTTAGAAAGCCTCAAGTCATTTCCTTGCCCAGAAGGGTTGTCAGGCTTTCAAGCAAATGAAAACTTTTCTCACCCACCTTCTGACCATCATGGACATGTCTGAATTGTGAATAGCCTTACACCTTTAGAACCTCAACACAACATTTATCACTTCCTTGTTCTCAATACGTAAGCTAAATAGGATTCTCCCCTTTTCATTTATTTAAACAACAACAAAGCATTTTCTTGTAGTAAGGCTCTATAACATTAAGAAACATTCCAAAATATTTGAAAATCCATTTTAAAAGAGCATGAGCTAATATACAAGTTAATACACAAGCTAACATGAGAAACTCCTCTTTCCCTTTAAATATTTTCAATCAAGCAATGTCTTTAAGGTGTGAGTTATTTTGATTACTCCTTTCCTTTATTCTGCACACAGGGAAATTTAACAAAGACTTGGAATCAAGCAGGCCAACAAAAGACAAAAGAAGAACATTTATGTGGAAAGATAATTTGAGAAAAGGGAGAGGAGAAGGAAAGTTGAGGGAAAAGTTGAGGGAAAGTAGAATTTCAGTCCTTGTATTTGGCTCCTTTAAATGTCTTTTGTAAAAAGAAACAATGTTTCTTTTTCTTAGGAAAAAAATGAATTTATGAATAATGATTCCAATGAGCAGGACCTATATGCTGACCCCATGATTACAGAGATAAGAGAAATCTTCCTCCCAGAAGAATACAAGCCCACAGACTACAAGAAGGAAAATAATAAAGGACCTTTGGAGGAAAGAGATTGCCTACAAAAGGCACTACTCACCAAGACTACAGTTGTGTATATTCCTGATATCAACACTGGATATAAACCCCAGATTTCAAATTTTCTTTCTGGGGGGAACCCTCTCAGCAATGACCAAACAACTTCCTCAACTCTTATACCACCTGCTGATTCTTTAAACCTGGAAGGGAAAGCCAGGTTAAAAAAATATCCTAATTTTGCTTTTCCTATCTCAAGTATAAATTCACTAAGCAACACATTATTTCTTGAAGAATTAAGCCTTATTTTAAATCAAGGTGAAAGCAGTCCTTCTGATACGCAAAATTCAACAGAGGGGGAAACCACCAAGCTTTTAGAAAACGATTCACTCAGTGAAACTATTCCAGAACAGACCTTGCTGCCTGATGACTTTGTCTCCTGTCTGGGCATCATGAACGAGGAGTTGCCGTCTATTAATTCTTATTTTCCACAAAATGTTCTGGAAGGTCATTTCAATGGGATTTCAGTCTTGGAAAAATAGAGCTGTGTGGTCAAAATCAATACGGAAAGCTGCGTTGTGATCTGAAGTTGGATCATCTTCTCAATATAAATTTAATTCTGCTGTCTTTTCTTTTTAAATCAGAGAATTAAGATTCAAAGATGGAACGAGCTTTGTGGTCACAAAAAAATAACTCCGACAATATTAAGGATACCTCATGTATTTTTTTTTAAGTATCAACTATATCTTCTTTATTTTACCTCATTGCAAGGAGCAGAACAGCTCTCTATTGCATAAAGAAATGATAAATGATGTGGTAATGAAATGAATGCTGAAAACACTTATTTAAAATTAGTGCATTGATATTTGGTTGCAAAGGGAGAAACAAGTTTAATTTTCACTTTATTGCTTAAAATTCTCTTTGAGTGGTTAAAAATGTAGCCCCAAACAAACAAACAAAAATAACTGGAGGATAAATTAACTAAAATGTTCGCTATACTATTTTTTCCACTACTTTCCATTCAGATATTAAGGATTTGATCTTTCCTTATTTTGATTTTGGACAAAAGAATTGTAAAACAATGATGCATAGAAATCGTGAAATTGCTGTCTGCTTTTGAATTAGGAGTGATAGCCTTGTTCTCCTTTGGCGTAGTTGGTGCCTAAATCTCCTATAGTAGTACCCAGCAGAGGTAGCAGATGCAGGATCAGCAAAGTGTAACTTTAAAAAAAAATCAACCATGTATTAGATATATTTCAGAAAAGTGTTGCTTTATTGTTAAAACAGATGTGTGTTCAAGTCTGGGTTGGCAAATGCCTGCCACACCTACCATGGCTCCCATCTTATGTGCCCATCATACAGCACTAATTGATCACCATGTGCCTTTCTGCTGAGCCATAAGGTAGCCCCAGAATCCTGTCAACACAATCCTGTGTTCCTGAAGGCCACAATCAATAAGGGCTGGGATGGGAGATGGAATCTATTGGCCAACCCAATCAATATTAAAAAGGTGTATGATCTTAAAAATATGAAATGCGTATTTTAAACTGAGAAAGGGTACTGATTAATTTTTATGATCAAAGGAAAACTTTTTTTTAGTAATCAGGATAATTTCAAAATAGGGTTGATTACCCATTGGATTTCTCTTTCTGCTCTAGCAGTTGTCAACCATAATAACTTATATTCAGATTTACTAGTTACATTTTATTATAACAAATCAAGCAGCTAATCAAAAAAGGATCAGTTGCATACCATGGTTTAGTACATGAGCAAGTTATTTTGTTTTATTTGGCTTTTATTTTTTTTAAGGAAAAAAAATCTAAAAGGAGTTTTGTTGTCACTAAGTGCTCCAATGAAGGTGATCCCATATTTCAGTTTGTCCTGGTTTTTGTCTGTTGTTCCAGTGGTAATTATTACCAATGCCCTTTCACTCTCAGAAGTGTTCTGCTTTGGATGATAAATTGTATGTCCCCTCTATCTATGAGGACTATCTAATGTCAACCATATAAGTAATTCATCAGAATTTATCTTTTTTTTTTTTTCCATCTGCAATCCCCTTTATTTACCTTATATCATTTGCTAAAGCCATATTACTCTAAAATGGAGCACTACTATTCAGTGTAAAAAGTGTATTCTAGGGAGCAGATGTGGCTCAAGCAATTGAGCGCCTGCTTCCCATATAGGAGGTCCCAGTTTCCGGTCCTGGTGCCTCCTAAAATAAAAAAAACAAACAAGTAAACAAACAAAAAAATCAACTCGGGGAAGCCGATGTGGCTCAGTGGTTAGCCGATGTGGCTCAGTGGTTGAGCTCTGGCCTCTAACTTATGAGGTCCTGGCTTCAATCCCTGGCCCTGGTACCTAAAAAAAAAAGGGGGGGTATTCCTTGTTGCAAAATTCTATCCTGTTTATCCTAAAATGTTTTTATTTGTTCTACTTTACACAATCTGAAAGGAGTGTGTATTTTAAATAACTAATGAAATGCTAATGTTAAAATATCTCTACTTGTAAATTATCATATACTTTTGCTTTATTCTTCTCAAAAGGGAGAATCATAATGAAGTAAAGAGGCAGGTAGTATTTGAAATAGAAGTACAAAAGACCGAGATAAGTCTTTGATATTCACATGCTGTTGAAGACATCTGGTAACTTGTGAAGAATATGTTCAAGGTGTGTTTCACCATAATTGTAATCTACCACACATTAAAATAGCTTTTGTCAAGCTTAACGGATTATGGCATTATTTAGCCTTCTGAGTATGGGTCCATTGCAGTCAGTGCCTCCTTTAGAACCTCTCCTTTTTGCCCTCTGGAGCCCCTTGGAGCATAGAGGGAGCCTTCCCTTCCTGCCGTGTCTTCCCCACTTCCACATCACTGTTCAGCACAGAGGAGACACTTAGGATTGCTTCTTTGCCATTAGCCCTTGTTGATCCAAATGGGCTGTACCTGTAACGGGAAAACATGCCTGCCATGGCCCTGATTCATAAGGAAAACCTCAATTGCTTCATTACCACACAACCTTGGTAAAGAGGCAAAGGTTTTCTTTCTATAATTCTTTTAGTCAACAAGTATTTACTGAAGTATCAAATGCCCCTATTATGTACAAGGTACTTTGAGGGATGCAGATGTTAACAAAACCAGCCAAGTCCCTGTAGACTTTGAGACAAGTCATTGCCCTCCAGGAGCTTACATTTTAGTGGGGGGTGGGGGGGGCGGGAGAGATGGAGAGAGGGAGAAAAAAATAAAGAAAAATGCCAGATAACAATAAGTGCTGTGTAGAAGGATAATGTAGTGGGGAGTGGCTTGGTGGCTACTTTGCACTGGGCAGCCAGGGAAGGCCTCGCCTGAGAGGTGGCATTGGCATTGAGATCTGAAGAGCAAGAAAGAGCTAGCATGTGAGACTCAGCTTCTAAAAAGCTCCTTCTTAGAAAAATTCTGGAGTGGTCAATGTCTCTACTTCTCCTCCTTCCTAAGTTGCCCTAAAGCCCACCTCCCTTCCCCTTCCTCAGTCAGAATTATCTGTGGATTCTGGGGACAAGTGTGTATCTTTCCATCTTTCCATCTAGCCCTTGAGCCTATTCACTTTCTTTCTCTGAGTCTCACAATCTGTCCAAGTTGCTGCTTCCTAAATGGATGTGCCCTGCTTCTTGGTGTGGGTTACAGGGAAAGAGGAAGAGAAAAAGAGGGAGGAAAAAACCTCTCAAGATAACATTAAGAGGGACGAAGGGAAGGGAAATACAAAGAAAGGCAGATCAATATACAGTAATGCTGAAACAAAATGGAGCATCATGGTTCTGGACAATACTAAAGCTGACCAAGGCACAGAAGCCTCATATGTTGGCCTTGGTCAAACCCGACCCTAAATATATATTTTTTTCCTCTGCCCATCTGCAAACAGTACTATAACCAAGATTACTAACCAAGCCCATCTGTCCTTCTAGTTCTCTCCTGTCTTATTTGTTCAAAAATCTTAGAGACCAAGCCCCTTCCTCACTAAGTGTTAGTGAAATTCACTTCATTCTAGTTTCTTCATGGAATTACAACAGGGAGTAAGGAGTTAGTCTATTAAAACTGTACATAAAGGGTATTCTTTTTATCCACATATTTATTCACTTACAAGCATTAATCAAGAGCCCTTTACCTTCAAAAAGAATGGAACTAACATTTCTTGCGTCCTGGACTAGTCACTTTACATTCTTGATCTCATTTAACAGCAACCGTATGAGGTAAGTGTTATTATTCTATTTCAGAGATGCTATAATGAAAGGTATCTAAGGATCTATGAGAGTCCTGAAATAGGAGCAACAAGTTTCCCGAAAACCGAGAAGTTTGGGAGGATGAAGTACACCTCATTTATGGTATTGACTCTCAGCTCCAAACTTGCCTTCTTTGTCTGCTTTATGATACTGAAACTGGTGTTTGTGGACTATATTTTCCCTTTGCCTGCTGGCTCAGTGTTAGGCTCTGCCAATTGAGGGTGATGAAGAGGGCCTGCAAGGCAGTGCAGTGGCTTTCTGAGTAGAGGTGAGCAGATGGGTGTGCCAGGGGCCACCAGTGCTGATGGCAGCAGTCCTTGCAAGTTCTCAGTGACTGCCCTCCAGCAAGGTTCTTCATCACCAAACCTCTGTGAGCAGCAAGCAGCATGTTCTGAACCTCACCTTTGCAAGCCCTTTTCAGTTTTCTCAGTTCTTTCCTAAAGGTTTTTCCCTCGGAATTCTTGGTTCAGCCCTAGGGTGGAATTCCCTCTTTGAGTAGTTAAGCATCTTTTATCTGCTTAACAATTCTTGAAGTTAAATTTTCCTTGTTCAACTTACTGGTGTGGTTTCTATCTCCTGATTGTCAAAGCAGGTGACATTTAATTTAGATCTTCAGTGGTGGGTAGGGATTTTCCAGAAGGATGAGGGGCTTGAAGAAAATTCTAGGCAGAAGACATGGTATATGCAAGGACTCCAAGACCTGAAAAAGGAAAATGGGTTCAAAGTACTGTAGGATATCTGGTATGGCACAGAGTAAAATGGGTAGAAAATGGGAAAAATTAGGTAGGTTCAGTTTGTGAAGGATTTTTTGCATGCCATGCTAAAAGCTTTGGACTTTCATCCTTTAAACCACTGGAAACCATCCATGGATTTTAAACTGGAAAGGGTCAGACAGAGCTGTGGATTTTAGAACTCTGTAACTGGATCATACCAAATGTGGGCATTTTGTAATGTCAACTTTGTTAATCAGAACCATGTTTCCCAGAGTTCCCTTCTGTGTATGTTTTCATTCTGATTGGCCAGAATGAAGTGTGCATGAGATTTGGAAGGCAGAAGGGGAGGTGTACCCATGTTTATTCTGAAGGTCGACGTAGGACAGGCCCTTTTGTAGCTCATACATCTATTCACAAATCTGCTGGCTCACCTAATTGGCATGGGCAGCAGTGAGGCCTGAAGCTGCTCCAGAATCTGCAGGATCTCTTCCTTAGCTTCTCAAAATCCTGAGCTAGGTGCACCAGTGGCTCTATACCAAGATGCGTACATCTCCTGCAGGTCATCCACAGTGAGATTGGAGGCTTGGAGATAGGCAGAGGCCAGTGCAGGGTCTGGGGAAAGGCAGATGCAGGTTTTGCTTATTAGTAATGGATTCTAGTTGTTCCTGCTCTCCTCCACATCATGTTCTCCTTTCCTTCCAGAATATCTACTCTGTGACTTCAGGCTGACGTACCAGATGCAGAAGAAACAACCAAAGCAATACTGTTTTATAAGCTTCTGCATTCACATATGATTACCTCCCTTTAGTAAATGCATTATTTTACATCTTTCCCAGTGGATTACCTTCTCTAATTGAACCCTGACTGACCAAAACACCAAGCATTGGCAAAGCTATAGGGACCTAGGAATTCTTACACACTGTTCGTAAGAGTGAATACTCAAGTAGCCTTTCTGGAGAGCAGTCTGGCACTACTATGTCAAATTAAGTATACAAATGCCCTATAACCCATCAATTCAGCTCCTGGATATATATGCCTATGTTTGGGGTCCCCAAGGCTATTCCCAGATTTGATGATGCACTAGGAAGACTCACAGGACCCCACATATATTCATCCTCACAGCTATGATTTATTACAGTGAACAAATAACACAAAATCAGCAAAAGGAAAAGGCACAGGGGTAAGGTCTGCAGGAATCCAAGCACATTGGAGTATAGTCCATTGAGAGATGCGGTAGGTCAGTACTAAGGCAATGGCAATAGGGATGGAGGGAATGGACCAGATTCAAATTATTGATAAGATGTGGCATGGGAGAAAAGGATGTCAGAGATAACTCCAAGGTTTCTAAAAGCGAGCAGTGCCATGGGCTTAGTCCAGTCTGTGAGCTGGTCTTTTTTTAATTTTTTAATTTTTTTATTTTATTTTCATTTTTTTATTGTGAGCTGGTCTTAATGAGGTTTTCCCTACTGCAAATATGTGTAGCCCAGATGAAATTAGATCCCTGTAGGCAACCTCTTCTGCTGCCCATACTAATCTACAAGGCCAGGCTCATTTCCCTTCATCTTTCAAAAACAAACAAACAAAAAACCTGAAAACTCACAAAGCATTGGCTAGTGTGTAGATCTCACTAAAGATATTGTTCAAGTGGCCAGGAAGGAAAGGTTACATTACATAACATTTAGTGCAACTTTTTAAAAAATCCTCTTTTTTTTTTTGAAGGTGCCTTGAACCTGGGACCTCGTATGTAGGAAGCCATTGCTCAACCACTGAGCCACATCGGCTCCCCTGAGTTGGTTTTTCTTTTTTTTTTTTTTAATTTGTGAGTTTTTTTTTTTTTTGCTTGTTGTTTGTTTTCGTTGTTGTTTAGGAGGCACTGGGAAACGAACCCAAGACCTCCCATGTGGTAAGCAGGTGCTCAACCACTTGAACCACATCTGCTCCCCTCCCAAATTCTCTTTTAACATTCTCACCCCTGTCCTCCCCTGCTTTCTATATCCAGCTTCTTTGCTTCCTCTCCCTCTCGTTCTCCCTCTCCCTTTACCTCTCTGTCTCCCTGCCCCTTTTCTTATACAGAAGAAATAGAAGGAGGCACAGTTTTGAAGCACAGTTTGGGTATGTTTTCTTGGTCTCTATGATTGTTTTTTAGCCTTTTTTTCAATTGGGAACTTTTCTCTTCACCAGAGTTAGAAATAAAATTGAAGATATAAGAAGGCTTATGAGTTTTAGGATATGGTTCTCAGGTAACATGAGTTGCTATTTGGCCTTCCTGGTTTAATCAAAGGGTGTTGCCAGTTTCTTTTTCTTTTCTTTTCTTTCCTTTTCTTTTCTTATTTTTCTTAGTCATTCTCTCTTTGAAATAGAGATGGCACATGGCTATGGCATAGGGCAGAACTCTTCAAGAAAAAATAAATTTTAGCAACTGATTCCCATTCTCCAAATGAAATCTGTTGCAGAATCCAAATATGTAAAACAGATGGAACTACATCTGATAAAGCAGGGGTGAGAGGCCATGTCTATGTGCTCTTGCTCTCTCTCTCTCTCTCTGTCTCTCCGTTCTCTGCAGTTGCCTCTGAAGCAGCCTTTAAAGGCCATATGAAGGGAGGTTTAGGGAGCGGGGCATATGGGAATCCCCTATATTTTTATATAACATTTATGTAATCTAAATATCTTTTTAAAAAATATATTTAAAAAAATAATAAAGGCCATATGAAAATCCACTAGCTGGGAATTGTTTCTTCTGTACTTGGGTGTCTGGGTTGGGGAAACCCTTGGCTCTTCTACCTCAGGACTGTACCTCACTCTGCACCTCAGCCACAAGGCTGCCAACTCAGGTTAAAGAGACCAGAATTCCCCCAAACCTTCTCACATCCTGAACGACTGTTAAAAGGAGCTTTCTCTCAGAGAGTGTTAATAGAGGAAGTACCATAGGCAATAATTAACTTGTTTATCATAAATGTCTGGGCTTTGTTCATGTTATTTTTGAGATCACTAAGAATAAAATACTGTATTGTGAACATAATTAGATTTTACAAAACCCAAAGACTGTTGAATTGTATATGTTTTATCTCTTTATGAAATAATTATACCAATTTAGGAGATGATGTTTTAATGGGAAATGTTACCCTCTTGGCAGACAATATTGATTTAAAATAAAAGAAGCAATTAAAAACAATTTATGGATCTCTCTTGGGTAGAAGCATGAAACCAATATAAAATAATTGAATTCTGATTCACAGAATGGATTGTGAACAACTTTCTAGGATGCTATAGTGTGGCGGTTTGGTATTGTTTATGAATTCCAAAAATAGACCATGTTTGTAAACTGGTCTGTTGCTCTGGGCACATCAGATTGGATTGGATTCAGAGGTTTCACTCTTGATTAAATTATGATTAAGGCTTTGACTGGGCCATGTCAGTAGGGCTTTGAGTCCCCACCCCCTTGGTGTGCAGGGACTCACAGAGAAACCGCACTTCTGAGAAGGGAGGTTGGTGTTTTGAGCTGGAGCCCCTGGAAGTAAACACACAGGAGAACACAGAGAAATAGAGATGGCTCCATAGACACGGCAGAGGCCCTGGGAAGAGAGACGAGCTGTTCACCTGATAGTTTACAGCTGACCTTGTGGAGAGAGCAGAGCAGCTGAGCCTGGAGAGAAATGAGCCCTGGGAGAGAGACGAGACTTATCCCAGCCTACAGCTGGTATTGGAAGAAGCTGGGACCATAGAGCATTAAGAGGAGGAGGAAGCTTGAACCCTTGCAGATGTCGGCAGCCATCTTGCTCCAACATGTGGCAACAGACTTTGGTGAGGGAAGTAACTTATCCTTTATGGCTTAGTAACTATAAGCTTCTGCCCCAAATAAATACCCTTTATAAAAGCCAACAGATTTCTGGTATTTTGCATCAGCACCCCTTTGGCTGACTAATACATATAGTTAAGGTAAAGTCACAAGGAACTATTCCAAAGCTTTGATTGAATGTTGTTATGTCTCTTTCTACTGCTAAGATCACATCGTTAAATCTCAATTAACATTTCATACTGGGACTCTCTTAGCTATTTTTTGCTAATTTCATTTTTCAACTTATTTTAGGATTAACACTCTGCATCTTTTATATTCAGAATTTCCACCAATTATCTGAAGATGCACTCCCTTTATGCTTATGTTCAGGAATAAAATTATCTAATTCTCCATAATTAGCATTTATAAACAAATTAAAAACTTGTTCTTACATGGTACATTTTTGTTTGGGGTATAAGAGGGTTCTGGCCTAGCTTTATGAGAGGGGGAAAAAAACTAAACTGAAGAATAATGTTACAGAAACATAGTTCTTTACCAACAAGATCATTAGTTCAAAGTTTCAAACCAAAGAAAATGCACTTGCTAACCATAAATGCATACCTAAAATTAGTGACTCAGTCAGAAGCACAGGAAGGAAATCATAAATAGTCAAACACTGGAAGCCAAGTGTGAGATACGGAAGGCAATAAACCTGACTGTTCACATCCCGTGAAAGAGGGAGAACAATAGTAAAAAAAAAAAAAAAAGAAAGAAAAATTATAGCAGCTCTTTCATTTTTATTTTTAAACTTTACTTGTAACTCACGAAAATACACTTAAAAAGTAAAGCAATATCATGTAAATGGTAAAATATGGTATTGTTCTTTGAATTGCTGTTTTCACCTAACAATATATCTTGGAAGTCTTTACATGTCAATACATATAGCTTCACCTTATTAAACAGTTGTATAGTATTCTCTCATTAATGGGCATATAGGTTATTTCCAATTTTTTGTTACTATAACAAATCCTGTAATAAGTAGTCTTGTACATATCTTTATACATACATGATATTTATGTGTGTTGGTGGTAGGGGTGGTGCGGGGTAATAGATGCCTAAATGTGGAATTGCTAGGTCAAGGGATACAAGCATTTACATTCTGGTAAATATTACCAATTATTCCCCCCAAGAGACTTTACCAATTTATAATCCCACCAACTCTGTATAAGAAAGAGTATTTTCCCACCACCGTGATAAACTCTGAATATCATCAGTATTTAAAATATTTGCTCGTCTGGTGGGTGTCTTATTTGCAATTAAAAAAAAATAAGGTTGAAAATGTTCTCATTTGTTTATTACTCTTTCTCCTTCTTTCTTTTTTTTTTTTTTTAATTTGCCCTTTTCATATTCTTTGGCCATTTTTTCTATCGGTTTGTTGATTATTTTGTTAGTCATTTGAAGTTCTTTACATGTAATATTTTCTGTTTTATATGTTCCAAGTACTTTCCCCCAACCTGTTTGTTGTTGTTGTTGTTGTTTTGAGGTACTGGAGCCAGGGATTGAACCCAGGACCTCCCGTGTGGGAAGCAGACGCTGAGCCACTTGAGCCATATCCGCTCCCTTGTTTGTTGTTTTTTTCATTGTTTCCTTTTGCCATATAAATATCTTAAAATTGTATGTAGTCAAATCTGTTGCTAATTTCCTTTATAATTTCTGGGCCATGTGTCATGTGTAGCAAGATACATTTTTCAGTTAGAATACTTAGTGCTCTCATGAAGCAATAGGAAAACAGTGGGCATTAGAAGCCCATGGTTCTGGTTAGAATCCTGCTTTCACAGATCCTAACTATTTAGTTTCAGCAACCTCTTAACTGCTCCAGGATTTTGTTTCTTCTTTAAAAAGAAGGTCACATTAATACCTTCCCATGCCATCTGTTGGGAGGATTAAATAAAATAACCTATCTAAGAAGGCTGGCACAGTACTTGATGCACAGTAGGCATTGAAATTTTGACATCGCAAGAATGAGAATTCTAGGTACCTGAGAGGAGAGGCAGAAAATGTCAAGGGACTGGTGGAGTGAAGAAGAGGTGAGGAACAAGACTAGTAAATTCTAAAATCATGCAAGATAGTTCTTGTCCACCTATTAAATAGCACCAACCCTAAATCCTATCATAATCTTGACTTTTTGTTTTAGTGTTCCAGATTTCATAGTTGGGGATTGAATCATGTCCCCCACAAAAGGCATGTTCAGGTCCCAATCCCTAGTTCTGTGGGTGTGAACCCATCTGTAAACAGGGCCTTTGAAGATGTTATTAGTTAAGGTGCTCAAAATGGCTGGAGTTCTTATAAGCAATGAAAAATGGACACTGAAAGAAGAAGCCACAGGAAGAAGCTAGAAGCTGGAAGTCAACAGAACACGGAAGGGAAAGGATAAGGTGCTGCCCAGGTGCATTGCCATTTGATGGAAAAGCCAAAGACCAAGGATCACCAGCAGCCAGACCCAGAATGCCACAGTCTTCAGGAAGAAAGCATTGCCTTGCTGATGCCTTGATTTTGGAATTCTCCCAGCCTCAAAACTATGAGCCAATAAATTTCCATTGTTTAAGCCAACCCATTGGATGGTATTTGTTTTAGCAGCCAAGAAACTAAAATAAAAGTAACCATGGAAAATTTGATATTCCTTTGATATTGGTTGATTTGAAACTTTTTCTAAACCTTTTTTTTAATTGGACTTAAGTGAAGTTTAGCACTCATTTTATTTGGAGATTCAATGTATGAGATTTATTTTATCTTGGTTGCTAAAATGGAAATCACTTGTGTTTCACTAACTGAGGAGATTTTTAAAGGATTTTAAGAAGTTTCCAGCTGCAAAGTATTTGCAGGTTTGTTTTCCTTTTTCAGTATATTCACTGCACATCCCATTTTGTTTGTTATTTTGGAGGTCCCATTTGATGGAATAGGGGGAGAATGTATAGAATCTTCCGGTGAGGGAAGGGAGGGAGTTTGCTGATGCCCAGAGTAATGTAGAAAGTCTATTCTAATGTAAAACAAAAATGCTTTGGAAATACAATAGATGATAGATTCAATCCATCCTCGTCACTTTAATGAAATGATGAAGGTTATTAAAAGCACTCTTTTAAACTCTGTTGTTTGTTTATCCCCCCCCCTTTTTTTTAACTAAGCAGAAGAAACACTCAGAAACAATTTTCCAGAAAAGCACAGAGAGCTACAAATATAGCCAACATTGCAAATAGATGGACCAAACTTTCTTTCTTGAAAGAAGGAGCTTGAAATAAGGTCAAGCAATCAGGGTTCTTGAATTTCAAATCTGCCACATGCCAAGTATGTGACCTTGGGAAAATCACTGGAGTTTCACATTCTGTCTTCTTGTTTTATTTTCTGGGACAAGGACACAGATCTTAGTGTTCTTGTTTAAGAAGCAGTGAACTATGTTCACAACTCTTTCCTCCTTAAAATACTGCCTTTACTTCATTTCGCTTCAAGGATACCACATGCCTCTTTCTCTCCTACTTTTCCCCTGACCCCTCCTTCTTGATCTCCTTTTCTGGTTTCCCTTAATTTCTCTGCTGCCTAAATGGTGGAGTCCCATTACTCAAGCTTTTTCCCCCTCCTTTTTCTGATCTCATCATTTTTGTGGCTGTAAACACTATCTACATGCTATGAAAACAAATTTTTACCTCTACTTAGGATAGTTCAACCTCTATTCTGAATTCTAGAGTCACATATCTACCTGCATACTTGACATTTCTACTTGTAAGGCCCAGTAAAAGTTGCTCTCCCAGACCTTCCCTTCTTACAGACATCCTCATCTCAGTAAATGGTAATGCCATTTTTCCAGGTGCTTGAAATTTTTTAGGTCATCCTTGACTTCCATTTTTCTCTCATTCCTCACATCCTATCTGCCGTACTTTCAAAATATATCCAGAAAGTGAATGACTTCCCTCCACCTCAATTCAATCACTCCAGTCCAAACCACCATTTTCTCTCAGCTGGGTTACTGCAAAAGCCCCCAAATGTCCATCTTCAATAGAGTAACTAGATGTAACTAGATGATCCTGCTAAAACACTTATCTGCTCAAAACTTTCCAATGGCTTCCCACGCCACATACAATAAAAGCCAAAGTCACTACAATGACCAATAAGGCCCACCTAGTTTGCCCCTTCTCTCACCTCTCTCTTCCAGCATCTTCCCCTGTAATCACTCAGCTCCCATTACACACAATACCTGGTAAGCACCTCAGGACCTTTGCACTTGCAGTTCTGTCTTCCTGGAACGCTCTTACCCCAGATATTTGCAATGCTCACTAGCACACTTCCTGTAGGAATTACTATGGACTTTTCATTCAGACCTTCCCTGGTCACTCTAACTAGAACTATAAACCTCTCCTCCCTCCTCCCAATACTTCCTATTCTCCTTCTCTGCTTTGCCTTTCTTTCTTTGCACCCTAAAATAGCAACCCCATCAAAAATCAAACATGCTGCATAATTTAGTCACCTACCTTGTCTGTCATCCACACTGGAATATAAGATCCATGAGAGCAGAAATTTTGTCTGCTTTGTTCACTGAAAATAGTTAATGTCTAAAACAGCACCTGGCACTTATTAGGTACTCAGTAAATATTTGTTACATGAATGAATGATAGACAATGGGCTAATCTACTAATTCCATCTATATCCCATGAGAAAGAAACAATATTACATGAAGACATCAAAGAGCTTTCAGACTCCAATGTGTTTTCTAAGGTTCTACCATAATGTGTTTTTTTTTTTTTATTGTCATAGTTTTTGTTTTTCACTAAACTGCTACCATTTAATTGATGAGAAAGCAATGATATAATATAAAAATGTGTTTCCTTTCCATCTTCTCTTAGACTATTCCAACATGACAGATATTTTCAACTGTCTTTTCTACTTTTGACTGAAAGCCTTTCTTCAAATGAATTCATATAGCAGAGTTAATGACACCTCGGTGAGCATACAATATCTTGCATTTTTTTGGGAGGGAATATTCCCAGGCTCCACATTAATTAGACAGTGGCTGGTAAGCAGGAACAGACAAACTATGCAGGCTGTTAAAATGAATGAGCAAACAAACAGGTGTAATTATCTTACTGAACATTAATTAGACATCTTACTAGCAAAAAACAGCAGCTGAATTCTGGAAAAGCAGGCAATGTTTATTTATTATTGTTTCAAATACCATCTAATTTGTTTCCATCTAGCCTGTAAATTTTCAGAATGAAGCAGGGGTTGCCTGGGTGTATCGCATAGACTGGCAGAGTAGGAGCAGCTCCTATCCCCCACACTTCTAGTCCTGTACTCGCTCATACCCCGTTCAAATTGCTGTTTGGAAATGGGTCAGTGATCCTCCCCCTGCCTGCACCTTAAAATCACCTTAGGATCACCTAGAGAACTTAAAAATCAAAAGCAAACAACAACAATAAAACCTACTGAAGCCTGAGCTCCACTCCAAGCCCCATCAGTATTTTTTTAAATGAGCTTCCAGGTTTGAGGACAACCAGCCTAACTGTTCCTCCTTGGATCTTGTTAAAAGGAACTTTTGCCATTGCCCATTATTATTTAGTACCCCCAATTCTCCCACCACCTCTTCTTCTCAGGCAAAATAGATGCCAGTCAATGAGAGCACCTCACCTCACCACCACCCTATCTACAAATTTAGCTGCTCCTTCACCCATCCTCTCTCCTCACCTCTACAAAACAAAAGAGGTGCACCTCCCCCTGGCAGACCAACGTGTCCACCTGGCACTGGATCCCATCTCATGCCAACTTGGGGACTGTTCTCAATTCACTGATGAGTCCATTTCTGATACTTTTTTCATTCCCCACTCTAATGTTTGTTCATTTGTTTTTTAATTATTTTTTAAATATGCTCAAATCTCTTACAACTTGGGGGTAGAAGGGAGACAGATCTTAAACTCTGCTTTCATTACCATATTATCTCTCCCCTACTTTTCATAGAGCAATTCTTGTCTCCACCTCTCCTCTTCCATTCATTTTCTAACCCACTGCAATCTGGCTTCTTCTCAGCCCTTCCCTTTGATCACCAACTACCTCCTCATTCAGCCTTAAAAAATTATCTCAAAATGCTTAAGGAGTGGAGCAGGTGTATCTCAGTGGCTAAGCGCATGTTTCACATGTAAGAGGTCCTGGGTTCAATCCCTGGTACCTCCTAAAAATGCTTAAGGAGATTAAGGAAAGCACAGAGAAGAACAACAAGATACCAGGAAACAATGAATGAAGAGTATAAGAGTCTGAGTAAAGAGATAAAAAACTTCAAAAAGGAGCCAGACAGAACAACTGGCTTTGAGACCATAATAACTAAAACGAAAAATTCCTAGGAGGGTTTCAAGAGCAGAAGAGTGTTGTCAGAAGAAAGAATCAGTGAACTTGAAGACAAGACACTTGAAGTGAGTTGGGCTGAGAAGCAGAAAGAAAAAAAGAAATATTAAAAGCAAAAATAAAAGACATGGGATTCTCTTCTCCTCTAGGAAAAATAGCTAGAGGATAGGCTGAGACAGCCTGGAAAAATATCTTCTAGGGTTTAGGACACCAGGGGAAGGCTAGACACCACCCAGAAGAGAAAGGGACAAAGGAGGGGAATCATGATGACAGAACTGTGAATTGAAACCAGCAGCTGCTGCTGCTGGCACCCTCCTCCACACTAAAGACACTTTAGAATTCTCAGACCTTTGGGCCTATAGCTACAGACAAAAGGGGGCTCCTGGGATCCACCACCCCAGGAAAGGGGAGAGAGAGGGACACAGCCTAAGGCTGAATCAGCTTTTGACTCACAAATTTGGTCTGCTGTGTCCCAGGAGCTCTTCCAGGCTGGGTGGGGCCATGCCATTTTTTGCCTTGGGAGGTAGCAAGGGGCTAAAGACATACAATCCTCCCAAACTCCTTCTCTACTAATTGGGACTGATTTTTTGAGGACTCAGAGTGGAGTGGAAGTATTTCCTACCCAGGAAAAGGCAGGAGGCTGCCAGAGAAGGCTGGAGAAGTATCTCTGAGAAAGTTTGAATAAAAGGCTCTTAGCTCCCAGGCAGGAAGCTCTATTACATTGATCTGGTCTGTGTTACAACAAATACATTCTGACCAGGCACAGAACTGAGAGCTGCCGACAAGCACCATCTGCTGGCAGACCAAGGAAGTGCATATGAGAAAATTAAAAATAAGTAAGAGAGGCTCGCGGGGCCGGTTAGCTCAGTCGGTTAGAGCGTGGTGCTAAAAATAAGTAAGAGAGGCATTTGCTGGTCTCTATACCTTCCCTCCCCAAGGCCCTAGGAAGTGGGTCTGCAACCAATTACTGGGTCCAGAGCCCAGTTTTGAGCAACCAGCAAGGACAATCCTAACAATATAGGTCAAGCCAAGAATCAAAGAGCAGCGGTAAACACAGCCTTCCACCACTAAATCCCTACAAAAGAAAAAGAAATTGAGCATCTGAGTAAACTACATCCTAATCAGATGCCTAGACATCAGCAAAAAATGAGTCATACTAAGAAAATTGAAGACATGGCCCAAGAAAGGGAATATATCAAAGCCCCAGAAGAGACAAAGCATTTGAGAGAACTAATTAACAAAATATGCACAAATTTCCAAAATCAAATTAATGAGTTGAAAGACAATATGACTAAAGAGATAAATGACATCAAGAAGACATTGAGTGAGTGCAAAGAAGATTTGAAATCTTGAACTGAAAAGTAACAGAGCTCATGAGAATAAAAAACACAATAGGTGAGATAAAAAACACATTAGAGGCATGCAACAGCAGAATCGAAATGATAAAAGAAAGAATAAGTGATACTGAAAACAGAACAGCTGAAATTGAAGAGAGAAAAGAACAGAGAAAGAAAAGAATGGAAAAAATGGAGCAGGGGAGGGAGATAGAGCAAGATGGCATAGATTTAAATGGGCACTCACCAGCTCTCTCGCAAAAAACACCTGAGAAGGGGCAAGATCCTGCCTGGGTGAGCTGTTTTGGGAGGCCACAGAGCAGGAGGCTTCAGGGTATTGATCTGGAGGGAACTGGACAAAGAGATAAAAAGCTCAAGGGAAAACCATGAGTTTCTCACCTTGGCAGCTAGAAAGAGCATGTAGCTAAGCTCCACCTTCCGAACCCCCTGACTCCCACCAGCCACTGAGTGAGAGGGAGCATTATCCAGGAGTAAGAGGGTTCTGGTGAGGAGTGGAGAGGGGTTTCCTTTTGTAGATTTGGTTACCTGGACCCTCTTTGAACTCTAGGGAGCATACCAGCTGGCAAGAGGTAGATCCAAGAAAAGGGGAGAGGCAAACCTGCTAAAGCAGCCTGATTTACCTAGCTGACCTGGTAGGGACGAACTTGGACTGGGAGAGGGCAGAGTCAGGCAATTAACTACTCCAGTACTGAAAACTATCAAAATTCCACCACCCCTAAAGGAGGCGAGCAGTAAGAAGCAGTTAATAACCTTCCAAGGGCTTATTTAGGGTCCCCTAGGAGGACAGGGAGGTCTAGAAGAGGGTCGAGAGTCATTTCTCTGCAGTGAGTTCAGATGCCAAGGTCACATTTGAATTTCAGAGGGGAACTCAACCTGACCAGGAGAGGCAAGGGGCCATCAGATCACACAGGCTATCTTGTCCTGTTGCCCTGGGAGAGAAAACAATAAGAATAGAAAGGGGCAGGGACAGACAGGCTCCTAATCAGCAGTAATCTACCTGACTGCAAAGAGTCAAACCTGCCTTAGGGAAAGTGACTGGATAGCTCTCTAGCTAACTGACCCAATGGGAAAGTTTAGCTCAGAGCAGGAGTCTCCGCTTTAAATATACAAGGTCGCTGGTTCAATTCCCAGCTCTCCTTAGAGTAGTGACCCACTTGGTTATCAAATACCCAGCTAAACTTTAGGACAGGGAACACATAGACATTATTTTTGTACTAGCTTCTCTTGGGTCTTTTATTTTTCTTTAAAAAAGTTCTTTTTTTTTAATTTTTTTAATTTTTTAATTTAACTTAGTTTGATTGCTAAAGCCTGATTCAAAACCTGCAGAGGGCAGGCTGCAGGGCAATTGATTGATGAACTCTAGCAGTCTGAGAAACTCCTCAGGGGCCTAAGAGGGAAGGCTGTTTTTCCTGTTTTTGTTTGATTGCTTGCTTGAGTGTTTCTTTTGTTCTTTTTTTTTTTTTCCTTCTCATTCTTCCCCCTCCCCATTTTTTTTCTTTTTTTAAATTTTGTGCTGCTGTCTTGTTTCTTGTTTGCTGTGTTTCCCCCTTCCCTTTGTTTCTCCCCCCCTTTTTTTTGTATACCAATTTTGCCTACCTATACTACTTCTTTTCCTACTTTCATCTTCCTATCTTCTGCTTTCTATTTTTGTTGTTAAATTCCACCTCTCTTTGTTTAGTCTTCAATTTTTTTTGTTTTATTTCTATCTCCTCAATTCTCTGTTTTCTTTCTTTTTTAAACTTTTTTCTTATTGTCCTTTCTTTTCTCTTTCTCTCTCTTCTTATCGTTCTGGCCTGTTAATTCATTCTAGATATTTTTCTCTATTCAGTTTTTCATTTCATTGTTTGTGCCCCACTTTTTTATTCTTATTCCTCTGCATTTCTTACATGAGTTAATTATTCATTTCCTTAGCTCTTAAATGGTTCCTCTTCTACCTTTTACTATTATTATTACTATTATCCTTTTTCTCTTCTTACCTCATTCCCTTTCTCTGGTCCTAATCTTTTTTTTTTTCAAGGGAACATAGACAACAGCAAGGAAATAAAATAATAGGAACAAAGTGACAGAGAGAAAACTTACCAAACACACAAAAACAGCAAATAAACAAAACCCCACAGTAGAGAGAGAAACTAATGAACTGAATAAATCTATCAAGATAAAGAGATGCCTAAACACCAAGAAAAAATTATAAACCATACTAAGAAACAGGAAGCCATGGCCCAGTCCAATGAACAAACTAAAAACCAAGAGGAGATGCAGAACATGGAACAACCAGTCAGAGCTGTCCAAACAAATATCATGAACCAACTTAATGAAGTGAATGAAGATTAAGAATATTAAGAAGACACTGGGAGAACATACTGAAGAAATTGTAAACATATATAAAAAGATAATGGATATAATGGTGATGAAAGGCAAAATTCAAGAAATCAAAAATAACATTGGAAACACATAACAGCAGATTTGATAGGCAGAGGGAAGAATTAGTGATGTGGAAGACAGTACATCTGAAATCAAACAGATAGTAGAACAGATAGATAACAAGATAGAAAAAATCCAGCAGGGACTTAGGGATCTGAACAACAACACAAAACGCACAAATATATGCATTATAAGCATCCCAGAGGGAGAAGAGAAGGGAAAGGGGACAGAAGGAGTATTGGAAGAGATAATAGCTGAAAACATCCCAACCCTATTGAGGGAAATGGATGTATATGTCCAAGAAGTGCAGCATACCTCAAACAATATAAATCCCAACAGGCCTACTCCAAGATGCATACTTGTCAAATTGTTCAATGCTCAAGACAAAGATAGAATACTGAAAGCAGCAAGAGAAAAGAGAACCATCACATACAAGGGAAGCTCTATAAGACTAAGTGCTGATTTCCCATCTGAAACCATGGAGGCAAGAAGGCAGTGGTATGACATAGTCAAGGTGCTAAAAGAAAAAACTTCCAGCCAAGAAGTCTCTATCCAGAAAATCTGGCATTCAAAAATGATGGAAAATTCAAAATATTCGCAGATAAACAGAAATTAAAAGAGTATGCCAATAAGAAACCTGTCCTTCAAGAAATACTAAAGGCATCACCATCCAAGTCTCCTCAGGATTAGGGGAAGAACTATGGACTAGAGTGGACTTGATGGTAGTCTGTTGTACACATATGGTGATTCTAGCAATGGAAGAAATTATAACAATGAAGTGGAGCCAGTGGCCACTTGACACTTTCGGGGCAAGGAGGGGATGTGCAGTTGAAATACAGGGGCTTCTTTAGGATTTGGAGGTTGTCCTGAGTACCGTTGTGGCAATGGATGTAGGCCATTTTAAATCAGCACACACCACTCAGAACTGTGTGGGAGAGAGTGTGGTCTACGATGTGAACTGTGGTCTATGGTTGGTGGCAAGGCCCCAGGATGTGTAAGTCCATTGAGGGCAGTGGGCCACACTTGTGGGAGATGTTTGTGTGGGATATGGTGGGAGGTGTGGGAGGTGGGCAACATGGATCCCGGTGGGTTCCGTGTAATATTTTAGGTAATCTAAGCACCTCTTAAAATATATTTATATATATATAAATAACATTTTTGTAAGCAAATGCACATATATACATCTATATTTATATATCATTTTACAAATATTGGTATGTATTGTGAAAATTTTTATTTTTACCCACAATAAAAAATAAATTAATTAAAATAAAAAAAAAAAAAGAAATACTAAAGGGAGTGCTGCATGTTGAAAGGAAAAAACAGGAGAGAGAGAGCTGGAGGAGAGCATAAGGAAAAATTTAAAAACCCCAAAAAAGATAAATAAAAACAACTTATGACATACATAAACCCAAAGAAAATATGGTTAATGTAAGTAATTCCTTAACAGCAATAACACTGAATGTTAATGGATTAAATTCACCAGTCAAGAGACACAGATTGGTCGAATGGATATGGAAATATGACTCATTTATATGCTGTCTCCAAGAAACCCACCTTAGACCCAGAGATTCAAGGAGGCTGAAAGTGAATGGCTGGAAAACAATTTTACAAGCAAACAACAACCAAATACGGGCAGGAGTATCTATACTAATATTGGACAAAATAGACTTTAAATGCAAAACTATTTTAAGAGATAAAGATGGACATATATATTAGTAAAAGGGGTAATCTTTCAAGAAGAAAGAACAATCATAAACAAAGTAAATAAACAAAGTCTTATTATTCAAAGACTTTGAATAATAAATTAGAGGATCTGGACCTAATAGACATATACAGAACACTACACCCAAATACAGCAGGATATACTTTCTTCTGTAGTGCACATGGATCATTCTCCAAGATCAACCACATGGTAGACCATAGAACAACTCTCAATGAATTCAGAAAGATTGAAATTATACAAAGTAATTCCTCTAACCACAATAGAATGAAGCTGGAAATCAGTAAGGGCCAGAGAACCAGATTAGGCACAAAGATATGGAAGTTAAACAACACACTCTTAGACAAACACCGGGTCAAGGAGGAAATAAAAAAGAAATCAGTAACTACCTTGAAATGAATAAAAATGAAAACACAACATAGCAAAACCTATGGGAGGTAGAAAAAGCTGTACTGAGAGAGAAATTCATAGCCATAAACACATAAATCAAAAAAGAAGAAAGAACTAAAATCAAAGACCTAATTGCACACCTAGAGGAATTAGAAAAGAACAACAAACTAACCCCAAAGGAAGTAGAAAGAAGGAAATAACAAAGATTAGAGCAGAATCAAATGAAATAGAAAATAAAAAGCACTAGAAAAAAATAAACAAAACCAAAAATTGGTTCTTTGAGAAGATTAATAAAACTGACAAACTCTTAGCTAGATTAACAAAGAAAAAAGAGAAAAGATGCAAATACACAAAATAAGAAACAAGGAGGATAATTTGAAAATTTATATGACAACAAGAATGATAATTTAGAGGAAATAGATAAACTCCTAGAAACACATAAGCAGCCTACACTGAAGAAAGAAGAAAGTGATGAACTCAACAGACCAATCACAAGTAATGAGATTGACTTTGTAATCAAAAACCTCCAACCAAGAAGAGCCCAGAACCAGATGGCTTCACAGGTGAATTCTACCAAACATTCCAGAAAGAACTAACACCAATCCTGCTTAAACTCTTCCAAAAAATAGAAGTAGAAGGAACCTTACCTAACACATTCTATGATGCCAACATTATGCTAATACCAAAGCCAAACAAAGATGCCACAAGAAAGGAAAATTATAGATAAATCTCTTTAATGAACCTAGATGCTAAAATCTTCAACAAAATACTTGCTAAACATGTTCAACAACTCATCAAACAAATTATACTCCATGACCAAGTGGGTTTCATCCCTGGCATGCAAGGATGGTTCAACACAAGAAAATCAATTAACATAATACACCACATAAACAGATTAAAAGAAAAAAACCACATGATCATCTCTATAGATGCAGAAAAAGCATTCAACAAAATACAGCACCCTTTCCTGATAAAAAAACACTGCAAAGGATAGGAATAAAAGGAAACTTCCTCAACATGATAAAGGGTATATATGAAAAACCCACAGCTAACATCATATACAATGGTGAAATCCTAAAAGCTTTCCCTCTAAGATCAGGAAAAGACAAAGATGCCCACTATCACTGCCCTTATTTAACATTGTGATAGAAGTACTTGCTCAAGCACTGAAGCAAGAAAAAGATATAAAATGCATCCCAATTGGAAAGGAAATAGTCAAAATTTCACTATTTGCAGACGACATGATCCTATACATAAAAAGCCTTTAAAAAATGTACAACAAAGCTTCTAGAGCTTATAAATGAGTTCAGAAAAGTCACAGGTTATAAGATCAATGCACCAAAATCAATAGCATTTCTGTAAACCAATAATGAGCAATCTGAGGAGGAAATCAAGAAAAAAAATCCCATTTACAATAGCAACTAAAAGAATCAAATTCCTAGGAATAAATTTAACTAAAGATGCAAATGACATACACAGAAAACTACACAACACTGTTAAAGGAAATCAAAGAAGTCTTAAATAAATGGAAGAATATTTCCTGTTCGTGGATGGGAAGACTAAACATCATTAAGATGTCTAACCTTCCCAAATTGATCACAGATTTAATGCAATTCCAATAAAAATCAACACAGCATTTTTTTACCGAATTGGAAAAACTAACTATGAAATTTATTTGGAAGGGCAAGAGGCCCCAAATAGTCAAAGACATATTGAAAAAGAAAAAGAAAACTGGAGGAATCACATTATCTGACTTTAAAACATACTACAAAGCTACAGTTTTCAAAACAGCATGGTATTGGCACAAGGATAGATATACCGACTAATGGAACCAAATTGAGAGTTCTGATATAGATCCTCACATATACAGTTATCCAATATTCAACAAGGCCACCAAGCCCACTCAACTGGGAGAGAATGGCCTCTTCAACAAATGGTGCTTGGAGAACTGAATATCCATATCCAAAAGAATAAGAGAGGAACACCATCTCGCACCTTATGAAAAAATCAACTCAAAATGGATCAAAGATATAAATATAAGAGCCAAGACCATAAGGACCTTGGAAATAATGCAGGGAGACATCTACAGGATCTTGTAATAGGAAATGGTTTCATGAACTTCACACCCAAAGCACAAGCAGCAAAATAAAGAATAAATAAATGGGACTTCCTCAAAATTAAAAACTTTTGCACCTCAAAGGAGTTTGTCAAGAAAGTGAAAAGACAGCCCACACAATGGGAGAAAATATTTGGTAACCATATATCTGATAGGAGACTAATATCCAGCATATATAAAGAAATCCTATATCTTGAAAAAGACAAACAACCCATTTTAAAAAATGGGCACGTGATTTGAACAGACACTTCTCCAAAGAAGAAATATAAATGTCTAAAAAGCACATGAAAAAATGCTCAATATCACTAGCTATTAGGGAAATGCAAATCAAAACTACAATGAGACCATAGTACACTCATTAGACTGGCAGCCATTAAAAAACAGAGGACTACAAGTGTTGGAGAGGATGTAGAAGAATGGGAACTCTCATCCACTGCTGGTGGGAATGTAGAATGGTCCAGCCATTGTGGAGGACAGTTTGGTGGTTCCTCAAAAAACTAACTATAGATCTGCCATATGATCCAGCAATTCCACTGCTTAGTATACACCCAGAAGAACGGAAAACAAGGACACTAACAGCTATATGCACACCAATGTTCACAGTGGCATTATTCACTATTGCCAAAAGTTGGAATCAGCCCAAATGCCCATCAACAGATGAATGGATAAACAAAATGTGGTATATACATACAATGGAATATTACTCAGCTGTAAGAAGGAATACAGTACTAACACATGAGATAATATGGATGAATCTTGAGGACCTTATGTTGAGAGAAGCAAGCCAGACATCGAAGAACAAATATTACATGACCTCTCTGATATGAATTAAGCAAATTGAGCAGACTCAGAGAGCTAGAGTCTGGAAGATAGGTTTACAGGAAATAGAAAGGGAGAAGAAGGTTGTGAGCCAATGCCCATATGGGCAAAATCTATGATAAGGTGGAAGCGATTAGGTGTACAGTAAAGGGATATGACAGGGGTGTAGTAATACTATTGGGTCGGGCAGTGCAAGTTTGAAGGTGTGTTGGATGGTTCATGGACCTGGGGGGAGGGTTGGGGAACAGAGCAGGTGAACACTGGGGATTGGTGAATATGTGGTTGAAACTACAATGTTAGGAAAGCTCTTTTGGCAATATGACAGGGAAGGGTTACTGGTGTAGGATGTTGGATTGCGGGGGGCGGGGGGGGGTATATTCAGGACAGGACATGCCTCGGGCAGTCTTCTAGAGAATTTGTGAGTGATCATTTTATCACAGTGTGTTTTATCAGTGGGTGGAGATCCACACAATGAGTGGGAAGGAGTTGGACTCCCATCCTGGGAAGGCTTGATATATTCTCAAAACAGAGGGGTAGGTGTCACTTGAGAGCATGGGCAGTTTCTAATAGGGGAGGACAGATCAATGTGTCAAGCTATCAGTGTTGTTGCAAGTAACTATGAATCTTGTCCTTCAAGGAGTGAAGCCTAGTGGTCTCCATGGGCCCCAAGGGGTGCGGGAGGGAGGAATAGAATAGATGGAAGAGGGAGGATTTAGGGGGCAATAGAAGTGTTCTGCATGATCTGGCAATGCTGGATACAGGCCATGTTAAAATTTAGCAAAAATTTATAAAAGTGTAGAGTCTAAAATGTAAACCATAATATAAACCATTGACCATGGTTAGTAGCTATGTTTCAATTTTTGTACATCAGTTGTAACAAATGTACCATCCACACATAAAAAGGTTATTAATATGGGAAGGGGAAAAAGGGGGAGGATGTTAGGTATATGGGAATCCCCTATAATCTGTGTGATTTTACTGTGACCTAAAACTTCTTTGAAGACAAAAGGAAAAAAAGTAAGACAGTTGGGAAGAAATGGAAGAAAATGCTACTGTACATACAGGACAAGAGATATTACAGTGATGAAAGGCAAAACATCGAAAAATTTTTGTTTTAATTTTTTTCATTATTTTTAATACCCCAATTTTTAAAATTTTAATTTAGTTTTAGTTTTTCTAGGTTATAGGTTTCATTATAGGTTTATAGGAAAATTATTCATTTTCCTATTAATTGTATTTGGCGATATTCTCAGCTTCATTTTTTAAGAAGTTTTGGACCACAGAAGGGTTACAACTGTGGCAGGGGAGGATCATTGTTGTGGGAAGTCAATGATGGGGGATACATGGGAGGAAGTTCACCTAGGCATACATATAAGGTATGTAAATGTGTTCAGATGTTCATGGGGCATTGTCACAGTGGGTAGAGATTCACACAATAACCAAAAGAGTATTGAATTCCCATCCTGGGGAGCTCTGCCACATTTTCTAATGGGACAGCAGCAATCCCCTGAGTACAGGGACGATGACTAGTGAAGAAAGATGTTCCATTGATGGGTCCTTGACATTGATGACTATGCTTATGAGCCTTTGCTCTTGAAATTGAAACTTAGCCTAGTGTTGTGCAGTGCCTGAGAGTTGTCTCCTGAGAGCCTCCTTGTTGCTCAGATATGGCCTCTCTCTAAGCCAAACTCAGCATATAAATGCATTACCTTCCCTCCAGCATGGGACATGACTTCCGGGGATGAGTCTTCCTGGCACTGAGGGATTACTACCAAGCAACAACTAGCACTACAACTGGAAAAAGATCTTGAATAAAAGGGGGAAGAGGTAAAGACAAATGAGTTTATATGGCTAAGAGACATCAAAGTGGGTCGGGAGGTCATACCAGCAGTAACTCTTATGCATGTCTCAGCAGGATTGCATAGACTACCAAATTAGATACTAACCCAAATAGTGGAGCTCCTGAGGGCTCTGGAGACACCGAGGTCCTATGGTCATGGCAGATAGCTCCAGAGTTTTGCGCCTTGCCTCTGGGCCGTACCTTGGAGTTTTTGCTCCCAAGTGTGACAGAGTTGGACTCAGCTGTGACTTCTCTGCACATGCTTCTTCTGTCCCTTCTATTTGAGCCTATAGTTAGTGCTGGAGTTGGTAGGTGTACTCCCAAGAGACTTGAATCTTTGGCTGTCCATGTGCCAGCCGGGCCCTGTGCCTCAGCAGAGTTGCAACACTTACTCTCCAGTTCATTGGACTCACCCAGGACAACTAACAAGGAGGTGAGGATGGACAACCACCACACCAAGGAACCGAGAGAGTCTACAGTGGCAAGCAAAAGAGTGCCATCCATCAGCCATATGGGATCAAAGAGCCCTCTCAATTAGAGGTGAAGTTTGCATCACCATCCCAGAATCCTCAAGATTGGGAAATAAAATATGGACTAGAGAGGACTTACTGGTATTTTACTAAAGACTTATTGTGATTCTAGCAATGGAAGAAATTATATCATTGATGTGGAGACAGTGGCCACTGGAGGTGCTGAAGGCAGGGAGAGGGAGAAAGAGGTGTAATATGGGGGCACTTTCAGGACTTGGGATTGTCCTGAATGACATTGCAACAACAGATACAGGCCATTGTATATCCTGCCATAACCTACAGAATTGGGTGGGAGAGAGTGTGGACTACAATGTAAACTATAGTCCATGCTTAGTGGCAATGCTTCAAAATATGTTCATCAATTGCAATGAATGTACCACACTAATGAAAGAAGTTGTTAATGTGGGGAAAAGTGGAAGGTGTGGGGAGTGGGACATATGGGCATCCTTATATTTTTTATGTTACATTTTATGTAATCTAAGTATCTTTTAGAAAAAGTAAAATATATATTTAAAACAAAATTTAGCAGGGGCTCAAAGAGTTGAATGACAACACAAAACACAACAATATACCAGTCATGGGAGTTCCAGAAGAAGAAGAGAAGGGAAAAGGGGCAGAAAGAGTATTTGAGGAAATAAATCAGTAATATTTTTGTACACTAGTACTGAACAATATGAGATGAAATCAGGGGGAAAATTCCATTTACAATAGCAACAAAAAGACTCAAATACCTAGGAATCAATTTAACCAAAGAAGGACAGGACCTATATGCAGAAAACTATAAAACAATGCTAAAAGAAATTTTAAAAGACCTAAACAAATGGAAAGACATTTCATGTTCATGGATTGGAAGAATAAATATTGTGAAGATGTCAATCTTACCCAAACTGATTTATAGATTCAATGCAATACTAATCAATATTCCAACAGCCTACTTTAGAGAATTAGAAAAGGCAATTGCCATATTCATTTGGAAGAGAAAGTGCACCAGAATAGCCAAAACCATTCTAAAATATAAGAGCGACATGTTAGGAATTTCACTGCTTGACCTTGAAACATATTACAAAGCTACAGTGGTCAAAACAGCATGGTACTGGCATAAAGATAGACACATCTATCAGTGGAATAGAATTGAGATCCAGAGATAAACCCTCACCTATACAGTCAACTGGTTTTTGACAAACCTACTAAGTCCATGTTAATGAGACAAAACAGTCTCTTCAACAAATGGTGTTGGGAGAACTGAATATTTATAACCAAAAGAATGAAAGAGGACCCCTATCTCTCTCCCTATACAGAAGTCAACTCAAAATGGACCAGAGATCTAAATATAAAAGCCAGGATCATAAAACTACTAGAAGAAAGAGTAAGGAAATATTTTCAAGACCTTTTAGTAGGTGGTGGTTTCTGGGACCTTACACCCAAAGTACATGCAGCAAAAGAAAAAATAGATAAATGGGACCTCCTCAAAATTAAACACTATTGCACTTTACAGGATTTTGTCAAAAGAGTGAAAAGACAGCCAACTCAGTGGGAGAAAATATTTGCAAATCACATGTCAGATAAGAGTTTAATATCAAGGATATATAAAGAGATGTTATAACTCAACAAGAAAACGACAAACA
Source organism: Tolypeutes matacus (assembly GCA_026826555.1). NCBI lineage: Eukaryota > Metazoa > Chordata > Mammalia > Cingulata > Chlamyphoridae > Tolypeutes > Tolypeutes matacus. The sequence goes on from JAKSZT010053883.1 coordinate 64,561,067, forward strand.
ACCCAATTTAAAAATGGGCAAGAGAGATGAACAGCAATGAGATATCATTTCACACCTATCAGAATGGCCACTATTAAAAAATCAGAGAACTACAAGTGTTGGAAAGGCGAAATAGTAAAATGGTAGAAGAAATTCCCATATTATCCATAGTTACTTGAAATATAAATGTATTAAACTCTCTAGTCAAAAGGCAGAGAGTGGCAGAATAGATTTTTAAAAAAGCATGACCCAACTATATGCTGTCTGCAAGAGACTCACCTTAAAGCCAAAGATACAAGTAGGTTGATGGTGAAAGGAAGGAAAAAAATATACTATGCAAATAGTATCAAAAGAGAGCTTGGATGGCTATATGAATATCAGATAAAATAGATTTGAACTATAAAAAAAGGGACAAAGATGGTCATTATATACTGATAAAAGGGACAATGCAACAAGAAGATGTAACAATTATAAATATATATTCATTTAGCAGCAGAGCCCCAAAATATATGAAGCAAATACCAATAGATTTGAAGGAAGAAATTGATGGTTCTGTATTAATGGTAGGAAACAGACTTTAATATACCATTCTCAATAATGGATAGTACATCTAGTCAGAAGATCAATAAGGAAGTACAGAACTTGAATGACACACTAAACCAACTAGACCTAACAGATATATATAAAATACTGCACCCCCAAAAAGAGAATAGAAATTCTTCTCGAGAGCATATGGATCATTCTCCAGGATAGACCATATATTGAGTCACAAAAAAGTATCAATAAATTGAAAAATATTGTAATCATACAATGTATGTTCTTCAACTACAACAGAATGATGCTAGAAGTCAATAACAGATGGAGAAATGGAAAATTCTCTAATATGCAGAAGTTAAACAACGTATTAGGCAACTAAGTGTTAAAGAGGAATTCAGAAGCAAAATTAGCAAATATCTTGAGGCAAATGAAAATGAAAATACAACATACCAAAACTTATAGGAAACAGCGAAGGCAGTGCTGAGAGGGAAATGTATAGCTCTAAATGCTTACATTTAAAAGAAAGACTTCAAAACATAGATCTAACCTCAAGACTGAAAGAACTAGAAAAAAAAAAGAGAAAACTCAGCCCAAAGCAAGCAGAAGGAAGGAAGTAAAAAAGATTACAGCAGAGATAAATGAAATAAAAAATAAAAAATAAAAAATAGAATCAACAAAACCAAAAGCTGGTTCTTTAAAAAGATCATAAAATTGACAAATGTTAGCTAGACTGAAAAAGAGTAAAAGAGAGAAAATTTTAATAACAAAAATAAGAAATGAATAAGGGGGATATTACTACTGACCCTGCCAAAATAAAAAGGCCTATAAGTGGATACTGTGTATAACTGTATGCCAATGGATTAGATAGCCTAAATGAGATGGACAAATTCTTAGAAACACACAAACTACCTACATTTACTCAAGAAGAAATAGAAGATCTCAAAAGAAACAATTAATTGGTAAAAAGATTGAATCAGTAATCAAAAACCTTTCAACGAAAAAAAGCCCAGGACCAGATGGTTTCACAAGGAATTCTACCAAACATTCCAAGAAGACTTAACTCCAATTCTGCTCAAACTCTTCCAAAAAATTGAAAAGGGGGAAACACTCCCTAACTCATTCTACCAGGCCAAATATCACCCTCATACCAAAGCCACATAAAGATAGCACAAGAAAAGAAAACCACAGATCAATATCTCTTATGAATATAGATCCAAAAATCCCCAACGAAATACTAGCAAATCAAATCCACCTGCACATTAAAAGAATTATACACCATGATTAAGTGGGATTTATCCCTGGTATGCAAAGTTGGTTTAACATAAAAAAATCAGTTAATGTAATACAACACATTAACACGATGGAAAAAACAACACATGATGGTCTCAATGCAGAAAAGGCATTTGACTAAATGCAGCATCCTTTCTTGATAAAAAAACACTTAGAACCCTAGAAATAGGAAGGAATTTCCTCAACATCATAAACAGCATATACGAAAAGCCCACATCTAACATCCTACTTAGTCGTGAAAGATTGAAGCTTTCCCTCAAAGATCAGGAACAAGACAACAATGCCTACTGTCACCATTGTTATTCAACATAGTATTGGAGGTTCTTGCCAGAGAAATTAAGCCAGAAAAAGAAACAAAAGGCATCCCAATTGGAAAGGAAGAAGTAAAACTTTCCCTGTGTGCAAATGATAAGATATTATATACAGAAGATCCTGAAAAATCCACAGCAAAGCTTCTAGAGCTAATAAATGAATTCAGCAAAGTGGTGGAGTACAAGATCAACACCCCAAAATAAGAAGTATTTCTATGGACAAACAATGAATAAATGGAAGAACGGGGGGGGGTGGTGGATATGGCTCAAATGGTTGGGCGTCTGTCTCCCATAGGGAGGTACCTGGGTTTGATTCCTGGGACCTCCTGGTAAAATAAAGAAAAATATAGAATGCACACCATCAGGCCCTGTGAGCAGGCAAGCCCCCAGGCCCCACTGAGCCACACAGCAAGATGATGATGTAACAGGAGAGTGACATAAGGGAGAGCCAAGATGAGATGGTGAAAAACCAGGAACTAAGGTGGTGCAGGTGGCAGAATGCCTCTCTCCCACATCTGAGGCTCCCAGGATCGAATCCCAGTGAAGACAAGAGGAGAAGGATGAGAAGAGAGGGCAGGATAAAAGAATTGCCCAGTGAATGGACACAAAACAGCAAAAATGGGGGAGGGGGGATTTAAAATGGATAAAAAAGTAAATAAATAAATAAACCTTTTAAAAAATGGAAGAACAAATTTTAAAAATTCCATTCACAATAAATGGAAAACTGAAAATACAAAAAAAAAATATTCAAATATCTAGGAATAAATCTAACCAATGTTGTAAAGAATGTGTACACAGAAAATTACAAAACATTGCTAAGAGAAATTAAAGAAGACCTCAATAAATGGAAAGACATTCTGTATTCATGGATTGGAAGACTGCATATTATTAAAATATTTTTACTCAAAGCAATGTATAGATTCAATGCAATCCCAATCAAAATTCCAACAACCATCTTTGCAGAAAGGGAAGAGCCAACCAAATTTATATGGAAGGGTAAGGACCTCCGATTAGCTAAAGCCATCTCAAAAAGAAGAAGGAAGTTGGAAGACTCACGCTTTCCAATCTTAAAACTTACTACAAAGTCACAGTAATCAAAACAGCACAGTACTGGCACAAGGACAGATATATAGACCAATGGAATCGAATTGAGAGCTCAAAAATCAAACCCCCATATCTATGTCCAATTGATTTTTGGCAAGGTGGTAAAGACCACTCAATTAGGAAAGAATAGTCTCTTCAAGAAATTGTGCTGGGGAAAATGGATCTCCATTTGTAAAAAAATGTTTGTACCTCACACCACATACAAAAATCAACTCACTTTGGATCAAAGACCTAAAAAGCTAAAACTATAAATCTTCTAGAAGAAAACATAGGGAAGCATCTTCAGGATCTTGTGTTAGGCAATGGTTTCTTAGACTTTATACCCAAAGCACAAGCAACAAAAGAAAAAATAGGTAACTGGGACCTCATCAAATTTTTAAAAATTTTGTGCATGAAAGGACTTTATGATGAAAGTAAAATGACAACCTTACAATGGGAGAAAATATTTTGAAGAATAGTTTAATATCCAGAATATATAAAGAAATATTTCAACTTAACAACAAAAAGACAAACAACACAATTTTAAAAATGGGCAAAAGGCTTTAATAAACATCTCTCCAAAGAAGATATACAAATGGCCAGAAAGCACATGAAAAGATGCTTAACATCATTAGCTATTAGAGAAATGCAAATCAAAACCACAGTGAGATACCATTTGTAGTGGTTTGAAACTGTATATATCCCCAGAAAAGCATGTTCTTAAAGTTTATGGATTCCTGTGGGTGTGGACCCATTGTAAGTACAGGTAGGATCTTTTGATGAGGTTACTTCAGTTAAGGGTTGACTCACCTCATTCAGGATGGGTCTTAATCCTCTTACTGTAGTCCTTTATAAACAGGATGAATACAGAGAGGAAAAATAGAAGCCACGGAAGCAAGAAGCTGAAATCAACAAAACTCAGAAGAGAAGGGAGAGACCAGGAGATGCTTCCATGTGCCTTGCCATGTGACAGAGGTGTCCAGGATTGCCAACAGTCAGTCTTCAAGAACAAAGCATCATCTTGATGATGCCTTGATTTGGACATTTTCATGCTCTCAAAACTGTAGTCTTATAAGCTAATAAATTCCCACTGTTAAAGCCAAGCCACTTCATGGTATTTGCTTTAAGCACTCTAGCAAACTAAAATATCATTTCATAGCCATTAGAATGGCTACTATTTAAAAAATGGAAAACAAGTGTTGGAGAAGATGTGGAGAAATAAGGACACGCATTTATTGTTGAATATTCTAACTCAGCAATGTAAAATGGTGCAGCCACTATAGAAGATAGTTTGACCGTTTCTCAGAAAGCTAAGTATAGAACTCCCATATGACCCCGCAATCCCAGTACTAGATATATACCAAAAAGAATTAAAAACAGGGACTCGAATAGATGTTTGCACACCACTATTCATAACAGCATTATTCTCAATTGTCAAAAGATGGAAGCAACCCAACTGTCCATCAACCAATGAACGGAGAAATAAAATGTAGTATATACATACAATGGAATATTATTCAGCCATAAAAAGCAATGAAATCTTGACACGTGACAACATGGATGAATCTTGAGGGTGGCATGTTGTGTGAAATAAGCCAGACACAAAAGGACAAATATTATATGATCTCACTGATTTGAAACAATTAGAATAAACAAACTCATAGAATCAGAATCTAGAATATAGATTACCAGGGGACTGGGAAGGGATAGGGAATAGAAAGTTAACACTTAAAATGCACAGGGTTCCAGTTTGGAATGATGGAAATGATTTGATAATGGATGATGGTGATGGTAGCACAACGTTGTGAATGCAATTAACAGCACTGAAATATATGTCTTAATATGATTAAAAGGGGAAATGTTAGATTGCATATACAATAACAAAAATTTTTTTTAAGCCATGGGACTACACTAACACAAACAGTGAACCCTAAGATAAACCACGGACTTTAATTACTAGGACAATTATGAAAATGTTCTAGCATCAATTGTAACAAATGTTCCATACCAATGCAAGGTGTTAATGATGGGGTGGTGTATGGGAATCCTGTATTTTATGCATGATTGTTCTGTAAACCCACAATTTCTCTAATAAAGAAAAAAAAAAGTTTAAGTGCTATTAAAAGAAGTCCATTTTCATATTTGTCCTTGCTAACAGAACCCCTGCATTATTGAATGCAACAATGCTCCCAGCTAAAAGATATATTTTCCAGTCTCCCTTGCAACTAGGTGTGGCCAAATGACTGAGTTCTGTACAATGAGATATCTGTGGAAGTTATTAGAGATATTTTCAAAAAGTCATTTCAAAAGGGTGGCAGACCAATGAAGAAATCCTTTCTATCCTTTACTTCCCCTTCTTCCCACTATCTAAAACGTAGACATGATAGCCAGAATTCCAGCAGCTATCTGGGACATGAGAGGCCTGGAGGATAAACGCCATCAATTGAGGATGCTGGAGAAAAAGATGGAAAGATCCCAGGTCCCTGATGACTTTGAGACATGTGCCTGGAACACTTACTGCTCCTTCTTTTACATGAAACTAATGTTTTTAAATCATTGTTGTCAAGGATCCTGTTATTTGTATCTGAACTAATGCTAATGGACACAGTAAGTGATTAGAAAGTATTTGTTCAAAGAATGGATGAAATACACCCTTATAATGGACACGTATTAAATTGTCTCCCTAGTTCCCCTTTTCTAGTAACTGCCACTTTCCTCCTAATAAATAGGTAAACAGAAAAGGGCAAGAAGAGAGATGAAAGACAACTCTAATTGCATTCAAGTCCCTGATTTTGAATATTATTAAGGTTCAAGCTCATTCATAACTTATGGTTCATGAGAAATCTTTTTCATACAGTTTTCTTATTGCTTAAGTTAGGCTTCTGTTATTTTAAATGGAGAGTCATAAATAACACAACCCCCTGGAAATAGAACTTTTTAAGAATCAGGACTTTGTAGTTTCCTGCCAGAACCTACATGATGAAAAAAAAAAAATGATTAGCAATGACTGGATGTGTTCATTTGTTTGTTTGATATTGTATACTCGTTTACCTGAAATTGAACGTGGACCACTGCACAAAGAAATATTTGATGTTGTTTTCAATGCATCGTGACTGGGGTTAAACTTCAAGCCATCCTGACATCTCCCAGCTGCATCAACCTCTTTCAAATTGCAGATAGAAGAACTAGTAATTAACACAATGTGCTTGAAGAAAACATGATACATTTTAAAGTTCAAGAGTGACCGCTGGATTGCATAACTGACATTTGTGTCTCCTATTTGGAAAACTAAAACAGAACCAAAGTTCTGATGTTTTTCTTTTATAAATGTTTATAATGGTCATCTTTTTGTCTCAATAATTGTGTCTAGATATAAATTTGCATGCTATCTGAGAAAAGGAAAACCCCTCTAAATTACACAACTGAGTTTCAGAATGTGAGTAAAGAATAACCAAAATGTTCAAGCAAACTGATGCAAATTTCCTTTTCTGTGACTAAGTAAGCAAAAATCTTTTGCATAGTACCAAGTTTGATGTGGTGTAACACGCAATCGAGAGAACACCTTTGTCTTTGTTTGCACAGAAACGATAACCTTTTTAGAAATGTGGGAGAAATGGCTTACGGGTCACCTCCCACATCTCCTTTTGTGAACAGGCTTAAGGGCTACTAAGTGTCATAACCATTAACATACCAACTTGACTGAAAATAAATCTCAGTGCAGAAATTGAAGAAAAACCATTTGTTAGAAATGAATTCTATGGATGTGTACTGCACTCTTCACAAACGTTGTTTCACTTCATTCCCCCAAGAACCTGTGAGGTAGCTTTTATCATTGCCATTTTATAGCTGAGGATTTTGAGTCAGAGAGCTGATGCATCATGTCCAGCATGACCTAGCTAGTAACTGGTAAAACTGGCTTTTGAATGTAAGTCGCCTCACTGGGACTTCTTCAAGGGTTTAAATAGTTTCTTTAGGTTAACATTTGCCATGAAGACTAGGGTCTTCTTCTTGGGAGTAATAATGTGTACAGCACCAGGAATATAGCAAGTTATACCAAATTATATTTAAATACACTAATATTTATTAATAAGATCAAAGTCAGCAGGTGCGTGTAGTAGGGGGATTGCCAAAGGCACACCTTTGAAACTGGTGTTCCAATTTAGCAATAATGAATAACTAAAATACTAGGCTTGGGGAGCAGTGTAGCTCAGTGGTTGAGTGCCTGCTTTGCATGTATGAGGTCCTGAGCTCATTCTCTGGTACCTCCTTAAAAATAAAAATAAAAAATTTAAAAATTAAAAAAATTTTTTTAAAAAGACTGTTGTTGGGATAGTCAACAAAATTTCAATATGGACTGTAGATTATATATTTTTAAAATTGAATCAATGTTAAATTTCCTGAGTTTAATAGCTGAACTGTGAATATTTAAGGGATATCTTTATTTATATGAAAACACACTGAAGTATTGTAAGGTAAAGAGGCATGATAGGGTTAATGGGCCCTTGGTATTGATGACTATGCTTATGAGTCTTTGCTCTTGAAATTGCAATTTAGCCTAGTGTTATAGGGTGCCTAAGAGTTACCTCCTGAGAGCTTCCATGTTGCTCAAATGTGGCCTCTCTCTAAGCCAAACTGAGCATATAAATGCATTACCTTCCCCCCAGCATGGGACATGACTCCTGGAGATGAGCCTCCCTGGCACCGAGGGATTACTACCAAGTACCAGCTCATGATGCAACTGGAAAAAGACCTTGAGTAAGAGGGGGAAAAGTAAAGACAAATGAGTTTATATGGCTAAGAGACATCAAAGTGAGTTGAGAGGTCATCAGAGAGGCATGTCTCAGCAGGATATCATAAACTGCCAAAGTAGATACTAGCACAAATAGTGGGGCTCCTAAGGGTTCTGGAGACACCAGGTCCTAAGGTCATGGCAGATAGCTCCAGAGTTTGGTGCCTTGCCAGTGGGCCCTACCTTGGAGTTTGTGCTCCCGAGTGTGACAGAGTTGGACTCAGTTGTGACTTCTCTACACATGCCTCTTCTGTCCCTTCTATCCGAACCTATAGTTGGTGCTGGAGTTGTTAGGTGTATGTCCAAGAGACTTGAATCTCTGGGCTGTCCATGTGCCATCTTGGTCCTGAGTCTCAGCGGAGTTGCAACACCTACTCTCCAGTTCATTGGACTCATCGAGGACAACTAACAAGAAGGTAAGGATGGACAACCACCACACCAAGGAACTGAGAGAGTCTACAACTGCAAGCAAGATAGTCCGATCCATCAGCCATACAGGATCAAAGCCCTCTCTCAATTAGAGGTGGAGTGGGCATCACAATCCCAGAATCCTCAGGATTGGGGAATAAAATATGGACTAGAGTGGACTTACTGGTATTCTGCTATAGACTTATTGTGATTCTAACAATGGAAGAAATTATATCATTGATGTGGAGACAGTGGCCACTGGAGGTGCTGAAGGCAGGGAGAGGGAAAATGGGGTGTAATATGGAGGCATTTTGGGGACTTGGAATTGTCCTGAATGACATTGCAATGACAGATACAGGCCATTGTATATCCTGCCATACCTACAGAATGGAGTGGGAGAGAGTGTGGACTACAATGTAAACTATAGTCCATGCTTAGTGGCAATGCTTCAAAATGTGTTCATCAATTGCAATGAATGTACCACACTAATGAAAAAAGTTGTTAATGTGGGGAAAAGTGGGAGGTGTGGGGAGTGGGGCACATAGGAATCCCTTATATTTTTTTATGTAATGTTTTATGTAATCTAAGTATCTTTTTAAAATAAATTAAATATATATTTAAGAAAAAAAGAGACATGATAGGTAAGCGGCTGTGGCTCAAGCAAATGAGCTCCCATTTACCACATGGAGGACATGGGTTCGATCCACAGTACCTCCTGGTTTAAAAAAGAAGAAAAAAAGGGAACCCCTGGTAAAAAAAAAAAAAAGAAAAGAAAAAAAGCAAAGGCATCCCAGACCTGCGAGGCGCGGAGAGGTGCAGGCCCCCACACAGCGAAATGATGCACCAAAAAGAAGACGCAACCAGATAGGAAAAAAAAATAAAAAGGAGGGACGATATATGCAAGCAACTTCTCTCAGAAGGATTAGGAAAAAAACAATGTATCTAGAGAGAGAAGATACAAAATGAGAGAGAGAATAAAATAAATGTGGCAAAATGTTAAAAATGGGTAATCTGATTGAAAGTATGTGGGAATTCTTTGTAGTGTTTTCACAATGTTACTGTAAATTTGGTATTATTTCAAATATAAGGTTAATAATAAATAGCACTAGGTTAAAGGTTCAGATTTCCCATAACTGAATAAAATTTGTCATTTCACATAACCTGTCTGGACCGTGCCCCTTTTCTATAAAATAAAAACCATTATTGTTCTAACCACAGATAGACATTCCCTTGTATGAATAAAACTCAGCTCACACATTCCACAACACTGGATGGTTTCAAGTTGTTCACTAGTACAAACTGTTGCCGTGAACAGGCTTGTGCATGTTTCCTTGTGCGTATGTGCAAGTGTGTCCTGGATAGATTGACATGTATCAACATGGATATATCTCAAAAAAATAATATTGAGTGAAAATAAAATTATAATGCAAAAAGATATATTTAATATGATTTCAGTTATGTAAATTTTCAAACACTAAACATGTCATAAAACTGCAAAAACATATATTGGATCAAAACACAGAACCTTTACCATAGATCTTACCTTTATGGAGGGAGGGAGGGAGGGAGGAGAAAGGAATGGGATAGGATTAGGGCTTTAGCTGTATCTATAATGTTTTATTTTTTTAAAAGAGAGAGAAAGTGTTATAAAGGGGTTCAGCTAGAGAATCTATCCAGGGCCTTCCAACCTTTATGGTCTGTATTATTCAGGCTAGACTTGTAAGTCAAAAATCGTTATAATCTTCAGCCTGCTTGTGAGCATTTGTAGATTTAGTTTAATGGAATTCAACCAACAGGTACTGAGAAAATTCTTTACACAGAGTATTGAGCTATCTACAGGGTGGTCAGAGAATAATAAAACATGGTTCAGAATGCTTTGATGGAAAAAGGACTCTGGAGTATTAAAGAAAAAGCTTGGGTGATACCTTCCTCAAGTTCATAGAATTTACAGTACAATTAAAAAGAGACAATGACGTTCAAGAGCTTTTAGCCATATATTCCTGATGTGAAAAGAGAAGCGTTTCATTCTTAGCATTGTTGGTTCCATGAACTTACAAAGGAAGTTACAACCCAAAAGGAAACATGTTATTATACACTGGAATTTACTGGCTCTACATTAATAGCTACAATTGAGTTGCATGCACTGAAAAGGAAGAAAAACACATGCAAATGGAAAATATTTTTTATCAAGGTCTGATACCATTTAAAATAAAACAAAGTGGATATTTGGTAATTATCCAGTGAATTTCTAGAACTTGATAACCAATTTGGATAATTTAAGCAAAAATTGGATCTATTGGTGCATACAACTATTGCAGCAAAATATATCTCTCTACCTTAAGAGTCACCTTATGTAAATGGTGAACAGAAGAAGGATATATCCATCAGGACACTTTTGGTACCAAAGAAAAGAAAATCTATCTCAACTGAACTTAAATGAAAGTGGGAGTTTATTGGATCAGATAACTCTATGTCCTGGATAGATTTAACTTGAAGTTCAACTTGATCCAGGAGTACAGGTGATGACATCAATACTCCTTTTCTCCTCTTCTCATGGCTTAGCCTTCTGCAATGCTGGCTTCATTTTCAGGCTTCACATGATGGCCCCAACCACTCCAGACTCAGATCATCTTAATGCTGACAATCCCAGGGAAAACAAGTTTTCTCAGTTGAGTACTTCCTACACAAATTCCAATAATTAGGTTCATGAGATTTTCTCTTGTGTTATTTCCTAAAACCTTTATTTGTTCTATCTTTCGTGTTTAGACACACAGTCTACCCAAAATGGCTGGTATAACCAGAAGGTCAACATACATTTTTCCATACATATATCCAATCAATCCAGCGCCATTTATTAAAAAGACTTTCTTTCTCCCACCGCTCTTCCATGCCACCACTGTCACAAATATGTGCACATCTGTTTCTGGCCTCTCCTTTCCATTCCTTTGATCAATCTGTCTCTCCTTGCACCAATGCCACATTGTCTTAATCACTATAGCTTTGTAACAAGTCTTGTATCCAGCTTATTTTCCTCTTCAAGGTTGTCTTGATGATTCTTAGCCATCAAGATGGATATAGTTAATAGTAAAATTATAAAAATGTTCTTTCATGAATGTATCAATTGTACCACACTAATGCGAGGTGTTAATAATAGGCAGTCAAACTGTTTCCACAGCAGCAGCCCCATTTTACATTCCCACCAACAATGGATGAGTGTTCCTATTTCACTATATCCTCTCCAACACTTGTAACTTTCTGTTTTTTAAATAGTAGGAATTCCAGTGGGTGAGAAATGGGATCTTATGTGGTTTTGACTTGCATTTCTCAAATTGCTAATGATTATGATCATCTTTTCATGTGCATTTTGGCTGTATGTATATCTCATTTGGAAAAATGTTTATTCAAGTCTTTTGCCCATTTTAAAAATTGCGTTGTTAATCTTTTTATTGTTGAGTTGTAGGGTTTCTATATATATTCTGGATTAAATCTTTATCAGATATGTGGTTTCTGAATATTTTCTCCCATGTCTTTTTACTTTCAAGATAAAATCCTTTGATGCACAAAATTTTTTAATTTTGATGAGGTCCCATTTATCTGTTTTTCTTTTGTTGCCTGTGCTTTGGGTGTAAAGTCCAAGAAACCATTGTCTTACCACAAAGGCCTGAAGATGTTTCTCTATATTTTCTTCTAGGAGTTTTATAGTTCTGGCTCTTATATGTAAATCTTTGATCCACTTTGAGCTGATTTTTGTATATTGTGTGAGGTAGGGGTCTACCTTCATTCTTGTGCAAATGGATATCCAGTTTTCCCAGCACTGCTTGTTGAAGAATCTTTCTTCCCAAGTGAGTAGACTTGGTACCTTTGTCAAAAATCAGTTGGTCATAAATGTGAGGGTTTGTTTCTGAACTCTTAATTTGTTTTAATTGGTCTATATGTGTCAGTACTATGTTGTTTTAATTACTGTGGCTTTGTAATAAGTTTTAAGATTGGGAAGTGTGAGTCTTCCACCTCCATTCTTCTTTTTCAAGGTGGTTTTGGCTATTCAGGGCCCCTTACAACTTCTATATAAATTTTTTTTTTTTAAATTTCAACAAAGCATTTTTTTTTATAATGAAGTTATTTATTTATTTATTTAAGATTTATTAACTTACTTTATCCATTTTAAACACCCCCTTCCCCATTTTGCTGTTTTGTGTCCATTTGCTGTGCAATTCTCTGTGTCTGTTTCCTGCCATCTCTTCCCATCCTTCTCCTCCAGTCTTCACCAGGATTCGATCCTGAAGACCTCCATTGTAGGAGAGAGGTGTTCTGCCAACTGCGCCACCTCGGTTCCTGGTTTTCGGAGCTTTCCGAGCATCTTATCTTGACTCTCCCCTGCTACGTCATCATCCGGGGCCTGACGGCTCACCGGCATACAGAGCCTGGCAGCCCATGCGCCTTCCACACACATATTTTTTATTTTACCGGGAGGTCCCGGGGATCGAACCCAGGTTCCTCCATATGGGACATGGATGCCCAACCATCTGAGCCACATCCTCCCCCTCCATATAAATTTGATGATTCACTTTTCCGTTATGGCAAAGAAAGGTGTTAGAATTTTGATAGGGTTTGCATTGAATCTGTAAAGCACTTTTGGTATCATTGACTTCTTAATACTATTCAGTCTTCTAATCCATGAATATGGAATGTCCTTGTCCTTTCATTTATTTAAGACTTCTTTGATGTTTTAGCAATGGTTTGTAGTTTTCTGCATACAAGTCCTATGCATCCTTGTTCAGATTTATTCTTAGGTATTTGAGTTTTTGAGTTGCTACTGTCAATGGAATTTTTTTTCTTGATTTTTTCCTCACATTGTTCATTACCAATGTATAGAAACACTACTGACTTTTTGCGTGTTGATCTTGTACCCCACCACTTTGCTGAACTCATTTATTAGTTCCAGGAGATTTGTTGTGGCTCTTGCAGAATTTTCCGTATATATAGGATCATGCCATCTGCAAATAGAGAAGTTTCACTTCTTTCTTTCCAATTTGGATGGCTTTTTAAATTTTCTCTTGCCTAACTGCTCTAGTTAGAACTTCCAATACAAAGTTGAATAACAGTGTTAACAGTGAGCATACTATCTTGTTCCAGATCTTAGAGGGAAAGTGTTCAGTCTTTCACCATTGAGGATGATGTTAACTGTGGGTTTTTCACATGTGCCCTTTATCATGTTGAGAAAGATTTCTTCCATTCCTAGTTTTCTAAAAATTTTTTATCAAGAATGAGTGCTATATTTAATCAAATGTCTTTTCTGCATCAACTGAGATGATTGTGGTTTTTTTCCCCCTTTTTTTCTGTTAATGTGGTATTACATTTATTGATTTTCTTATGCTGAACCACCCTTACATAACTGGGATAAAATCCACTTGATCACGATGTATAATTATTTTGATGTGCTGTTGGATTCAGTTTGCTAGTATTTTGTTGGGGATTTTTGCATTTATATTCATAAAAGATATTAGCCTTTAATTTTATTTTCTTGTGATATCTTTATCTGGCTTTGGTATGAGGATGATGTTGGTCTCACAGAATGAGTCAGGGAGTGTTACCTCCTCTTCAATTTTTGGAAGAGTCTGAGCAGGATTGGTATTAATTCTTCTTGGAATGATTGGTAGAATTTACCTGTGAAGCTACCTGATCCTGGGCTTTTCTTTTGGGGGGAGGTTTTTGATTACTGATTCAGTCTCTTTAGTAGTTATTAGTTTGTTGATCTGTCTTTTTTAGACAGTGTAGATGTGTGGTTTGGAGCTGCATGCACCCCAGAAAAACATGTTCTTTAGAACTTAATCCACTCCTTTGGGTATGAACCATGATAAGTAGGACATTTTGATGAAGTTACTTCAGAAAGGTGTGGCCCACCTCAATCAGGATGGGTCTTAATCCTATTATTGGAGTCCTTTATAAGTGGAATAAAATTGGAAGAGAAAAAAAAAAAAAAAGCCACAAAAAGAACAGCCAGAAGTTGAACACCAATGGAACCTGGAACAGAAAGCAGTGACCAGGAGATGTTGCCATGTGCCTTGCCATGTGACAAGCTACGAACTGAGGATTGTCAGCAGCCAGCCCCAGAATGCCACAGTCTTTGGAAAAAACGTATTGCCTTGATGATGCCTTGATTTGTACCTTTTTCCTGACCTCAAAACTGTTAACAAATAAATTCCCATTGTTTAACCTCATCCATTTCATAGTATTTCTTTCAGCAGCCAGGGAAACTAAGTCAGTAGGCATGGTTGTTTCTAGGAACTTGTCCATTTCATCTAGATTATCTAATTAGTTGGGTACAGTTGTTCATAGCATCCTCTTATAGTCCTTTTTATTTTTGTGGGGTCAGTGATAATGTCCCCCTTTTTATTTCTGATTTGAGTTATTTGTGTCCTTTCTCTTTCTTCCTTTGTCAGTCTAGCTAAAGTTTTGTTTATTTTATTGATCTTGCCAAAAAAACATATTTTGGTTTTGTTGATTCTCTCTATTGTGTTTTTATTCTCTATTTCATTTATCTCTGTTGTAATCTTTGTTATTTCCTTCCTTCTGCTTGTTTTGGGTTTGTTCTTTTTCTAAATCCTCTAGTTTTGAGGTTAGGTCTCTGATTTGAGATTTTTCTTTTTAATGCAAGCATTTAGGGCTATAAATTTCTTTCTCATCACTGCCTTTGCTCTACCCTATAAGTTGTGGTGTACTGTGTTTTCATTTTCATTCACCTCAAGATATTCCTAATTTCCCTTGTGATTTCTTCTTTGACTCATTCGTTGTTTGAATGTGTTAATTTCCAAATATTTGTGAATTTTCTAGTTCTCCTTGTTATTGATTTCAAGCTTTGTTTCATTGTGGTTGGAGAAGATACATTGTATGGTTTCAATATTTTTAATTTAGAAACTTGTTTTGTGACCTAACATATTGTCTGTCCTGGAGAATAATCCATATGCACTGAAGAAGAATATGTGTTCTGTTGCTGTTGGTTGTTGGTGATTTGTTCTATATATGTCTGGTAGGTCTAGCTGGTTTAGAGTATCATTCAAGTCTTCTGTTTCCTTATTGTTCTTCTTTCTAGACATTCTATCCATTATAGAAAATGGTGTCTTGAAATCTACTATTAATGTAGAACCATGTATTTCTCCATCCATTCAAATCTGCCAGAATTTGGTTTATATTTTTTGGGGTTTTGCTGTTAGGTGCATCTATATTTTTTATTGTTATATCTTCTTGTTTAATTGACCCTTTCATCAGTGTATAATGACATTCTTTGTCCCTCATAACAATTCTTACTTAAAATATATTATGTCTGTTATTAGTCTAACTACCCCAGCTCTCTTTTCTACTACTTAGATGGTCTATTTTTCCATCCTTTCACTTACAAATTACTTATGTCTTTGAGTTTAACATGAGTCTATTGTAAACACCAAATAGTTGAGTTGTGCTTTTTTATCCATTCTGACAATCTCTGCCTTTTGATTGAATATTTTAATCCCTTTACAATTAAAGGAGCTAATGATAATGCATTACTTTCTTCTGTCATTTGCTATTTTGTCTGTAAGTTTTATACCTTTTTTGAATTTCTATTCTTCTGTTAATGCCTAGTTCCATATTTATTTATTTGTTTTGTATTGTACTGTTTTGAGTCCCATCTCATTTCTTTCTGAATATATTTTTCATGTATTTTCCTTGTGGTTACCATGGGTTTAAATGTAACATTCTAAATCTATAACACTCATATTTCATTTGACTGAAAAGAAAGGACTAGACAGTGGATTAAAGCAACAGAGAGAAATAAAGACCTCAAGTAAAGGTACTAAAAGGCAAATGCATAAAATGTAATGATAAATCTGTTGTTATAGATATACAATATACAAAGATACAATTTGTAACAAGTACATAAAAAGGTGGGGGGGGGCAGAACAGTAGAGGAATAGTGTATGTGTATGCTACTGAAGATAAGTTGGTATCAAATGAAATATAAGTGTTATAGATTTAGAATGTTACATTTAACCCCATGGTAACCACAAGGAAAATATATGAAAAATATATTCCTTGAGTATATTGAGGATCACCTTTTTAAAGTCTATGTCTGGTAAGTCCAAAACCTAGTCCTCTTTGTTGATGGTTTCTAGATTTTTGTATTGTTCCTTTGGTAAGCTATCATTTCCTGTTTATTTGTTTGTCTTGTAATTTTTTTGTTTCACACAGTACATTTTAATATTTTTAAGTGTTAATTCTGGGATTTAGTCCCTGAGCTGTCTGTTTCTTAAGTTTGTACCCAGCTTGTGATATGACAGAGATTTTTCTTGAATTCCAGGAACTAATCAAAACAATCAACCAAAGGCAAAAAGCACCTTTCACTGTATTTGCAAATTGGCTCTGCTTTGGCCGGTGGTTTCCTTCAGAGCTTAGTCTTCCTATCAAGAAATTCAGCCCAAGGTAAATGGGAAGTGCAAGGTCTTCTCTGTCTTAACTGAGTCTGCATGGAGCTGGAGTCGTGGGACTTGATTCTTTTCTTGTGCTTATGCTTGCTAGAGGTCTTAGGAATTCCCATTTTATGGTTTTCAGGAGCTTGACTGAATGCTCCCTCTGTTCCCTTTGAAATAGACCTCCTCCCCCTCCTGGGTGCTTTCTTGAGTGAGTTAATGCAGGTAGTCCTTTGCCCCAGGCCGCTTCAATTAATTGTTTTTTACACTCTCCCAGCACTCTGCAAGTGGCTTCTCTACCCTCAGGACAAACTCTTGGAGAGGGAGCCTGAGACACATTCCCAACTCAATCTCTCAGACTTCCACCTGAATCATTGTCACCGGTATACATGCACTCCAGGGTCCAGACTGTTCCCTCTGGAATAAGACCAGGGACCAACAATAGGGGCACAGACTGGCTTCACTCTGAATTGTGGAGGGGTGGGACAGGGACCAGCAAGGGCACCAGGAGCTTCTTGTATGGCTTTTGAAGCTGTGTTTTCTTGATTCTGCTCTTGCTCAGTTATTGCAGCCTTTTAATGGTTTTTTATAGTTTAGAGAAAGATTACTGTCTTTAAAACTCCTCTGCTGCTTTTTCTGAAGAAGGGATAGAACAATGGCTGCCCTCACATACAGCCCCCAGCAATCTTAAGTAGCTGGTCACAGGTAGAGATCTGTGATCAGAATATATGCATTCCTGGAGTTTGGAGGACTAGTATTTATTCCCCACCCTGGCACCAGTAAGCTTTGTCAGGAGTCTGAGCTGCAGTCCACCCCTGCTGCCCACCATGAGGCTGGGAGAAGAAGAATGGTAGCTACCACAGGGAGGGTGAAATTCACTGGTATTTATGGCAATTTACTAGTCTCTTCTTCCCACTCCTCCTTGGATGCTGCAGATTGATCCACTAGACTCCAGAGTTTCAAAGTGGTTGATTCAGACAGTTCTTGCCAGTTCAATAGTTGTTTTGGTGGAAAGACTGATTCCTGGTGCTTCCTAAATTGGCCATCTTCCCACAATCAAAATATCATATGGATATTCATAGCAGCATTATTCATAATTGCCAAAAGATGGAAGCAACTCAAGTGTTCATCAACCAATAAATGGATAAATAAAATGTTGCATATACATACAAAGGAATAGTATACAGCCATAAAAAGGAATAAGTCCTTATATATGCGACAACATGGATGAACCTGGAAGACCTCATGTTGTGTGAAATAAGCCAGATACAAAAGGATAAATATTGTATGATCTCACTAATTTGAAGCAATTAGAATAAGCAAAGTCATAGAGTCAGAATCTAGAATATAGGTTACCTGGTATGACAGTTTGAAATTTTTTGTGGATTCCAGAAAAGATCATGTTCTTGGAGCTAATCCATTCCCATGGGTTTGGACCCTTTGATTGAATTGGATTCAGTTGAAGGAACTTTGTTTGGTTGCTTCAGTGAGGCATGACCGAGGGTGGGTCTTGGTCTTCTTGTTAAAGTCCTTTATCACAAACACAGAAAAAAAAGTGGCAGAGATGGAGAAACCCTGAGGCTGGAAGAGGTGAGGCCCAGAGGAGAAAGAAAAGAAAAGCCATATGCTCTTCACAGCTGAACTCAGGAAAGATATAAGCCTGAAGGAGGAGGCAGACACACAGACCAGCAGACCAGCAGAGCCACCATTGTGTCTTGCCACATGGCAGAAGTCCAGGATTGCCAACAGCTGAACTTCAGTGAGAGAGCAACTCTGATGATAACTTGACTTGGACACTTTCACAATGTAAGCATTTAACCTAATAAATTCCCATTTTAAAAGCCAACCCATTTCCAGTATATTGCTCCCAGAAGCTTTTAGCAAACAAAGACACCAGGCAACAGGATGGGGATAGGGAATGTGATGTTAGGCTAAAAATGTACAAGGTTCCTTCTTGGAATGATGGAAATGTTTTAGTAATAGTGGTAGCACAACATTGTGAATGGATTCAACAGCAATGGAATATATATGTATGAATATGATTAAAAGGGAAAATGTTAGATTATATATATGGCAACAATAAAAAAAATTTTAAATCCATGGAAGTACACTACACAGTGAACCTTAACTTTAATTACTAGTACAATTATAAAAATGTACTATCACCAATTGTAACAAGTGTTCCACACCAATGCAAGGTGTTGATAGTGGGGTAGTGTATGAGAATCCTGTATTTTATGCATGATTGTTCTGTAAATGTACAACTTCTCTAATAAAGAAAAAAAATGAATAAAGATGACCCTCTGAAGCAGTATTTATCACTGTTGACTCTTCTTTGCCTACTTGAGATAGTGCCTCCTTCACTTTCCATAGGCTCTCTCTTTTCCTGGTTTTTCTTCTACTTTTTACTGCTTCTTGTCTATCTCATCTGCTTTCACATTCTTTAAAGGTTGTTGTTCTAATGGGTCCTAAGAATTTTACAAAATTTCCCTGCGTGATATCATATTCTTTCATGTTTTCAGTCACCACATCACCATCTTCATACTGATAACTTCAGCATCTATATATCTAGACTGGATCTCTCTTCAAAGTTCCAGACTCATATAGCCAACTGTCTACTAGGTATCTTACCTCATAGCCCCATACCTGTCTCAAATTCAGCATGTTCAAAACTGAACTCAATTTGTTCCCCCCAGTCCTGATCCTTCTTCAGGTTTCTTATCTCCTATCATCCTATACTCATTCTTCTTCATGACATTCCATAATCTTCTAGCCAAATCTTATTTTGGCACCTGTCTCCTAAATGTCTCTTAATTCCAAAATCTTCTCTGCATCTCCATGCCCCACTCCCAAAATGTCCAGTCTCTCCTTCCTCCAAGTGATTCTTCTTTCTATTTTAAAAGTGACTTTAAAAGAAAATTAGGTCAATGTTTTCAGTGCCTCAATAGCTCTCTCTGTACTCCAGAATGATTATCCTCCCCAAAACAAACCTGTCTTTTCTCTACCTGGAACACCTTTCCCAACTTATCACTCTGGCAGTCTCTGGTCAATGTAATCATTCAATTAACTTTTTTTTCTCTCTCTCTTTTCTTTCAATTAACTTTGATGTGTGCCTTCTGTGGGCAAAACACTGGGCTCATGTACAATGCAATATTATGAAATCATAAAATGAAACAAAGTACCAATACATACAAGTGTTTCAAGGATGAACCTTGAAAATATTATGCTAAGTGAAAGATGCCAGTCTGAAAAGACAAAACAATATATGATTCGATTAATATGAAATATCCAGAATAGGCAAATATATAAATACAGAAATAGAATAGTGGTTTTCTTCCCAAACTCATTTTCTGGACTGTAACATAGAAAGGAAAAACTCAATTAGAACATGGAGAGCTCACTGAGTGGAAGAGACAGAAATAAAAATTCAAGGAGGTGAGGTGTCTAAAACTTATGGGACAAAGTACCTGAAGGGAGAAAGGCAACTACATAGGTTTTTTGTTTGTTTGTTTGTTTTGTTTTTGAGGTACTGGAGCCAGGACTGAACCCAGGACCTCGTATGTGGGAAGCTGACTAGACCACTGAGCCACATCAGCTCCCCTAAATTGTTTTTTTCATTTGTTTGCTTGTTGTTTGTTTTTAGGAGGCACTGGGGACTGAACCCTGGACCTCCTATGTGGGAAGCAGGCACTCAACTGCTTGAGCCACATCCACTCCCTACATAGATTTTTTTTTTTTTTTTTTTTTTTTTTTAATCTGCATAGGGATTTCCTTGGGAGTTTTGCATGCATAAGGGGAAACTCCACATGGCCAAACAGAAAAATTACTGAGTAGCTATAAGCAAAATAATTTTCACAGTTCATACAGGCCTGAGATATATTCAAGTTTTAACCTTCCAGATGGAGAGACTTTGTTTAATACCCAGGGCATTCAGTATAGATCCTAGAAAAGTAGGTCTAGGGTAAATACTACACTAGACTTACCCTAGAAAAATTAAAAACAAGCCTCAAGCAAGTAAATTATCAGTTTGCCAAAACAAGATTCAATAATTTTTAAAGGAAGATGTAAAAAATCCAGAACCTCAACAACATAACATTTATAATCTCTGGCATTTAATTTAAAAATTACTAGACAAGCAAATGAGCACAATAGTGTGACTTGGGAAGTGGATGTTGCTTAAGTGATTGGGTTCCTGTCTACCATATAGGAGGTCCAGGGTTCAATTTCCAGGGCCTCCTGGTGAAAAGCAAGCTGGCCTGTGTGGTAAGCTGGCCCAAGAGGAGAGCTGACCCATGTGGAGAGCTGGCCCATGAGCAGTGCTGGCCAACACAGAGTGCTGGCCCGTGCAGGAGTGCTGGCCCACATGGAGAGCTGGCACAGCAAGATGACGCAACAACAACAAAAAAGAGAGACAGAAGAGACACATGAGAGATGCAGCAGATCAGGGAGCTGAGATGGCACAAGAGATTGAGCAGCCTCTCTCCACTCTAGAAGGTCCCAGGATCGGTTCTGAGAGCTGCCTAAAGAGAAGAAAAGCAGACACAGAAGAACACACAGAGAGCAGACAGCGAGTACAAAACAACGGTGGGTGGGAATAAATAGATAAATAAAAAAAAAAAAAAAATAGTGTGACTCATAACAAGAAAAAAATCAATTGATAGAAACTGATCTGGAAATCACAGAGATTATGGAAATAGAAGACTAGGACTTTGCAGCAGCTATTTAAACATGCTCAAGGATTTAAAGGAAAAATACACATAAGAAAAGAAATGGAAACTACAAAAAGAACCAAATGGAACATTAAGAGATTAAAAATATTTTAATATCTTATATAAAAAGTTAATTAGGTGGGTTTAACAGATTTGACACTGCAGAAGAAGAGCAATGAACTTGAAGACATAGCAATAGAAACTAACCAAACTGAAACAAAGAAAGAAAGGCTGAAAAAAGTGAAAGAGTCTCAGTGACCTGTGGGACAATATCAAGAGCACTAACACTGTATAATTGGAATCTAGAAAAGGGGACACAACAAATATCTAAAGAAATTTGGAAAATCTGAAATATTTTCCAAATTTGGCAAAAACTATAAAAACCACTGATCCAAGGAGTTCGACAAACACTAAGCAGAATAAGCACCAAGGAAACCACACAAAGGTATAACATAATACAATTATGGAAAATCAGTGTTAAAGAGAAAATCTTAAAACCATCAAGAGAAAAAAGATATTACATACAGGAGATGAAAGATAAGCATGACCATTCACTTCTCATTAGAAACAATGCAAACCAGAAGACCATGGAACAATATCTCTAATGAGCCGAAAGGAAAAAATTGTCAACCTACAATTCTGTATAGAGTTAAAAAAAAAAAAAAAAAAAAAAAAAAAAAACCTTAAAAATGAAGGTGAAATAAAGACCTTTTTTTTTGGCATAATTTGGAAAGGTTTAACATTGAACAAAATTTAAAAACATATTTGCAGTGACTTTTAATATTCAAAGGCCAAGAGAATAGTCTCCATAATAATTGCCTTTAGTGGCTTCTAGGGAGCAAAATCTCTTTTCTTAGGATAGGGATGCTTAAAAAAGATGTAGATCTCATGGGTGGTCCTTTACACAAAGTCTTGCAAAGTACAGTCAACTGCTCACCAAATGCAGATGAATTTCTTTTGATTCACATTATAGTTTTCTATGTAATAAGAAAAAAGGGAAAGAGCCACTGAGTACCATTTTATATTCAACTTCAATGTACATAATTAAAATAGTCAGTGTCTGTATGACTATCCCCACTTTTATCTGGGGTTCCACCATGTTCACACCCACAGCACTGGGGGAAGTGCTGATTCACCAGACACAGCAGTTCCTGCATCCTTCCCCTCATCAGGCCTTCAGTAACCTCTAAGTCATGTGCACATTCTTTTTTTTTTTTTAAAGATTTTATTTATTTATTCATTGATCCCCCCCTTGCTGCTTGTGCTCGCTGGGCCAGCTAACCACGCCGTGCGGGTGGGCTTGCCTTCACCAGGAGACCCCGGGAACCCAACCCGGGGCCTCCCATATGGTAAACGGGAGCCCTACTGATTGAGCCACAGCCGCTTCCCATGTGCACATTCTTTGCATGGAATGTTTCTTATTTTTAGGAGGAACCAGGGCATGAACCTGGGACCTTGTACATGGGAGGCAGGCACTCAACCACTGAGCTACATCGCTCCCCTACCCAGTTTTTTTTTTAATAAAGACAATTTTTATACTTATGTTCACTTTATAGCAGATGTCTCCATTCTCATATCACATTATACCAATGAGAGGTATTTTCATATAGATGATTGATCACATTCTTAGATATTTTACTACTATGCATTTTGAGAAGGTTATTGTACTAGTTCAGGATGCTGAACTATGATCTATCTTTGATTTCAAATGTGACTTGACTACCCTAGTTTTTCCCCATTGGTTTTGCTGTTGTTGTTTTTTTCTTAGTATCATTATTAA
Source organism: Tolypeutes matacus (assembly GCA_026826555.1). Classification (NCBI taxonomy): domain Eukaryota; kingdom Metazoa; phylum Chordata; class Mammalia; order Cingulata; family Chlamyphoridae; genus Tolypeutes; species Tolypeutes matacus. The sequence goes on from JAKSZT010053883.1 coordinate 64,584,394, forward strand.
TAATGTTATCATTTATAAATCATTCAAAGTATATGGTAATCAGTAGGGCTGAGCACTCCGGATAATTAAAAGACAATGATTAGATGCCCAAAGATAATTTTCAGACAAGCAAAAGCTGAGCAGACCTGTACTATAGGAAATGTTAAAGTAAGTTCTTTGGCTGAGGCGAAATGGTATCAGATGGAAACTCAGATTTATACAAAGGAATGAAGAACACTGGTAATCACAAATATGTGAGAAAACAGAAAATTTTTGTTTTCTCAATTTTAGATTTCTTTAAAACATAAATGACTGGTTAAAGCAAAAATAGTAACAGTGTTAATGTGGGGCTTATAACATATAAAGAAGTAAAAGGTACAATAAAATAGCACAACCTATGAGTGATAGAAATACACTGTCATAATGTTCTTACATTATACATGAACTGATATAATATTATTTGAAGGTAGACTTTGATAAGATAATATACATTTTATAAAAATATCAGATGTGAAAAGATATTCAAAGTAAAGTATATACAGTTCAAAGCAATACGATTCCATTTCTTACCTTTTAAATTGATAAAAGTTACAAAAGATGGATAATATCCACTGTTAGTGATAATGTGGTATGCTAGTAGGGTGTGTGAATTATTATGGTTTGGATAAAAATCCAGTAGAATCCATTAAAATGAAAAGGTGCATGCCTTTTGGTTCAAAAAGTAACATTTGAGATACTAATACATAAAAATTAAAGCACAGGGAAGCAGATGTGGCTCAAGCAATTGAGCTCCTGCCTACCACATGGGAGGTCCCGGGTTCGGTTCCTGAAGAAGATGAGCAAGACAGCGAGCTGGCACGGTGAGCTGACGCAATAAGATGATGCAACAAAGGAGACACAAAGAGGAAAGACAATGAGAGACACAACAAAAGCAGGGAGCTGAGGTGGCTCAAACAATTGGGTGCCTCTCTCCCGTACAAGACTAGCAGACACAGATAGCACACAGCAAATGGACACAGAGAGCAGACAGTGAGTGCAAACAACGAAGTGGGGGCAAATATATAAATAAAATAAGTCTTTAAAAAAAAATTAATGAACATATATGTTCAAGAATATTTGTATTTAGGTGAGTATATTGCATTAATTGCTATGAAGTAAACTAGAAAAAAAAAACTATAAATAAGAGAATGGTTGATTAAATCATAGTATATACTAGTATGGAATACTTGTAGATATTGAAAAAAGAAATTAGATCTATTAAGGAATGAAGTTTATGAGATGTGGCAGGGGAAACAAAAGAGGTAAGAGATTAGATAGATAGATGATAGATAGATAGATAGATAGATAGATAGATAGATAGATAGATAGATAGATAGAGGATAGATAGGTTGTATGGTTTAATTGTCACTCTAACGCTTTAAGCAGAGCAAAACTCAGTTGTGATGAAGTATTTTCAGGGCTTTTGGTATCAACAGTGAACCAAAATAGATACTTAAAGGAATGGAAAACTACCAGAAATGGAAACTGAACTAGTATTTCCTAGAAAAGGCTTTGTCACTGTCACTGTGGTTATTCACTTATTTGAGCTTTTGATTTTCAAGTATATTCATCTAGCTACAGCTACACAGAAAGCCATCTACCAACCATCTCACACCAGTAGACTTAAAAATAATCAGCCTATACATCTACACAAAGCCTCTCACCACTGCTGCTCCTTATTTTTACTTGTCTTGCATTGTCCTGTATTTATCACAGTTTCTGTTGAACAGCTTTTTTAAGTATTTGGGGAGTTTATCTTGCCATTTCCCCCTCCTGGTTCTCTGCACCCACCTGTCCCACTGCAGTTCCTTCTGTGTTCTGTGACTTTACAAGAAGTGGGGGGAAGGGAGGTCTGGAATTTTGTTTGTTTTTTCCTCCTTAGTAGTAAGACTTGATATTTTCAATTTTGGAAGAACTAAAAGATAAATAAACTGGGTTTTTTTGTTGTTGTTTTGTTTTTGTAAAAAAAAAAAAAAATCAGCCTAACAATCATGTGTTGACAATTTAGTTTGTATGTTAGGCTCTTCCTTTATCAGGCATTCTCCACTATTCAGGGCTTATTTTACTGAAAACACAAACACAAGGCTTTTTTTTTTTTTTTTCCTAACTAGACAGGCAATCACTGTCAATAGCTATGCATCTATTAGGAAACTTCTTAGGTAGTATAAGAAGGAAGAGGAGAAATAAGAAGAGGAAAGAAGAAGAAAACAGAAAGATCTCAAGAGATGGCTAAATCTCATGTGGAAGGATCTCTGACTTTCTAAGAAAGACTATATATTATTTTCCAACTGTTTTTTAACTCTGTTGAAAGTTTTGGTGAGTCAACAAATTCTATAGCCTTGGTTAGCCAAAGAGAGTGAGATCACTCTAATACAAATCAATTCAAGTTAATAAATATTTATTGAGCCCCTGCCTTATGCCAATTATTGTGCCAGGTGCTGGAGAGAATGGAGGGAAGATGCAGGATGATAGAATTGCCATTATCAATAAACATTAGCACAAGTCTTCACCTGATATTTAACCCTAAGTGGAATGATATACTGATGAACTTGTAGCATATGTATTTCTCTAATAATATTTATGTTTGAATGTATGGCTGGTTATCTTCTCATTTATTTGCATCTGGGGGTAGAAAAAAGGAGACCGTCATCATTGCCTGCATTTTTATATTCTTGTAATTCCATGTGCTTGCTGAACAACCAGATTCAAGTCCTATCACAACTATCTCTCCTTGCTTCCCCACAAAGAAAATGGCTCAGATGCAGATGGAATACCATCTAGTGTCTGACCTAGCAATTTTGAAAGGTAATGCAGTTAGAAGTTAATAGACCAGCAGTCTTTAAACATTTTAGATTGTGCATTATTTCAGGGGGAAAAAAACAATTTTTGAGAATATATTCCCAATATATTTTGGGTGTTTATTAATTTGCTTACAAATCTTATGTACATTGTAAAATGTACATAAAATTATAAATTAAATTTTAAAATGAGAAAGTAAATCGTATTTTGGAATAACTTCTTTTATTTTATCTACTAACCAAATAGTAACCTTTTGCTTGCTAAAAATTATTATAAAATAATCCAATCCATGAATTATGCAAGTTTGTTATTAACATTTGGCTATCATAATTCTATTATTCCTGATATCCACCAGGTGTCCTTTCAAACTAATCAGAAGCTATTAATTTTCATATTTAGTTTTTTTATTTTTTTAAACAAATGGATTCAAAACTCACTGAACTGTTCAACTGGAAGATTAAAGTAGGATAGAAACGAAATGCTCAACTGGAAGATTGAAGCAGGATAGCAAACTGTTTTCAAATTTTTTAAGAACTTTTTTTTATCGGTGGCAAACATAATTTTCAGTAACAAAAACACTCAACAATGGCAACATTTTGAAATATTTGTTTTCAACTGTTCTTTTCATAGTACTTTCTCAGTGTTTATATATTACCTTTATTATGCAGGGACAGAATTCTGGATTTTTTTTTTTCCTACAAAATCTATTAGGTAACATACCATTGAGAGACATATGTCATTACAGAAACAATAAGCAAATTTAGAATATTTGTCTTTTTGTGAAAAATAAATAAAATTAAAAGGAAGTCATCTTGAAGACAATTCTTAAATTTGTTGCAAATTATTTTCAAAATGTCATCTCATTAACCAATAATGTTAAGATTCTACAATTTAGGGAACTGGATGTGGCTCAAGTGATTGAGCTCCCACCTACCACATAGGAAGTCCCAGGTTCGGTTCCTGGTGCAGCCTAAAGAGAAGAAGAGCACAGAGTGAATGGACACAGAGAGCAGACAGCGAGCTCAAACAACAAGGGGGACGGGAATAAATTTTTAAAAAATCTTTAAAAAACGATTCTACAATTTAAAAGATTTACTTTCATCAAGTTATTCATGTAGTGAAGCACGTACACTACAATATGTCATAAAAACAATCTATGTTGCTGATTCTAAGACATACATTTTTCATATTTAACATAACCAAACAGGGATATTCCTTTTGCTATTGACCAAGAAGGAATGATGATGTAGTTAGCACTGTCTGTGCATGCTCAGCAAACCTGGATTAGGTTCAGTTGACTGGAAAAAGTATCCCAGAGACAAAAGTGGAGCTCTCTTTGAAGAAATGTTGCTTTATTAAAACTCTTATGGCACCAAAGATGACATTGGGTGAAACAAAAATGATCAGAAGTGTTGGACTCTGAATGTGAATGCACCTAAATAATATCAACCAATTTATTTTGCCTATATATTTCATTTTTCTTTTTTTAAAATGCATTTAGAGATAACATGTATATCTAAATAAATCTGAGACATTTCAATAAATAAAATTTTAATTTAAAAAGTTCTACATGATAAATCATTGTGTCATAACTCATTTGGCAGTTTTTTATTTCTTACTGGTACATAAATAATTGTATGTCTCATAGTTGATGAATTCCTAGATTCAATGAAATAATGTATAAGTAAGGGCATTGCTGTCAACCCCTTTGTTTTGTGCGATTTCCTCTCTTCTCTCAGAACTCCACTCACAACGTATAGCTCATGTGACCACTTAGGGTCCGTGTCACGCCATCTATTAAATGTTAATGTCTTCCTTATTTTAAAACAACAGACAGGAATGAAAGTTCTAATATTTTCTTCCCACACCCTAGTGGCTCACCTTACACAACTCACTTTGGAAACCACAGCAATACGCAATTGTGCTAGAGTGTGGTAGTAGCTGGGAGTTCCAAGAGAACAGAGGAAGAACTTCTAGAAAAATTCTCTGATTGAGTGGCAACGAAGTGCCACTTCTCTGTGGCTGTGAACACTGAGAGCATGATTTTGTCGTGTATATCTATTCTTTTTTGTTTTTCTTTCATTTTTTCATTTTTTAAAAAGAAGATTTAGGTCACACAAGCTTACCTATTCTTCGTGCACAATTGACTACATTTTTTCAGTGAACCCTCCCGCAAGCTCACGAAATAGGCTTTATTATCCCCGTTTAAATAAAAGGAAACTGAGGCGTGGAAAGGTATTTATCTTGCTCAAGGTGATACAGGTACAACCCACAAGTGGCAGCAACCTACCCTGACCCAACTAACCACCGCGTTGAGAACACAGGCGCTGGACTGGGCTGAGCGTCCGGCAGCTGAACCGTAAAGCGGGTTTCCGTCCGCTCCGCGCCCTCGTCGCCGCAGCCACTCGCTGCCACGTCCGTGCGGGCTCCGGCGCCCTAGCGTCCACCCCGGCGCCGGCGGGTGGGCGCTGGTGCCCGGGACCGCAGAGCGTTCGCTGCGAGCGCGACACGTGCGGTGAGCAGCTCCCGGGCCCGCGCCGCCTGCGGACCCCGCCTGCGAACAGGAGAAGCGCGGTGAGTGACCCTTGACTCAGGTGGGGCGGGGTGCCGGGAACACCAGGCCACGGCTTCGTGCCTCGTTTCTCCTGGGGAGTCTTTCCTAATCGCGATCCCCACCCTCTGGGCACCGACGTTCATTTGGGAGTGCTGGGTTGGGGGTTGGCCATGTCGAGAGGAAGGGGTACAGAGCGCCTCCGAGGAGCTCTCCAGGGCCGGGCAAGAGTGGAAGGCGCGCAAAGAAGGGAGGGAGTGGTGTCTGAAAGAGAAAACGGTATATGGCCTCCCTCCGGGCCCAGCCCTGGCCCAGGTCGACGGGTGTGACCCGGGGCTTGAAAACGGACCTACTGTGAGTAAGATATGGGAAGCAGCGCTTCCCTGAGGCCTCTGTAGACAGGCCTGGAGTGCTTCTTAGCCAGTTACTAACAGGATGTTCTGGTGGAGAACAACCAGCCAGCCTCAGTTTTTCCATCCCTGAAAGTCTCCTCAGGGAGGCCCTTCTCACCTGTTGGGTGACACTAAAATATAAGTATCATAAACTACTATGTAATGGTACAATTAGATCCAAGTCTGACAAAGAGTAAGATGAAAGCATACAGAAAGAAGTTTTTCTGGTATGTCTAAAGAACAGAGCAAAATTAGTCTTTCATTTTTTGAAATCTGGATAATTATTATAATATTCTATTTCCGTAGGTGTGGCCATCCTGTGTAGATGAAAATCTTTGGGCACTTATGTACCCGGCCCTTGGATAGATATCCATTATCTTATATAATTGTTTAAAATCCCAGTAAAGTGTTATTAATGTTCCCAATGTACAGATGTGGAAACTTGCTGGCTTTCACACAGAGTGAGTTACAGGGTTCTGGCTCCAAACTTTGTTTGGCTTCTGTTTGCACCTCTGGTTCGTAACATTTTTTCACCTCCACCCAAGGAAATAAACATATTCTTATTCCTCATTAACAAAGAATGGTACAGTGCCCTATTTCTCTGTCCTCCATCTAACTGAAACGACATTAGTAGCTAAGAGCTGACACTCTCCTCTCCCATTTTAATGTGAAGTCCTCAATTTATTTCAACATGTTAGGCATAAGAGGTTCAAGTGTTTGCAACATGCTTTTTAGAATGTCACCGTTTCCTTGAGTGTCCTGATGGTTATATAGGATAATACATTTCCAAACTTTAGCAAGCTCTGAATCTTCCCTGCGCTATTATGAATTCTAGTGTAAAAAAAGATTCAAAAGCATGTGGTTGATTTTTATGGGAAAAGAATTTTCTGTGTAGAGTAGTTGTGCATCATTTTGCCTTGTATGTTATTTTTGTGTTACTGCACCTACTTTGTTCTCTGGCAAACTGTTTTTCCTCTTTGTAATTACTCTCACAGGGCTGCTCCCAACTTCTACATATAAATTTGTGCAGGCTAACCTGAAAAGAAAGCTAAACTCCAAAAGAAGTCTGTCCAAATTCCTTTGCTTTTGGAATTTTGTGATACTCTTTGCTAGTGGTATCAGTGTTATGCTTTTGTTTGTTTGTTTGTTTTTCAAATACAAGTATGTTTTGGGCATCTACTATGTCCAAGGTATTGTGCTGGACACTATAGTGAATATAAAGACATTTATATTCTTTATATTCTAGAATTCTTATAATTATTGTCTCCTCAAACAGCTTTAACTTCTTTGGGGATCTGGGATCTAATTTTAAACAAATTAATCTATCAGTTGTGAGCCAGATGAGTGGTCAAAATGGAAGGTCAAAAGCAAGGCAATGTAACTTAATTTTAACAATGTCCTTGGAAAGTAAGCGATATCATCCATGTTCTTAAAATAAAAGCAATGCTTTTATTTATTGAGCTCTTACTCTGTACCAGGCACAGTACTAAGAGCTTTCATTTAACCCCCAAAACAATTCTATGAGATAGGTGCTATTTCAACTCCCATTTTAGAGATGAAGAAACTTCGGCTGAACTATTATGTAATTTCTGACAAGTCAGAACCAAGACCTGAGTGTCCTGACCCAGGTCCATATGTCATTTCATAACTACCCTAATTACTCAGGAGGCTCTTCTGGAAGCTTGGCCTGGGGTGATGAGAGTAAACATGGTTCATTCATTTTTTAGTAGATCACTCTGTTGCATCAATATGGGGAAGCACCAGGGTTTATTGAGAATAAATGAGGAATGTAAGCTTGTTCCTGCAGAATTAAATGGAGAGTAAAAAAAAAAAAATCCTAATTGGACTAGCAGAACATCAGGGGTGGATTTTTATTTCCCAGGTGATCATGTAGTGAGAAGGGAAGCATGGACTGTAGTTCCAATTAATTTAAGTCTGAATGTGCTTCTGGTTTTTCTATATTATCTTGGTTGACTTGCAGATTTCTCCACCTGGAGATACTAATTATATATATATAACCAAATATTAATAACTAAGTTATTTGCTACACATTATGAAAAATTACTAAGTAAATGCTTATAAAAGATGATTAAGATAAGAATCTCAGTTTATGTCTGTGTTACAATGATATGCAGAAGAAAAAGGAAAACATTAAAATGTCAGGCAGAGATGCTGAGATGTGGGGTTGTTAGTGTAGAAGCTTTAGTTGAATTCCTAATTTATATAAGAAACCTTAAGAAACTGTGGAATGGTGATCATTTGTCTTATTTTTTTATTCCTCAGTGTGCCTCCAATTATAATTGTGAAATTCCAAGAAAACTGTCAAAAAATTATTGTAATGTGCTTTAATATTTTAATGCCACATAGCACCTTATAAAAAGACTCAGTGTCAATATTATAAGTTAAAGTAAAATCTGACAGGATTTACAATGCCCAAAATCCAAAGGTAACAATCTCCCCACCCATCCATTGTCCACAAATAGAGAGAGGAGACTTCAAGGCTGAGGACCTCAAAGGAGAAACGGCTGAGGAGTGGATGTAGCTCAAGTGGTTGAGTGCCTGCTCCCCAAGTATGAGGTCCTGGGTTCCATCCCCGGTACCTCCTAAAACCAAACAAATGAAAAAACCAACACTCACTGGGGAGCGGGTGTAGCTCAGTGGTTGAGCACCTGCTTCCCATGTACAAGGTCCTAGGTTCAATCCCTGGGGTACCTCCTAAAGAAAAAAAAAAAAAAAAAAAAAAATGGAGAAGGTGTTTTTAATAAACTAGGGAAGAAAAGTTAGTGAAAGATTTAATTTTCTCAATAAATATTGATTTCCATTTTAAAAATGAGGAAATGGAGGCTTTGAAATGTGAAGTTACTTGCAATAGTGATACACGTAGAAGTGGAGGACCAGGAACAGTGCCCCGTTCCCTAGTGCCATACTCCATGTCCTTTCCAGTACATTAACTGCCCAATATAAGGTAGCTTATTTTATCTATAGTTCTTTGAAAGACAGAGAGGATGAAATTTGAAGAAGGTGGATTTTTGAATTTTATTGAACAAGTGCCATGAAGTTTTAGGCTTGTAGGAGCTAATTAAGGAAAGAAAGGAGGAAATATAGCAAATAATATCCAGTTATTTGAAATTGTCTTGTTTCTTCAAACTCTATATGTGTCCTGTTCTAATTTATCTCCTTCTTTCTTTTTATTTTATTTTTTTTATGTTGGGAGAATGCCTGTTCAATTTATAAAATATTTTACAATACAAATGATTTGAGGAGTGGGGCAGGAAATAAGATTCCTTGATGCATTTCCAATATGATTTGTTTACACACATTTCAGGAGCCTGTCTGTTATATCAAGTGTGATGTGTCTTAAAGTGGGAATCAAGGCAAACAATCGTCAGAAAGAACATTCTAAATAAATAAATAAACAAACAAACAAATAAATAAATAAAAGAAGAAGACAGAAAATGATAAAGGGGACAATTTCTTTAAAAAAAAACACGATAAGGAGATCATAAAAAGGGGAAGGAGAAAACATATTGACTAAAAAAAAAAAGAAAAGGAACAGAAGTTTAGAAGTCTCCTGAATTTAAGCAAGAAAAGAAATTTCCTGTACTTGGGTGAAGCTAGAGAAGAACTAGGACTAAAGAAGCTTCCCAGTGACATGAGAGACAATTCAAGGGAGCCTGTGCAGCTACTTAAGAGAAGAAAGGTGTCTGTTGAACCGGCTTATATGAAGGATATTTGGACTATCGGGTAGGGAAAAAAAAAAAAGGAAAACTAGAGGAGGTTGATGTGGTGTCACTTTCCTTCCCCTTCAAGGCATTTAACATGACATTCTGAAGGGGTGATTTGATGAATGGGGCCTGACAGACCAGCTTTTGTCCATGTTATGGCTTATTCGATTTTTAACCAAATGGTAGACTTGGAAGGAAAAAGGGCTTAACATGTCAGTCAGGAGAATTTTCTTTTTCATGATGGAGCTCAGAAAAAATCATGGAGAAGAGATTGGCTCCAATGGCTAAGCTGAGCGTGAGCTATTTGGTGGATTTGATTTTCCTTCTCCTTCTCCATAGTGGATTAGATCACTAGAGATGGCTGTATATTGTACATGTGTTGGATTTTGTTATTGTTTCATTCTCTTTTGAAAGGGATATCAGAAATAATGATTCAAGCTTCTGAATTGTAAAGCATTAGGCATTATAAATGCTTTACTAGAGTGATATTGTAAAGATTGGCTATAAGGTGCTTAGCATCCTGCCTGGCACATAGTAAGAGATCAACAAACTATAGCATTGGTATTAGTGTTAATGTTGGCATTAGTGTTTATTTGCATTACGCTGCTACTGTTGCTACTGAGCAGAAGTCTCTCATGCTAGAAGAAACGTTGGATTAGAAATCAGGGTGGGTTCTGATCTGAATTCTTCTATTAATGTGACCTTGGGCAAATTCCATCTTTTCTCAAGGCCTCATTTTACCTATTTGTAAAATGGGCAAGGTGTAATAGCTTGTCTCCAAGGGGTTGTCTTTAAATGGATCCTTCTGTCATGATCCTGATCGCCACTAGTATGACATGTCTGTAAGTAACTTTGCCAGATGTAGAGGATTTTGCACCCTACCTCATTAAGTCATCTGAGGGAAGGCATGTATTTGCAAGACAGCCAGCCTCACAAATTCACACAAAGATGAGTGGACTCTGAGAGGACCCCTCCCCCTGGAGGCATTGATGCACACACAGGGCAATCACTTGGTTATTCTGTGGTGGTCCAGACTGAAATAGCAGCTGTTGGGAAGGGGAGGGAGTGACAGGGGTGTGATAGTTACTAATTAACCTTTTCTTTTTTTTTTTTTTTAAAGATTTATTTATTTATTTTTATCCATTTTTACTGTTTTTGTGTCCATTCACTGGACAATTCTCTGTGTCTGTTTCCTGCCCTCTCTTCTTATCCTTCTCCTCCTGTCTTCACTGGGATTCGATGCTCAGAACCTCCGATGTGGGAGAGAGGCGTCCTACTGCCTGCGCCACCTTAGTTCCTGGTTTTTTGGTGTGTCTCATCTTGACTCTCCCCTGTGTCACTCTCCTGTCACATCATCATCTTGCTGCGCGGCTTGGTGGGGCCTGATGACGCACCCATACCCAGGGCCTGGGGGGCTCACCCACTTGCAGGGCCTGACGGCGCGCCCGCACATGGGGCCTGGTGGCCCACGTGCCTTCTCTCTATATTTTTTATTATTATTATTTTTACCAGGAGGTCCCAGGGATCGAACACAGGTCCCTCCATATGGGAGACAGATGCTCAACCGTTTGAGCCACATCCGCCCCCCACTTAGTAACTTTTGAGGTTCCTTCCTCCCCTGATTTTTTAAAAACTTCTTTGATTGCCTAACATAGGATTTATTTTTACCTAGTATAATAATACATTTAGAAAAGAAATGCAAAAGCAGACCCAGAAGGGAAAATGGGAACAAGCCTGGGTGGGGTGCCAACTTTGTGCTAGGTATTCTCATGGGTCCTTGACAATATCATGTTAATCTTCACAGTGACTTTGACTAGGTGGTATTATTATACCCATTGTGTGGATGAGGAAATGGAGCTCTGATAGTGAACTGAGAGTCAGAAGCAGTTTACTTTTCCACAATATAGCAATGGCCCTTGCGCTTAATATGGTGCTACAGAAAAAGAAAATAATGTGGAAGTAGAAAGGTGTTCCCGCCTATGTGAAATGATCACCCAAGAAAGGAAACTTCGGGGCTTTTTCCTAGTCTAGTAAAAATATGATTTTGAAGGAGCTGCATATTTTGTGCTTCTCTCTGGAGAAAGAAACTCACTGAAGGGTAGTTGTTGCCTCTGCCCTCTTACCAGTTGCTGTGCTTCTGGTCCCGATTTCCCCCTCAATCTGAGACATTATTTTCACGGTGTGGAAACTGTCACAACTTGAGTGATGAGTCAGTGACATCTTTGATTTTCTGATTCAAGGTAGAGTTGTAGTTTTAATATTGACCCTCCAGGCAGGCTTACAAAGGATGTTTACAGTTGATAGGAGGTTTCATTTTATTGGAAGATACCTCATTTACTTGAAGGTCCTTCTCATAAATGGAGAAGCTGTTTTTACCTGATATTCAGAGAAAATGAGCAAGTTTGTGTTTGGATCAAGACACCATATAAACTAAAATTTTTTCTCTATTTTACTTATTTCATATCTCAAATAAAAAAATTCTTCAAATGACCAATTGGATATTTTATCCTTTGGGGAATGTTATAGTTTCATAAAATGCAAGACATGTTGAAAATCCCTATCAGGGGAAGCAGATGTGGCTCAAATTATTGAGCTCCTGCCTACCACATGGGAGGTCCCAGGTTTGGTTCCGGTGCCTCCTAAAGAAGATGAGCAAGATAGTGAGCTGATGCCATGGGCTGGCATGGTGAGCTGACACAACAATATGATGCAACAAGAGACACAAGGAGGAAAACAACAAAGCAGGGGGCAGAGGTGGCTCACGCTATTAGGCACCTCCTTTCCACATGGAAGATCCTGGGTTTGGTTCCTGGTGTCTCCTAAAAAGAAAGACGAGCATACAACAAACAGACACAGCAAGTGCAAACAACAAAGGGGTGGGGAGAAATAAATAAAATAAATCTTAAAAAAAAATCCCTACAAGGGAATGCAGTGGATATCATTTGCAGTTAGGAAACAAAACCCATGTTATTCCTATGTATCTGTCCATACTTCCATCTTCTGGTTCAATCTATCCTTTCCTCTATGCCAGAATATTCCAGATTTTATTGTAGCAACTAAGGTAGCTAAAAGAAACAAAAACTTGTTAGTCATGTTGACCACAAAAGAGCAGAATAAGATTTGATTATTTAAACTGAACTAGAAATAAAATAGATGAACACAGAAGAAATATCATTTAAGTTTAGTTCAAGTCAGCACATGTATTGAGTGTCTACTGTGTTTCACTCATTGGGCTAAGATGAAAGCAGTGTGGCCCCTGCCCTTGATGAGCCTGAAGGCTAGTGAAGGACACAGGAAGATGTCTAAATAAGTTAGTTCTGTTTAATACAGTAGGTGCTAGATAGGGGTATGGCAGGATACTATGAGGATACTTACCGGTAAGAGGCTCCAGTATGACGTGAAGCCTTAGGTGAGTCTTCCTGAGATCTAATTACTTCTGTCTATCTCCATTGTTGTAACTGTGGTCCACAACACTGTTTCTCACCTGGATCTCTGCAATTGCTTCCTGACTGGTTTTCCTGCTTCCATTCTTGCCCCCATACAGAGGGTCCAGAATATTTTTTAAAATGTAATTTATATGTTGTGCCATCCCTAATTAAAATCTTCCAGTGGTTTCCCATGATTTGAGAGTTCAATCAAGGCTTCCTTCCATGGCAAATAAACCATAGTACCTCTGGTCCCTGTCTTCCTCTCCAGTTTCTTTTCATTCTCCTCCACACTCACTTTCTCCTGCCACCCTGATTTTATTTTTGTACCTTACCCATGGCAATCTCGTTCCCCTGCCTCCAGGCTTTTCACTCACCATTTTCTCTCTCTCAAAAATTCTTTCCCCAGTCTTTACTTGGCTGGTGCCAAGCTCAGCTCAAACATTACCTCCTAGAAACGCCTGCATTGACCAGCTCCTCCCTTCCCAAGATTCTATCTTCCCTTACCCTGTCTTACGTTCCTCTTTTATAATGATCTGAAGTTGTTATTTATTTTTTGTTTTCTGTCTTCCTGCTCTAGAATGTTAGTTCCATGAAAACAGAAACTCTATCTTGTTCCCCACTGTATCTGAGCCCCTGGCACATAGTAAGTGCTTAATGTATACTTGCTGAATTGATAACTGGATGAAAGATTTCTGAGCTGAGATTGAACTGATGAGTAAGACTTAGCCAGTCTAAGAATATTGGAAAGGTAAAGAGATAGCATGAACAAAGAAACTATAAACAGCTCAGAAACTATAAACAGCTCAGCGTTACTAGAAGGTAGAGTGTCTACAGAGAGTGGTGTTGGATATGGCTGGTTATAAAGACAGTTAACTCACAAAGGCCATTGTATGCCATGACCTTGGACTTTGTGTTTTAGAGAGGGAAAATTGTGAGTAAGATTCCACTTACATCAATGTTTCTGAATCATTTTTAACCAGACCCACAATACATTATATATTATGTGTAAACTGAGAGCCATTGCCACCACATTCCTTGGCTTGTAGACCCCTTCCTCTGTCTTCAAAGCCAGCAATGGCAGGTGAGTCCTTCTCACATCATTTCTCTCTGACCCACTCTTCTGCCTTCTTCTTCCACTCTTAAAAATTCATGTGATTCACTTGGGCCCATCATCTCAATTCAGGATAATCTCTCCATCTCAAGGTCCTTAACCTTAATCATATCTGCAGAGCCTCTTTTTCCATGTAAGTGTCATAGGTTCTGGGAATTAAGGCATGGACATCTTTGGAGAACCATTATTCTGCCTACCACAGGGATATATTTAGGGAGTTTTCTATAGTTTAAATTCCATTCTCCTTCCTTTTCTTCCTTCTTTCAACAGACATTTATTGAATACATACTCTTTCCCAGTACTAAGTGTTGATATACACGCAAGCAAGACAATCAGTGTTCTTGATCTCATGAAGGCTTATATTCTCACATAGGGGATGGATAACCAACAAATAAATAGGCAGGTAGATACAGATTGTACCACGAAGGCAATCGGTAAAGTGATGTATAGAAAATAACCTGGGAAGACCATGTTGGATAGATGTTCAGGGCAGCAGTCTCTGAGGAAGTGACATATGATCTGAGACCTGAAAGATGTAAATCAGTCAGCCACACTAAGAACCAGGGGAAGATGATTCTGGCAGAGAAAGTGGAAAAAATTTCAAAGTCCCCCAGGCAGTAAGGGGCTTGTCTTGTTCAAAGAATAGTCCAGAGGCTAGTGTGAATGGAACACAGTGAGCAAGGCAAAAAAGTAGAACAGATGTTATCTGCCAGGCAGGGAGAAGTGAGGCCATGCAGTACCTGGGGTTTGTGTGTGAAAAGGACTTTGGACTTTATTCTAATAATGTGAGCCTGTTGAAGGGTTTTAAATTGTCGCAGTGAGAGGTACCTGATCTAATTTAGGTTTTTAAAAGGTAGTCTGCTGAATGGAAATGACTAATGAAGGGGAAAGGATGGAATTGGAGAGACACATTAGGGTGATATAGTAGTAGTATAAGGGAGAGTTGGCAGTGGTTTGGATTATGGTGAGGACAGTAGAAATGGAGAGAAGTTAATTGTCTGTGATATATTTTGGAGGTAAAATAGACATTGAGGGTTTGTTTGTGGGAGATGAGAAAGAGGGTGGAATCAAGGATGAGTCTTAGGTTTTTGAGCAACTAAGGGGATAAGAGTGTCATTCACCGAGATAGAAAAGACTGGGGGAAGAACCAGATTGGAGAAAGGAGATCAAGAATTTGGACTGAACATATTAATACTGAGAAATCTGTTAGATGTCTGAGAGGTGATGCCAAGGAGTCAGACGTAGGAGACTGGAACTCAGGGAGAGGTCGGAGATGAAGATAGGCATTTGAGAGTCTTTAGCATTCAGATGATGTCTAGAGCCAGGAGACTAGGTAAGATCCTCTAGGGAGAGAGTAGACATAGAGAAAGAAAAAATGGTGGCTTGAGTGCACCAAGGTCCTCCAAGTGTTTAAAATCAGGAGGAGGAAAAGAAGTGAGCAAATATTGTAGCGAATTGCTGATATTATTTGGGCCTCCCTGAGGGATGACTAGACTGGTTGTATAGGAGTGAAAGGGGCAATGTGGGCACTCCCCTAGCTGGGTAGGGCTGTTGTATCTCCATCACTTAGCACAGTGCCTAGCACAGGAAAGGAGGCCATTGATTTTGAATGAGTAAGTGAATTTTTCCTGAGGCTTTCCTAAACATTCTGGCACATTTCTAGGTTTGGGGACAGTGGTGAACATTTGCATTGGCTACTTCTCAGATGCCTGGCATCACAGAACTTTCCAGCCTGCTTTATGGATTTTGGGCCCACCTTTACTAGGATTTAGAGAATTTGTTAATGACTAGTAGAACCATTCCTTAGGTTTGAATTTGGTACTAATCAGAAATCACCATCTTGTATTTTCTGAACCACTCAATATCAAAATAGTCAGCAAAATAAGTAATAATAAACTAATAAATAAAATTGGGATTCTACAGGAAGCTCAAACATCGCTCTTGGAACCCTTGAGATTTTTTTTCTTACCACCAAAGAGATTGATAAAGAGGAGCAATGCACCCTTTATTACCTACTCTTTTTTCCAGAAGCACATGGCTAGATCAGAAATTCTCATTTCTCTTGGGATTTAACACTACTAAGTCTGTCTATGGTGATGCAACCCTCTTTAGAAGAAAAAACAGTTTTGTGTGGCATAATGATTATTTTAACATTCAATGTGAAATCATCTTCAGTTTGTATGAGACTTTTGTGGCAGCCTTGGGACAGGTGACAACAATACAATGTTGCACACGTATCTTTGGGAATGGACTGTAATTGCTGTTTATGCTGCAGCTCATTGGATGAAACAGCTAACCTCTCCTGCAGAAGAAACCTTACTGTTATTTTAACCATTTGGCTCCTTGACTTGAGCTTCAGAGTTCTGCCTTAATGGGAGGATTTCTTTCCCAGTCTAACATATCAAAGCCAAGTGTTTGAACCCCAAGAGTACTTCTAATGACTCTCAGAATTCGCCTAGTTAACATCACTCAGATAACTTCAGTTAGGATTCTCTAGTAGACAGTATATTTTCTAAAAGTCTTCTCCCATTTTTATAATGAGACAGCCTTTAAAACCAAATTTGAATTGCATTTTTTTTTCTCGAAAGTGTTCTTTGGCTCTC
Organism: Tolypeutes matacus; assembly: GCA_026826555.1. Taxonomy (NCBI): domain Eukaryota; kingdom Metazoa; phylum Chordata; class Mammalia; order Cingulata; family Chlamyphoridae; genus Tolypeutes; species Tolypeutes matacus. Next base: position 64,601,021 of record JAKSZT010053883.1, read on the forward strand.
TTTCCTCTTTTTACTTTTTCACATCACCAAGAATCAATTCTCCTTCCTTGGTCCTCTGATAGCTCTGTATTCCTTTATTTTAGGAATATCACATATCACACTGTATCATAATTAGTGATATTTGTTTCTTATGTTAGACTCCGCGACTCTTAATGAAAGGAACCACATCTTTTTCATTATTCTTTCCAAACCCTTCACCTAGCACAGTTTTGGGCATGTAGTGGGTAAATGACAAATGTTTGAATGACTACATGAATGAATAAATCAAAGAAAAAATATACTGGTATTTCAGTTAGTTATATCAATTACGTATTAAGATAGGGCCTTATCTGCAAGAGAGATGTGTCCATATATGGATTATAAAACCATTGAATGCCGACGAGGGGAGTGACTTGTGTGATAATATTATTGAGTACCAAGTACTAAGACTTTTAAAAAATATATCTACAACTCTGCAAGGTAGGTTTCATTATGCTATTTTCTAGAAGAGGCTGAGACTCAGAAAGTTTAAGTAGCTTGCCCACGGTCTCAATTTGCCACGGTTTCAATTTAAAGATATTTAAACCAAGTCTAAAGGACTCCAAAGCCCATGCTTCTCATTGCTGAGCCCAAGCATCTTAACTGAGAAGGGAACTGGGAGGTGGCTAAGGTTTTCAATTTACTAGCTTAAAACTTATAGTACCTTTTCTAAAATAACAAAACCTTAGCAACATGGGGGGGGGGGGAGGTGATTAAACGGCTTTTTAAGCTCTTCTGAATGATTTTGGTTCTGATTTTTTTCTGAATGTATTTAACCTGAATGACTTTGTTTTCTTTTACAAGGAAGAATACAGAGGTGTATTCCAGAATTGACTGTTCATGGCAAATATTGTTAGAGGATACACATCCGCACTTATTTTTGTAATCATGTGGCTGTTGATTCAAGCAGAAATAGGTAAGATATTTCTGTAAGCTAATCCGTGGAAGGATATGTGGTTTAAATTCTCAGTTACAGATGAAATAAGCATTTCTTCTAAGTGTTCTAGTAATTGGTCTTTTGCAGTTCATCTTCTCTCATTTAAGTGGGTAAGTTCGGTTCTTTTCTGTAGTTAGTATCTATTTTCTTTAATTTATGTAATTATTAATGTAAGAGTCCAATCATGTCATTTCCTTTTAATAAAGTGTCTAGGTAACCATGCTAGGCATCATGAGTGCATGTTTTACATTATAGTGCCTTTTTACAGAGGTGCTTTCATGGGTGGATTCAGTTATACTAAAAAAATTAATGAATAACATTATTTTTGCTGTTTTCTTGGGAGCTTATTTTTGGCTTTTTGGATCATCAGGAAGAGGAAACAGGCAAAGAAGCAGAGAATAAACATATAAGTGAGATAAGAGACAGAGAGACTAAGTTTTCGTCCTAAAAATAAAATGAGAGTTTTTTATTTAAAATGAATTTTCAGTGTCTCATTTATTTAATTTAAATAACTTCTTTATTTAAATTTAATTTATGATTTAATTTATAAAATTCCTGCTTATAACAGTTGATCCAAGAAATCTTAAAATTACAACCCCTCCAAAAAAAAAAAAAAAGATTTTCAATGAAGGCTTCTATCATCAGCAGTTACTGAGTACCACCAACGGTTGTTAATTTCTGAATAGTTGTCATATTTATTAGTCCTAATTTGCCCTTAAAATTCGCAATACCTTTTTAAACTGGGTTTTCTTGGTATGAGTATTAAAATAAGCATTATTAATTATAAGCGCTGGTGGAAACCAATGTGCTTTATTCTGGGAAGCCTTCTTTCATTGTCTGGTAGGTGAGTTGCATATAAAAGAAGCTGGTTGTTCTAGGAACTGTGTTCCTGCATGTTCTTGCAATCCTGTTTTCTCACTGCTTCGTATTTATGGTACTGGTTATAGCATTACTATTTTGAGAAGGATGCATTATTTTAAATTCAAATACAGTCAGACTTTAATATGGTTGCCTTCTGTTCTCATGATGCAACACCAATACAGCCAGAGCAGTGTAGATTATGTTTCCACGGTCTGATGGGATTAATTTTACCCTGCCTTTGGGAGTTCCACAAATCCTCTATGTTGAAATGGGTTCCTTATGTGCCGACTGAGTATTGCATTCGTGTTGCATTGTAGATCCATGCAAGAGAGGAGATGTTACTGTGGAGCCTTCCTATGTAATTTCACTTGGATCAGCCGTCAATATTTCATGCTCTTTGAAGCCCAAACAAAGCTGCTCACGTTCTTCCAGTTTGAATGGTTTAACACTCTACAAGTCCAATGAAAGAATCAATTTTCAGCATGGCCGGTCCCTCAGTTCTCATGTCACTGGTCTTCCCCTTGGCACAACCCTATTTATCTGCAAACTGGCCTGCAGCAGGACTGATGAGATTGGAATATGTGGAGCAGAGATCACAGTTGGTGGTGAGCATTCCATTCTAAATTCCTAAAAATTGGTGTACTTTTAGTATTGGTGACATGTTCAGAAGAATCTCAAACAGAGGTTGTGGCAGTTTGAATTTGGTGAATCCCAAAAAGAGAATGATTATGTTTTTAGACGAATCTTTTCTTGTGGGTGTGATACCCTTTGATTGCATTAAATTCGGTTGAGGGCCTTTTAATTAGATTACTTGATAATATAGTTTTAGGGCTTTTCATTGGATTATGTCAGTAAGGTGTGAGCCAGATTGGGTCTCTGCCCTCTGGCTGGGTCTGATATAAACGGTGACACAGAGAGGAGAACATGGAGCGATAGACACAGACTCAGATAAAGGAAGCCACCATATTTCATTCTTCAATGATGAGATAAAGGACTCCAGTTTCACCCACAGCTGAACTGCGAGGAAAGAAGCCACCGAAAGGCTCAAAGAGCTGAGGCCCAAGGTAAAATGAGCCACATGAGATAGTTTACAGCTGAACTCGGGAAGAAAGCAGAGCAGCCGAGACCCTTAGAGAAAAGCCTGATTGCTGATAGCTGAGCTCTGGGAGCTGGGCTCTGAGAGAAGTGAGCAGGGAGGCTATCTTGCTTGACCACATGGCAGCTAACTTTGTGAGAAGGCACCCCTGATGTGCCTTAATTTGGATCTTTCATAGCCTCGGAGCTGTAAGATTTTACCCCAAATAAATCCCCTTTATAAAACACAACCCATTTCTGGTATTTTGCACTGGCAGCCCTTTGGCAACTAAAACAGAGGTCAATCCTTTTTCCTCCCATCACGTGGGAGATGTTATCTTGATAGCAACATGAGAACTTTAATATGAGAAGTCCAGAAATCTGTAGAATCGGGGCTCATTGGGTAAGTCTCTCTCCTTGTCTCTCAAGATTATTTACTCAGATCCTTGGACTCTGAAGGCAGGAAAACGGACCTCTGTAGAGTCTTTGAGTCTTCTTGACATAAGAATTTATTTGTTCAAAGCTAAAACCACCTAAAAAGAAAAAAGAGATGGATCCTTCTATTTATGCAGCTTGCTGAGTATCTGTGCATATGTCCCTTAAAAGAAACTACAAGTATTGGTTAAAAAGTGAATTTATGACAAAATAAATTTAAAACACACACACCAGTAGTCTTCACCTCCCTTGCCCTCAGAGCACCTGAATATTTCACCCAGGTAATTGACCACCTGAACAAATTATATGTTCATATAAGACGTTCTCAGCTCTGTGACTTCATTTCAGGTTCCCACAGTGCTGCTGGTGTTTTCTTTTTCAGTAGTCCAATAACAGCCTTGGCAGTCAGTAGCTGTGCAAACACACTTAGCCATTCCATTCCATTTCATGTTTGTGTTGAGATACATTAGAATGCATCATCCCCCTTTTCAGTTTTTACTTCCCATCCAGGACAAGTAGATGCATTTATGACAATTTGCAGAATCCCAAGGTCTTGGGAGATGGTGAAGAAGATCTTTCATGGTACAGCTCATTTGGGTGGTGCTACCAGAATGTTGCCTGTGCAATGTGCATAAGTGGTAACCACACAATCAAATAACTGCTCTTTGAGCCAGTTTAGCAGCTTTGAGGTGAAAGACTGACTGGAAGCAACATCTTTTATGTACATGGCTAGTCATTCCAAGAAAGGGCACAAGAATTTTGGTTTCATCCAGTGTAGTAAGTTCAATCCTATCTAGTGAGGGACTCAGCAGCCCATTTTCTTTTCTGTGATAAGTGGTGGTCCACAGTGCCTTTACTTATACTGAAGGGGCCCATCATAAAGTAACCTGGTTTTTCAGAACTGGAAATAGGCAAGCAGCATTTAAGTTGTTCTTCCTAGCCCCTTTCTGGGCTTGAGCTGCTCTTCTCTCCAGAGTTCATCCAAATTGTGTAGTAAATAAACAACTTGTGCCTTATTAAGCCTCATAGGATTGATCCACAACCATTTAGCAAATTCAATAACTGAAAGAGAATGGATTCTTGCTTGATGGTTTTCAATATATTCTTTGACTATTGGTATTTCTGAAAGCTATTTTTCTAAGACTTTTTTTTACCCCCCCCCCCCCCCGAGATGGCTCCCTCATCTGCCTGCTCGTTATCTACTCATCATCTTTAGGAGGTACTGGGAACCAAATCCATTCAAGCCCAACCGCTTGAACCACTTCCCCTCCTTGCTGGTTGCAGTGTTTGCTGGTTGTGGCCAGCGGTTGTACTCTGTGGTGTCCGCTCATTGCAGAGTCTGCTTGTCTTCTTTAGGTGGCACTGGGAACCAAAGCTAGGACCCAATTGCTTGAGCCACATCTGCTCCCCCTAAGATTTTTATTTCTAATAATAAGTAGGGCTTTTAAAAACAATAACAACAATAATACTTGTAACAATTCATTATATTGTGAGTTATTTTAACTTTTCAAAAATGCTGATTCCCGATCTTTCTTTGGCGTCAGCCACTGTACATTTGTATTGAGGAAGATTATTTCTGGTTTCTCCTGAGACAAACAGGATCTGCCAAAACCAAATCCTAGGCTGAGATAGACAACTTGATTTCATTGTCCAAGGAACTCATGTTGAGAAAGTTTATTTGAGGGCGAAAACTGTGGTCTTTAAATGAGTGTCTCTGCAAATGTTTAGGAGTAAGGGTGGGGGTAAGAATTACCTTTTTCATGATGTAAAAATGCCAGGCACTGTTTATCTCATTTTCTCATCCGAAGACCCTATGAAGAGTTTAGGGTAAAGATGGTAGATTGAACACATGTATTTATTTAAATTCTCCCTGAAATAAGGTCAGGATGACAGTAAAGAAAGTTTTCAAGTGGCATAAACACTCAAGACAAAAAAAATGGGAGGAAAGACACATCAACAAAATATTTTCAGTTTTTGGAAGCTGGAAAGGCGGGCTGGTGACAACTCACTTAGCCAACTTAGCCTATAGCTGGCAGTGAGAAAAGTCAAGATGCAACCTGATTTAATGTAGAAGCCCCCACACCCACAAAACTTAGAAAATGGTGGCACCGTGTACTTCAAGGAGTAAAAATGAGGCTAAAAACAGCAGGTTTGATTGAAATCTGTTCAAAAAGCAGTTAGAGTCTCCTATTCCCCTCCCAATTCTGTGTATCCAGGCCTTATCCCCAACTCTGGGGTAAGCCTGGAGGTTTGGTATATGAAAGGTAAAACAGAGGGTCTCTGAACTAGAGGACACGTCCAGTTGAGGCTGGCAGTACCACACTGAAAAGCTGAGAGATTAAGGGAACATTTACATACAGCTGTCTTCCTCCCTTTAGCAACAAGAATGCTGGCAGCCAGGCCTGTGCCCTTCCGGCAGAAAATTAGAAAATTCTTTCTTTGGAACTCTGGCCAGGCAAGAGAAAATATCTAAAAATATTGATAAAAGGGGTTCCCCCAAAACCTAGCCAGATAGTCCTAGAGCAGAGGTTCTTAACCTTTTTTGTTCCATGGACCCCTTTGCCAGTCAGGTGAAAACCATGGACCCCTTACTAAGTCCACACTATACTGTGTATTAGTTAATAAATATATCACATCCGCACTAACAGGTCCCCACCAGAAAAATGTTTTTCTGAATTTCAATTCAAGCTCACAGACCCTTTGTTAACAACTCCTGCCCTAGAGTGAAACCCAAAGTCACCAAATGCCCCTTCCTCAACTGACATATACACAGAGCTCCAATAGAATTAAATGCCCCACTCTTATATATAAATGAAAATACAAAGTCCTAAGGAAAATATCTAACATTAAAGACAGAATCTACAAGCAAAACAAACAAAAAACAACCATATAGAACAAAGCAAAGGAAATAGAGATTGTTAAGGGAGAAGAAAATGTTAAAAAAAAAAAAAAAAAAAAAAGCTGTCCTTAAAAACTTTAGAGAATTAAGATAAGATATTGCATACAGAACAAGAATAGGAAGGTATAAAAAGGAAACATTCAGAGACTAGAAAACATGTCCTCCAACTGAAAAAGATGATAAGTAGAAATGAAAAAATTCAATAGGAGGGTAGAAATATAAACAGAGAAGAGTTCCCTTACAGTCACGCAAAAAGATGAAGAGTTTAAACATACAGGGGATACAAAATAAAATTAGAGAATGGTCCAGCCCACATATAAGAGGAATTTTTAGAAAGAAAAAAACAGAGGAGGAAATCATCAGAGAAATCATTCAAGAAAAATTTCTCAAACTGAAGAACAGGAGTTCCCAGAATGATGAATCATCTGAGAACTCAGAAGAATGAATGAAAATAGACCCTTGAAAACAAATTTTTGTGAAAATTCAGAATACCGGGGACAAAGAAAAGATTCTACAATCTTCCCAAAAGAAGAAACAGACCATATACAATGGGTCAAGAATCAGAATGGCTTCAAGCTTCTCAACAGCAACCTAGAATCTAAAAGATAACAGAGCATCAGAATCTTGAACAAAAATTCTTTCCAATTTAGAATTTTATACCAGCCAAAGTATCAGTCAAGTGTGAGGGTAAAGATGTTTTTAGCATACTCAAAATATTTCCTCCCATACCCCATTCCCAGGGAACCACTGGAGTATATCCTCTGCCAACACAAGTAATTAAATCAAGAAAGTAGAAAGTGGGGCATAGATGTGGCTCAAAAGGGTGCGGGAGGTGGCTGTGGCTCAATCAGTGGGGCTCCCGTTTGCCATATGGGAGGCCCCGCCCGCACGGTGTGGTTGGCTGACCCAGCGAGCACAAGCAGCAGGGGGGGGATAAATGAATAAATAAATAAAAATCTTTAAAAAAAAAAAAAAAAGGGTTAGGTGTCCATTTCCCATATGGAGGGACCTGGGTTCGATCCCCAGGACCTCCCAGTAAAATAAAGAAAGAATATAGAAGGTGCACGGGCCACCACGCCCTGCGAGTGGGTGAGCCCTCAGGCCACATGTGCAGGTGTGCCGTCAGGCCAGGTGAGAGGGGATGCGCGGGTGTTGTCAGGCCCCATGCATGGGTGCGCCTCCTGCAGCAAGATGATGACGCAGGAAGAGAGTGCGTAGCAGGAGAGTGATGCAGCCAAGATGAACCAGGAACTGAGGTGGGGCAGGTGGCAGAACGCCTCTCGCCTGCATCAGAGGTTCCCAGGATAGAATCCCATTGAAGACAGGAGGGGAAAGATGAGAAGAGAGGGCAGGAAACAGACCAAAGAATTGCCCAGCGAATGGACACAAAAACAGCAGAAACGGAAGGCAGGGGGAGCTAAAAATGGATAAAAAGTAAATAAATAATCTAAAAAAAAAAGAAAGAAAAAGAAAAGAAAAGAAAGAAAGTAGAAAATGTTGGCACTAAGAAATAGGAGATCCAACCCAGGAAAAGGGGAAGGAATCCCCAGTACGCTGAGGATGGACAGTCCCTGAATGATAGCTGTGGGCCAGGTGTAGAGGCAACCTGTCTTGATTGGAAATTTCACAAGGTTCCAAGAGAGGTCCTCAAGTAGATGAAAGAGGGAGAATTCCTAATGTATCTGAACATGTTGAACTGTGATTCTGATTGTTGTGTTGGGAGTTTGGAATTATCTTAATAAGAAGAAATATAGAAAACTAAGCAAATGGAAAAACAAGACAATTAATTGTTAACTTCAAGATAAACAAAAAGCTGTCCAAAAATGAAAAGTTATCTTAGTATTCTACATGACTCAGATGTGAGTAGTGTGTGTATATGTATATAATTTTTATATGCAATCATTATATGTGTATATATATATGTATAATTATATAATTATAGTCATAATAATCTATAATAAATGTTGATCTTACCAAAGTTATGTTGAACCTACACTGGTAAGAAGAAAAAGAACTAAATCCTCCATTTTCCATATTGGACTGTGAGTTAAAGTATAGTTAAAAATGAAAAATCAATAAGTCAAATGAATCAGCTGAAATGGTAGATTCTGGGAAGGAGAAATTGGTGAGAGGGTCCAGGGGATTATTAATTTCTGCAACAAACCTTGTGTAACTGTTTCACTCTTTAAAGCTGGTGCATGTATAATTTTCAAACAAAACTATGAGCTAGATACTGTTATACCCATTTTATAGATAAAGAAACTGAAGCTCTGAGAAGTTAATTTGTCCAAGGCCACAGAGTGGGCAGTTACTGTGCCCATGTCTCTGGCTTATGCTAAAGACAAAAAAGTTATGTGTTACATCAATTGCAGCCTTTTTCAGCACAAACAATATCTAGGGCTTTCTTGGTTTACCTGCTTTATCTCGCCCAAAGGAAACATCTGTTCTGTTCAAATAGAATTCTACATGTGGGTCTCTGAATTAGGGTAAAATGGGATGAGACCAAGTAATAGGATATTTATTTTCTCTGCCCTCCATTATGTCTGAGAAACTCTTAGCTTTGGGGACTGTGTTTGTCTATAAAATGGCTTCATTTAAAAATACATACTTTATAAGAGAAGGAAACATGTCTGCCTTGTTCATTTTTGTATTTTCACAGCTAGCACTGTAACTGGCCCATGCTAGGGACTCATTGTCTATGTATATAAAGAGTTAATTAATTTATAAATTTCCATAAAGTGCTCCAAGAGATGCACTGCAGAAATTTGACTTAAGTGCTTTAGTGTAGGAGAACATGATTAGGGCAAATGGATAGAAGTGTCTTCACAGAAAATTTCAGGTCAATGGAGAAAAAGATGCCCTACTTTTTAAAGGTGACTAATATTTGAATGGGCTTCACTCTAAAAAAGCTAAGTCATTTTCACCAGAGGTAACTGAGCAGGTGCTGAATGTCTGTCAGGGAAAATACTGGAATATGGTGGGGAAAGGCTTGGACTCAAGTCAGCCACACCTGGACTTGAACCTTGATTCTGCCACTTAATAGCTTTGCAATATTGAACAAGATGCTTAACCTCTCCAAGTCTCAGTTTCTTCATTGATAAGCTGAGGATAATGATAGTATCTACTTCATGGGGCTGCTACGATGTTTGAGAAAAAACTGCATATAAAACACTTAACATAGAGCTTGGCATATAGTAACTGTTTCCTCCATGGCCACTACTGTTATTGCTGTTATTAGAAGGAATGCAAACCTGGAAGAGAAGGGAAAAACGAGCAGGTGCTGCCATGTGCCGCCATGTGCTGCCATGTGGCAGAGGAACCAAGGATTACCGGCAGCCAGTCTTTGGGAAGAAAGCTTTGTCTTGATGATGCCTCAATTTGGACTTTCTTTTAGCCTCAAAGTTGTAAACTAATAAATTCCTATTGTTTAATCCAAAAAGAAGAAGAAGAAGAAGAAGAAATACATTCCTTGGAGGTAAATTTGAACTTGATTCACACTAAAATACCTCCCAGCTCATCTGGGTATGGGGGACTGAGGATAAGTATTGTCATCCTCTTAGGTGAAGTATAACAGTATGATTTAAATATCACTTGTGTGATATTTAAAATATGACATTTTGCTCTCTTTCTTTTTTTTATTTTTTTTAAATTTATTTTTATTTATTATTTTATTTATTTATTTTTTTCTCTCTTTCTTTTCAAAGTTGTTCCAGAACAGCCTCAAAACCTATCTTGTATACAAGCGGGAGAGCATGGGACTGTGGCCTGCACCTGGGACAGTGGGAGAAACACCCACCTATCTACTACGTATACTTTACAGTGAGTGCGAGACTGTATTTTTGCAGCTCTTTTGTAGGACTTCTGTTAGATGACATTTATAAATATCTAACAGTTCTATTTTTTAACCAAAGAAATGAAGGAATAAATATCTCTAGACAATTAGATGCTTAAAAAATATTTACTGTTCTTCAAATACAACTGATTCATTCATCTAAAGTTTGAGGGCTGATGTCTTGAAAAATAACTCAGAGTGCCTTTCAGGGGATCAAAGGCTGGGTGTGCTTCCCTGCTCTACTGGGTAAAACTGGCTGCATGATATCCTTTTCCTCTTCTGCAGTCACAGACTCTTGGAGTCATGGTGTGTAAATTGACTCTTCCTTGTAGCTTTCTGTCAGCTTTGGAGGACTTTCTTTTTATCGCATCTTTTCCTGACTTGAAGGTCCACAAGAGGAGAGGGACTGGGAGATTCTGTTCCTTGACACTGATTTCATGGCCCCATCCAAAAATCCAGCTGGTGTCCTCTAGGTGGCCCCATGCCTGAGAGAACAGGAGATGGGGAAAAGGAAGTGGAGCCCTGGTATCAAGTCTGGTCACTGCTGTCCTGGAAGCTGACCCTTTTGTGCAGTTGATGCCAAGGTAGCCATGGATCCTTTGGCCAAGGATTGAATTGCTCTGAGGAAACAATATGGCAGCCAGGGTTTTGGGAACCCAAGCGGTGAGAGTGGTATGGTCATATTTACAGACATAGAGTACAGATATTCCCATGATATCATGATAGACTTTATAATATGTCTAGAATTTAATCATTTTTTCCTTTTGTACTAAAAGGGGAAAGCAGCACATAAAATATCTTGCTAAATAAAATTGCCTTCTATTTACAGGTTAAATGGACCAAAAAATTTAACTTGGCAGAAACAATGTAATAACCATTCTTGTGACCATTTGGACCTTGGAATAAACCTAACCCCTGAATCACCTGAATCCAATTACACAGCCAAGATTATTGCCATCAATGAGCTTGGAAGTTCTTCATTTCTATCCACATTCACATTCTTGGACATATGTACGGTTTATTTCACTTTTTATAGGTTTCATACATTGGCACATGAAATTTATTTTTTAAAACACTCAAATCTTATATATGTGATTGTTTCAAGGGGACAGTAGTTGATGAAAAGTGGCCAAATGGCATAAGCAAAGGATAGAAGTTACTTTCTTGCAAATAGAATGGCACATGGTATCTAGAGCTATATAAAATGGCTACACAAAATGGGATATTCATTATTCTCTCTTTTGTAGAAATAAGAACCCCTAGTTTCAAATCCCTTGAAGGCAGCAGCTTCCAATGATACCATCTGACTGAAGAGAGGGTCTTGTGAAGTCCTTCAAGAAACTCACCCCAGACCCTTCTTGATGGAGATGTCTTTTCACCCACATGGCTACTCCCACTGTCCTGAAGTGGCCTCATGTGGGCCTGCTGGGCTAGAGCAGCTAGGTCAAACTATAAATAAATCTATCAAGGTGCAAATGTATCTTGCTCTGGGAATATTTATCTCCACCCACTTTACCAGCTTGGAAGCTGGAGTGAGCCAGTTGCAGCACATTTCTGAGCAAATACAATGGGTCCTGGTGAATCAGAGGTCAAGCTCAGGCATCCCTGAGTTCTGGCCATCCCAAATAGACTTCTGCTTCTGGCTTCTGGCCTACCTTGAAGCTCCAGCCTCACACTGTGTCTCTCTTTTCTCTTCCCACAGCACCTCTCTGCGTGTATATGGCCAACTTTGTGAATCTGAGTATAGGAATTAATTATACATTTTCCCACCACACTTCTCCCCACCCTACCTTCCATCTCTTTACATAGACCACTCATCTCCAAGCCATCTTCTTTCTCCTTAATTCTTTTTTTTCTAATCCTCTCTTCCTCTTCCTTATGACTTTTCCTGCCAACATTCCTTCTCCTCCTGAGGTACTCCCACCAGCCCCCTCTGCCTTCTTGGTCCTTGGAATCTTTTAGGTCTGGCACATTGGTTTTCTCTAAGTCTAGATGGAGTTGACACCACCACTGATGTTGGTAGGAGTTTATTTGGTAAAAAGAAGGGAGAATTAAGGGTCACTATTTTAATGATTTGGAATTGCATTTATCTTTTCCTTCTTTTGAAAACCCAGACACTTCTCTCTTGTATTTTTCACCAAATTTGGTGATTGTGCATCTTAGAAATTAGTTGTGTTCAACTTCTTTATAGCTCATGTAAGTATGGGTAATTTCCAACCATCAAGTCTGAATCACACTTTTTTGTTTGTCTTGGTTACTAGTGAGGCCTCTTCCTCCATGGAACATCAGAATCCAATTTCTAAACTCTTCTGTGAGCAGATGTACCCTTCAGTGGAGAGATGAAGAATTGGTGCTGCTTAATCGACTCAGATATCGACCCAGTAATAGCAGGTCCTGGAATATGGTAATGGTCTTTAGAGTGAAGGAAAAGAAAAGGGGAAAGAGGTTCTTAGTATTACTAAACAGAACTTTTTCATACCAGCAAAATACGGAGTTTAAGAATATTTTACCCAAGAGTACATATTTGAAATATATCAGAAAGTCTTGTACACCTCTGTTTATTAAGAAATATCTTGAATTTTGATCACTGATTCTGAAAGTTTTCTTTTTTATTTGTGCTCCACCCCACCCCCCTCCAAATGGCTCCCTCATCTGCTTGCTCGTTGTTTGCACTCGTTATGCTCGTTGTTTAGGGAGCACTGGGAATCAAACCCAGGACCGCCCATGTGGGAGGCAGATGCTCAACTGCTTGAGCCACATCCGCTCCCTGAAAAATTTTAAACTACATGTTTCTGTAAACCACACATTTATTTTCTATAATTTTTAGTAAAATGTTCATCTTTATCTGTTTTCTGACCCCTCCTCCATTTATTACTGTTTAGCAATGTTTTTAACATATTGGAAAGATTAAATATTAAGGAATGTCTATAGAGGCTTATATGGAAAAGCACCACAATTGATACTTTATTAGGTATTACATTTTTTACAATAAAAATATAGGATTATGATTCTTTCCATTATTTTTATAAAATGGCTTATAATAATAATAATAATAATAATAATAATAATAATAATAAAGGATCAGTTCCACATATAGCTAATACTCAAAAGAGATATAGCCAAAGTTTTCTTTTAAGCCAGTTCTTTGTCTGTGTTTAAATATTTATTACATTTTAATTTTGTCCAAATAAAAAATAATCTCTAGTGTAGGAACTTCTCCAAGGCTTTTTGAAAATTTCAACTTTCATTCATTGTTCAGCTACTTTCGGAATCCTCCTTGGAACCTGAATAGATGGGTTCTTAGTCCCAGGAGTTTTCTGTTTTTTTTTTTTTTATTATTTTTTTAATGAGAAGCTATTATTTTGGATTAACATCACATGTATTCAGTTAACCCAGTCATTGAATTTCTTGTCATTGCATAATAGATCTGAAAAAAGACCTAAAAAGGTCCATCTGGTATAGCTTTTTCTCTTTATGTTAATATTCTTTTAATTTAGTTTGAATGTGCACATTTTAAAATCTTGTCTGATTCTAGGTTAATGTTACAAATGCCAAAGGAAAACATGATTTGCTTGATCTGAAACCATTTACAGAATATGAATTTCAGATTTCCTCTAAGCTACATCTTTACAAAGGAAGTTGGAGTGATTGGAGTGAATCACTGAGGACACAAACACCAGAAGAAGGTATGAGTCAAAAAAAGGGGGGGTGGGTGACAGGGGAAAATGAAAGGATGGAGGAAGGGAGGAGGGTGGGAAAGAGTGTTTTGAAGGAGAATATATGATTCTTCTCATTAGCTAAAGTTAGGGACTAACTGAACACAGTGGGTGAAATGAGTTTTGTTATTTAGATTACCAATTATACCATAAATGATAGTCAATTTTGTGGAATAATAATTTATCATTCATAACGATGATCTGGCGAGAATGACATAGCTGTTACCCTACCCTCTGTCTTATTTTCCTAGGGCTGCTGTAATAAAGTATCACAGACTAGGTGGCTTAAAACAACAGAAATTTATTGTCTCACAGTTCTGTAGGCTATTAATAGAAGTCCAAAATCAAGGTGTTGGCAGGGTCATGCTCCCTCTGCGACCTGTAGAGGAGAATCTTTCTTTGCCTCTTCTAGCTTCTCGTGTTTGCCAACAATCCTTGGCGTTCCTTGGCTTGTCGATACATCACTCTAATCTCTGACTCCATCTTTACCTGGGCTTTTTCCTTGTGTCTCTCCTCCTCTTCTAATAAGGACACTGCTCATATTAATGCAGGGCCCACCCTAATTCAGTATGACTCATCTTAACTTGAATACATCTGCAATGACCCTATTTCCAAATAAGACACTGGAAGACAGGATTTCAGCATATCTTTGGGGGAGACACAGTGCAACCCAAAACATCTTCCGATGGCAAGTAAAGAAATTGAGCTCAGAAAGTTCAAGGTACTTGTCTAAGATTAAGCAGGTAATAAGTGGTGTAGTTAGGACTTAGCTAGCTCCAGTTCTTTTCATCACAGCATTACTTCCAATTCTTTTCATTAATGAGACATTTTTCACTTATAAATCAATGTTCATGTGTCATTTTGTCTCTTTGTTTTACTTTAGATTCTTCTATATAGTCTCTTCAAATGATCAGATAGGCCACAAATATGTAATTTCATTCATTTCAGTAAATATTTGAATATCTGTTATGTAGGAGCACCCAACCAGGATATTAGGTGTTGGGAATATGAGAAAAAAGCAACACAAAATTCTTGACCTCATGGAGCTTACATTCCAGTGGGAAAGATAAATTATAACCAAAAAAAACTCCACACAAACAAGTAAAATAGATATCTATCGGTGCTATTCATAAAATTATGAGATTATGTTATAGCAATGGAATGGCTATTCTTTATTGGAAGGTCAAGGAAGGTGACATTAAAGCTGAATTTCAATGTGGGTTGGGTGGAAGCCATTCTTGTGAAGATCTGAGGAAAGAACAAATATGAAGAGGATGATAAACAACAGATGAAAATAGGCAGGAGCCATCTCATAAAGGACTTTAAAAGTCAGAATAAGGAGTTTGGATTTTTTCCTAAGTTTAATAGGTAGCTATTGGCAAGTTTTAATTTGACTTGAGCCTATAAGAGCTTACTCTGACTGCTAGGTAAAGAATGGATTGTGGGAGGTGGGGGCAAGAGTGAAAGCAAGATGAGCCATACTAAAGGCTTGGAAGAAGGTAGACACTGAGACATAACATTTTAAAGGTACACTGCAGTTTTCAGGTGAGAGACAGTGATGACTTGGACTAAGATATGGTAGTAATGGAGGAGTAGAGATGAAGAGAAATTAATGGAATGGGGATATATTTGGGATAGAGTTAACAGAACTTTCTGATGAATATGATGTGGCAAATTAGAGAAAGAAAAGGTAAATGATAGCTCCTAGATCTTTGGTTTAAGCAACTGGATGTATAGTGGGGACTTTTCCTAGAATGAGAAAGATTGAGGACTAATGTAGATCTACAGAAGGGAATGGGGAGGCAAATCAGGAATTCTATTTCAGTCTTGTGGAGATAGTTCCAGGTGGGATTTATTAAGTGGGCCGTTCTAGGGAAGATTTGAACTGGAAATACAGCTTTGGGAGTTATTAGCATGAAGAAATGGGATCCTTAATGCAGTGGGACTGGGTGTGATCTCCTAGAGAGAATGTGTACCTAGAGAAAAGAAGGTGTCCCTAGGGCTCTACCACCTTTGGAGGTCAGACTAAAGAGGAGAAGGCTGGCAAAGGAGACAAAAATAGTCTGCAAAGTAGAGTGAAACTAGGAGAGTGTGGTGTAATGGAAGCCAAGAGAAGAAAGCATTCAAGCAGCAGGGACTGGCCAACTATGTCTGATGCTGTTGAGAAGTGAAGTAAGGTAACTGAAATAATATGTGGAGTTTGCAACATATAGATCATGGTAACATGGACCAGAAGGATCTCAGTGGAGAACTGAGACAGAGGCTCATTTGGAGTGGGCTCAGAAGCAGGTGAAGGAAGGAAGAGGAGACAGTGCCTATAGACAACTCTTTCATGAGTTTTGCTTTGAAAGGAAGCAGGGAAATGAGATAGCTGGAGAAGGATACAAAGTCAAGGGAAAGTCTTTAATACTTTGAGATTCTGGAGTTTGTGTGCTAAAGAAAGATTCAGTAGAGAAGGAGATGTATAGAGCATATTGCAGAAGCAAGTTCTTTGATGAGGCTAGTGGAGATGGAACCAGCACAAGTGAAGAGGTTGGCCTTGTTAGGAGCAGGAACAAGGCATCTGCTGTAGCAGGCAGGAAGACAGAGAGCATGGGTACAGATGGGGCAACTTGGTCTATTTGGGATTGGACAGTGAGGAATTTTATTTCTGATAGTCTCTATTTTTTTCATAAATATGTGGCAGAATCATAAACATTCAAGAGTATAGGAGGTTCAAGGGGAAAGGGGAAGGTTTTACTGAAAGAGTAGAGTATTGAGTACAATAGGGAAGTATTGTTAAATTGTTAGGCAGCTTTTGAGTGCCCACTTGAGATTTTTGACCACACATTTAACATCATGGTGTATGTTTTTTCTCCAGCAGCTTCTTGTGTGTAGGTATGAAGTAGACAATTGAGTATAAGCAAGTTTGTAGTTTGGCGAGGTTGAGAACAGTGGAAAGAAATATGTGAGCAAGTGACTTTATTGCTGGGTCATGGACTCTAAGCTAAATAAAGAGAAACTACTGCATAAGGTATACACATTTTAAGGGTCATCTTATATTTCATTTTACTACACCAAGTTGACTACTTTTCTTATCTGTGGCATTTAGGTGGTTTTTTTTTATTTTTTATTTGGGGGATCTTTGTAGAGCTGTTTTAGTTTTTCATTTGCTTGTAATGATGTCCTTGGACTAGAATCTCTAAGTTACTAGTACCAAATCAAAAGGTATGCTTGTATTAACTCCTGAAACTGTCCAAGGAGATATAGTTATATGACTGAAAATGTTTAACATTAGGTAAGTCCTACTCCTGTTTGTCACAAGTCATGTTGATTATAGGCTTTTGCCTCGGCAGTGTTTAGTTCTAATGCTTATGTCTAATTCTCTAATTCTTTTATTATCTAAGTAACTCTCTCCTATTCTGCAAAGCTATAACTAGTAATTAATCTCATTCTTTCATTGTTAAACTCTGAAACATTTCATCTTTTTGTTTCTGTGAAAATTAATATGGCTCTATAAAAATTTAATATGGCTTATACTAAAATCTTGAAAGAAAGTAGACTCTAGAGACATAATATCTTAAATAAAATTTAATAGCCAGCAGTCTGCTCTTCACCAAATATTACAGTACTGTACTTCTTCAGGCCTCTCATATTCCCTGCTCAGATGAGCATTGCCAGATTGCCCATAGCTGTGAAAAGGATATCAAATATACTTTTCAGTCTAATGAACTTTTCTTTTTTGGTAATTATTGGGAAATCAGTTTTATCGAAGTGTAATCAAACATTTTATTGAAGCAAAAGTGCCTATATAAACTTTAAACTTTATGCCAATATTAACAAGTCTTTGGAACACAAGAAATAGCTACCTGACAATTTTTCAGAAGCACTCAATTACGGCTATAGTATCGAACTTTTCATAATTGTATAAATTTGGAACACAGGAAAAACTGACATACAATCCATTGCTGTATTACCTAAAATTTTCTAGTATTAATGTGAAAAAAACCTAAGTTCTTATTTGGAAGACTTATGGGCATGTGTCTATAAGTCTTCCAAACTAGCTTAGTGATTGTGTTGCATTCATTTTCTATGAGCCACTGATGGTTTTTGGTAATTGACACTCATCAGTGATACTTCAAAGACATTCAAAGGCCTAAAGGGCCTTTGACAATATAACACCTAATAATAAATTGCAAATAATCTTATTTTCTTCCTTTCTTCTTGTATTAATTGTATTTCTCTAGTTTTTTGAAAAGATAATTTTAAAAAGTTAGTCCAATAAGTTACCATTTATTTCCTCTCATTTTATAATAAAATCTGTTCAATTAATGATGTCACTTACTGTCTGTTTAAATGCTTGTCATTTTTATAATCCAGAGCTTACTGGTATTATCCTTATTATTATACATAGTCAAAGTACTATATATATTTTTAAATGCCTCATGGATTAGATTTTGTTCATACAGAATACAGATAAAATACTTGAAAATGGGCTGAATTTTATGTCCAAGTCCAAGGTAGTAAATAGGCTGAGAAATATTTGAATTATATCACATTAGGCTAAACTATAACCCAGGGAAACTCTAGGCTTGTGAAATCTTGTCATTCTTTCTCACATTTCATAATGACCTATTTAGAAATGTGTGAAAAGATTTTTTTTTCTTTTTTTTTTTTAAGTGTTTATCTGTTTAATTAAAATCCCTTTGAAGCAGAATCACTACTTTTTCCTATCTCATAAAATAAACCACATCATTTCTGTGTGTGGATGGTTGTGAATTGAATCTAGGAAGTTGGACAATTCAGAGTAATTGCTGACATTCATAAAGAGAGAAACCTATACTTGAAAATATACCATGTTTACCAAGCTCCACTGGCTTCCTTTCAATGTCTGAATCTCCCTTTTTTGTGTTTGATCTTTCTCAGGGTTGTTCACTTACTCTAAGCTGCATGGTTTTCACCACTTACCACTGTCTCTGTCATCAGTTTCTTTATGAAATGCCAGTTGATGTAAATCTAAAAGGTGTGAATTTTTTTTAACACTTCTTTTTTTTTACCCTTTAAATGAGTTCTCATATATAATTTGGCATTTTAAAAAAATTAATAGTAAGCTTTTTTTAGTTACTCTCTAAAACTATGAGTGATTTTATGATAGAGCTCTTTCTTTGCAGCCTTTGCTACTCAATACTGCAAGGACTATAATTTCTCTTGGCAGTTTGGATCAGTTATTTATATCATTTCAGCAGAGGATGAAGACATTATTTACTCCATATAGTCCTTTCCTATGTCATTAACTTCAATTCCTGTCATGGTCCTCCATGAGAAATGCTTTATTTATTTATTTATTTATTTTATTTGAGAAATGCTTTATAAATGACCACTAAGTAAGGTAGGAAAGGAAAAGCCACTTTTTTGTGTTTAGAACAGTCCTGTAATCAGTCAATCATTGAAGGCAGTACTTATCCTGGGAAGCGAGCTACCACATTTTGCTTCTAGTGGGAAAATATCCTTGAGTTTGGACTTCATGGGGTCTATTCATGCCTGAGAATATGATCAGGTGGTGGGGAGAAGGTGATCCCTTACTGCTTAGAACAGGAGAAGACAGAAAAAAAAAAAAGGGGAGTGAGCTGTTCCTTAGCTAACTTTACAGTTATATATTTTGTCTGTTCATTCACTGTCTTTTAAAGCCTTTATTTAAATATTTTGGTCTTGTTCAACTCTACTCTGGACAATTAATAAAGGAATAAAGTTCAGGTTTGGGCCAGAGTGTTAAAGGAGGAGCCCTCCCCCATCACGGCAGTTACACAGGTGATTAGTGAGAAATCACCAAAGGAGAAAATGCAGGTTACCAGCTCTAGCCACCCTTTCCCACATTGAGAAGCTAGGCAACTCATTAATTCATTCATTTGTAATTTTAAAATATTGCCAAGATAGATTAGGTGTGAATAATCAAATACTGTAAATTCTTTTACTGTCTTAGCAAAAGTTTTATAACAGTGTAGCTTGGAGCAAACATTTTCTGTACAGGCTTTTTGGACCATGCAGTCTCTTGTCACAACTACTAAAATTTGTTGTTGTAGGATGAAAGCCGCCCTGGACAATACATAAACAAATGTGCATGGCTGTGTTCCAATGAAACTTTATTTATGGACACTGGAATTTTAATTTCATATAGTTTTCACATCACAAAAAATTATTCTTTTGATTTTTTCCCCAACCATTTAAAAATGTAAAAAACAGTATTAATTCACAGACTGTAGAAAAAGTGAGCCAGATTTTACCTGTGGACTGTAATTTGCTGACCTCTCAACTAGCTAAACTTGAAATCATCATACTTGAGTCTTTTTGCCTGAGGCTTAAGGAAATAAGAATGAATGGTTCTTTACCCTTCTAAAGAGACTTACCTGCAAACATCTTCTTTAGATGGAAGATGTTATGTTTGTGATCCAGTAACAGTACCTGCCCTCTTTTTCCTTCTTTTGTTCTCCTCTAAGCCTGACACCTACTCTGTTAAGTACTGTAAATGCCTGGGCGCTATTTTGACAAATTAGTGATTTACCCAAATAGGAGGAATGCTTTCCCTGAGTTCCTCTGAACAGAGAAAAAATATATGGTTCTCTAGATGGCCTGTGAGGAAAGTATGTATCAGGAACGATACTAGGTACTGGGACACAATGAAACCAGTCATATCTTCAGACTCAAGGGATTATAGTCTCTCTTGGAAGGTTAGGGAAAGATTCTTGGGGGAGGCAACACCAAGATGAAATGCAAAGTCCAAAGGGAATCTGGTGGCCCCCAAGGTCATTGCAGTAGGGGAAAGCAGTTATTTCTTCTTTGAAGTACTTGATTCTTTTGACTTGTGAAATCTTGCAATCCTGGTTTTCATTTTAACCTGATGGCCAGTATTTCTTGATTTCTTTTGCCAGCCACTGTCCTCTTTTGTTAAAGGTTGTTAAAGGTTGGATGCCCCTACTCTCCCCAAGTGACCTCATCCAGCCCCATGGTACTAAAACTATATTTATAGTTTCAGCCCTGGCCTCTCTCCAGATCTTCAGATTTGTGTCCCACCTGCCTCTCTGATATCTTCACTCAGATGTCAACAGGCATCCCAAACCTCACGTAGCCTAAATAAAAACTTTCATTTTTCCTCCAAAGCAAAATGCTTCCAAAATGTTTCTGCTTCAGTAGTTCCCATCTCAGTAAATGATACCACCATCTTCCTAGTTACTCAAGCCAAAAATTTAGAAATTATCCCTAATTTCTCTTTTCCTCCCATAACAACAGGCTCTTTATCCTAAACATGTTCAAAATCTGTTCACTTCTTTCCATTGCCACCATGACCATCCTAGTTCAAGCTACTTTCTAAGTATGAAGCATAACAACAAAATGAACACTTTTGAACTCACAACTCAATTTATGTATTGTAACATTACCAATGTATTCTTTTTCCTGTCATGTCTCCCCAGAAGTAGCTACTATCCTGAATTTTGTGTTTATCATCCCCTTCCCCCCGCCTTTTTTTTTTGTTTTCACAAAGTACTCTTTAAAAAAAAAAATAAAAGCTCCGTTTTGAACTTTATTAAAATTACGTACTATGTATAATCTGTAACTCACTTTTTACCCATCAGAACTCAAACACAATGTCTCTACTGAATTTAGTGCAGATGATGCATCCCCATTTCTATCAAAAGACAACCTCTTAGGGAGTGGATGTAGCCCAGTGGTTGAACACCTGCTTCCCAAGTATGAGGTCCTGGGTTCAATCCCCGGTACCTCCTAAAAAAAAGGACAACCTCTTTACTTGTGATCTGGGTGTTAAAAAGTTATGTTTCTAAAAACAGGTAGAGGGATGTGTCAAACATGCTGAGAAGTCCGATAAAATAACAACAGAATATGCTGAGAAGTCCAATAAAATAACAACAGAACTGACCATTAGATTTGGCAACAGGGAGTTTGCTGGCAACCAAAAGCAGTGTCAGTGGAATGAGGCATCAATGGAATGGGCTCACATGGTGTGGGTTGAGAGAGAATGTGAGGTGAGTGGATGGAAACAGTGACAAATGACATCTCTTTTCAAGAAGTTCTGTTGAAGGGAACAGAGATATGGAGCAGTAGTAGGAGTCTGAGTAAAACGTAACAAGGAGGCATAGTACCCCAATAATGACTGAAGGCATGAACCTACCTTCAAAAACGTTTAAATCAAGTAAGTGTTTTTGTAAGACCCATCTGCACTGAGTTATTTGAATCTAAATTTTAGATACATATACCATAGCCCAAAGAGTGGACATCAACCAACAACAAAAAACCCTGTTTATTTCATTTGCTTATTACCTAAAACCTCTTAAGATATGCCTTCCCATATTCACTTTTTGTTAAATTTTCCATTCTTACTGCCCTTGGAGGTCTTTACACTTCTTTCAACTGTATACTAAATTTCTGAAGCTATAGGTAACATGGAAGGATTGTTTCCCACTCTGTGGTTCAGTCATGTGCGAGCCCCCTGCCCTTGCTTTTGGTTTTAGGTGTGGACGCTATTCTCAGAAGTAACACATGGCTTGGCTCTGAGTTGTTTAACAAACATACTGTTTCATAGAATCCTAGAATCTCAGGATCTTAGATTTGAAAGAACCTTGTCTGTCATTTAGGTCATTTAAGCCAATTTCTTGCTTAATTTAGGACCTCCTCTTTTTTTTCATATTGGGGGCTTCTTCCTCTTTAAGCCTCCAATTTGCCCTTTAAATGGAAGGCAGCTTTATCTCAGGAGACTTGATTTCCATATCTCATATTTGTTCTTTTAATAATTTGTATCCATTTGTTTTGAAATCACTTGAATTTATTGGCTTTTGACTGTCTCCTTCTTGCCTGCCTATAAGATGATAGTTTTCTCTCTCTTTTATTAGGTAACACTGAGGATAGAAATTTAAGTGCTTTTTGTCACAGTTGAATGTCAAAGTTTCTCTTCAATGTTAGCACTAATGTTGCGTTCAGCAGCTGTGGCTTGACACCCTCGTCAGAAGTTTTACACTTTGAAACCCATACAAATTCAACTAATGATTTCTCTCCCATAGAGGCTTACGCTGCATGTAGGCATCATTAAAATTTTAGTTTCACTTGCGATTTATCCCTCAAAGACAGTAAATTTGTAGAATTTGATTCTTAGCTCTGTAATGACCTGTTAGGTTGTAGGTCTTTAATGCTACAATGAATGTTCCCTTTAAGTTTCATACTAAAATGTAATTAACTGAAGATATTTTGTGCTATGGTATAAGTTAATTTGCTTTGAGACTGAGCACACCCAAGTTTTAAAATCCTGATTATATAGTCATGTCTGGATTATCGAGTTTGTGGCATGTTCAGAGCTTTGCTCAATGTAGTGATCTCAAACGGGAAGAGCAGGGTCTTTGGAGACAGTGAGACCTGGGCTTGGCTCTCAGCTTTACCATTTACCAGTCTTTGTAAATCATTTAACCTTTGTCAGCCTCCTTGTCCTTATCTGTAAAATAGCTATCACCACATGTATCTCCTGTGTTATATGAGGATTAAATGAGATATTATTAACTGCAACATTAACTGGCACATAGTAGGTGGTTAATAAACATCAGTTTCTCTTTTCCTTCTGTTGCTGGTACTTTTTTACCTCTGAGCTAGGAGAATGAAGTCCCTGGCTTGATTCCTGGGTCACTATTCATAATCCTGAAGGATTTGAAATAGTTTCAGAATGTCTTTACCCCTAAATCCTTGCCACAAGTGTAAATACTACCACTGGTCAGAAGTTAGGGGGAAGAAAAGAAGCCTTTAGGAAAGAAAAGAAGTGGGTGTTTAGAAAAAAAAAAAAAGAGAGAGAAGGCAGGAAGAGGAAGTGATGAAGGAAGAGAATAGAACAAGAAAGAGGCACACACATTGGGGGATGGAAGTATTGCAGAGAAATCATAAGCACGCTTATAGCCAGGCAATTGCTTGGTACACGTGGTTAGGGAATAGCAGAGTCCCGTGTTCAAAGCCTGGCATCTATGCTTATTAATTCCGGGCCTTGAGCAAGCTCCTTAACCTCTCTGTACCTCGGTGTTCAAATGAAGAACGCAATCACAACTGAACTTACTGAGTGCTTACCATGTGTCAGGCAGTATTTTGCTCATTTAAATTCTCACAGCAGCCCAACGTGATATATAGTATTGTTATCCTCATTTGACAAATGAAGAAACTGGTTGAGAACACTTTTAACATTTCCTCAAGACTGTGGAGCCAGGATGTTTTAGTCTCCGTGGCTGCTCAAGCAAGTGCTATACAATGGTTCAGCTTAAACAATGGGAATTTATTTGCTCACAGTTCTGAGTTTAGGAAAAAACCCTCAAAGAAACGCTTTCTCCCTGATGATGGTGGCATTCTGGGGCTGACTGCCAGCAATCCTTGGTCCTTAGCTTGCCACATGGCAAGGCACATGGTGGCATCTCCTGGTCTCTCCCGTCTCTTCCATGTTCCATTGATGTTCAGCTTCTGGCTGCTCCCTCTGTGGCTTTCCCTCTCTGTCTGAATTTCATTCTCTTATAAAGGACTCCAGTAATAGGATTAATACCCATCCTGATTGAGGTGGGCCACACCTTAACTGAAGTGACCTCATCTAAAGGTCCCACTCACGATGGGCTCACATCCACAGGAATGGATTGCATTTAAGAACATGTTTTTCTGGGGTATGTACAGCTTAAAACCATCACCCAGGATTTTCCCATAGTTCTGAAGCTCGCACTTTAACCACTACACTAAAGCTCCATCATCGAGTATGAGAAAGACACAGGATGGTGCTTGTGAATGGGCCTACAAAGGGCCCACAGTCTGTGCGCAGCACCTGTTAGTTCTTTTCCTTTCACTTTTTCTCTTCTCCTCTCCCCGACTACTTGTCTTCTATTACCCAGGTGGGGACTTACTTTTCTGGAAATTTCTACCTGCTTAAATGGAACTTGCTACTCCAAAAGGAATCTCAGTGCAGCTTCACCTCAAATACACACTAAGTTTCACTGTCTAAGCACTTAGATTGGTGCAGTTGAAGCCTGTTTTCAGTGGTTGCTTCTATTGATTCTACCCTTGGCTATGAATCAAAATAAATCTCCATGACTGACAGTGGGGGAAGTAAAACTACATACACACACTCTCACATACACACAGGAGATGACTGATTATTCAATCTCTTTTCAAATGAAATTGGGTCATTTTTGACCATTGTCTTATAGAGTAGAGTTTATTTCTTCTAAAGGCTCAGTCTATGTTTCAGCATCAAGTGGATAATATTGCCTGACTTGTTCATTTGTTCATTCATCATTTAACAGCAACTTACTGGGAGCCTAACACATTCCAGGTTCTGTACTAGGTATAGGAAATTTTTTTTTGTTTTTTAGATTTATTTATTTCTCTCTCCCCCCGCCCCCCGCCTTGTTGTTTTGTGCTCGTTGTCTGATCTCTGTGTGTTCTTTTGTGTCAGCTTGTCTTTTCTTTTAGGTGGCACCGGGAACTGATTCTGGGATCTTCTGGAGTGGGAGAGGCACTCAATCTCTTGCACCGCCTCAGCTCCCTGGTCTGCTGCATTTCTTATTGTCTTTCTACTGTTTTTCTTTTTGTTGCGTCATCTTACTGTGCCAGCTCTCTGCGCGGGCCAGCACTCCCACATGAGCCAGCACTCCTGCGCAGGCCAATATACCACACAGACCAGCACGCTGCTTGGCCAGCTCGCCATGCAGGCCAGCTTGCCTTTCACCAGGAGGCCCCGGGAATCGAGCCCTGGACCTCCTATATGGTAGACAGGAGCCCAATCACTTGAGCCACATCCATTTCCCAGGTATAAGGAATATTAAGATGAATGAGAGAGGCCTTGCCTTCAAGTAGCTCACTGTCTTATCGTCATAAAACCAAATAACTATAGTACAGCATGGTGAGCTCAGGAATGGAGATGAACACAGGTTTATCATTAGTATTTGTATTTTGTATTTTTTCAAGATCAAAAAATGTTTTTCCTTTTGATTTATACCTTTACTTTTCTGTTGAGAATTCTTTTTCCATTCCAATAAAAGAAATAATCACATGTATTTTATTTGAATTATTTTATTAATACATGCTTTAAGAGTAAGGTAGAAATCTGTTTCATCATCTTTTTTTTTTTTTTTTAATTTGTTTTTAAAGTAATCTTGCATTTCATACTTGTCGTCAAACAAAAGAAAAAGGAAATATTGGATCACAAAGGAAATTGAAATTATCCTATTAACCTAGTTTCCAAGAATCATTTATAGAATAAACAATTGATGCTTATATAACAGTGTAGTATATTGCATAGCTATATATATATATATATGAAAAGATGTTTTTTTTCCCCCTTAAAAACAGAGCCCACTGGGATGTTAGATGTCTGGTACCTTCAAGAGCGCATTGACTACAATAGACAACAGATTTCTCTTTTCTGGAAGGTAAGTTTTTAGGCAACTTAAAACTCAAGAGAATTAAATGTTTGAATGATGAATTTCAAGGCAGAAAAAAAGGCCTTCCATTTCCATAGTGACTTTGATATGAGGTTTCAATGACTTTTTTGGAGCTCGTTTTCTCAGACATATCCTTATGTTACATGACTCAGTGTCATTTGGCTTTGCCAGATAAGGACAACAGCTCTGTGTTCCCTCCCCTGCACCATCTCACTCTTTCTTATCCCACCCCCAATCAATCAAGGTCCTTCTCCATCCCAGGCATTGCCAACCTCTGACTCCAGCTGCACCATCTCTTTTGACTGTTATCCTCCTCTCTGCCCACACCCTCTTTCCTAGAGGGGAGCCTCTCCTGAGGCCCTACCTCAGGGATACTAATAGTAGCAGAAAATAATAGCAATAGGAATAGAAAGCAGCCCTCAAGAATAGTAGTAACATAGTTGTAAATTGCACAACCTTCTAGAAGACAATGAAACCTAATTTTTTTTATTAGAGAGGTTGTAGGTTTATAGACAAATCATACAAAAAGTACAGAGTTCCCATATACCATTCCCTCACACAAAGTTTCCCTATTATTAATACTTTGCCTCAGTGTAGTACTTTTATTACAATTGATGAAACAGTATTGTTATAAATATACTATTAACTGTAGTCCATAGTTTATATTAGTATTCACTGTTTGTATTGTGTAATTCTATGGTTTTTTAATTTTTTTTTTTTATTCTGGTGGTGTATCTACAACTGTTTTAGTTTGCTAAGGCTGCTGATAGAAAATACCAGAAATGGGTTGGCTTTTATAAAGGGAATTTATTCAGGTAAAAGCTTACAGTTCTGAGGCTGTGATAATGTCCAAATCAAGGCATCATCAGAGATGCTGTCTCACCAAAGGTTGGCTGCTGGCAGATCCTGGGCTTCGGCCATGTGACAAGGCAAGATTGCGACTGATCTCTGACAAGATCCCTGACTCTTCTCCTCTCATCGGGTTGCTCTGCTTATTCTCTGTCAAGCTCTCTGGGTTTCTCTTAGCCTCTCTTTCAGTCTCTTGGGGTTTCTCTGTTTTTCTGGAGCTGTAGGAGATCCTGGAGTCCACTCTCACCTGGCAGGGTGAAAACGGTGGCTGTTTTTCCCTGTGTGTTTCTGCTTCCAATTCTCAGTTTATATAAGACCCCAGCAAGAGGGTGGAGACCCAACCTGTAATAGTCCAATCAAAGACCCTAAAGTGATCTAATCAGTGGTTCCTTAACTGAATCTAGTGCAATAAAAGGGCCCCACATCCACAGGATTAGATGAGTTCTAAGAACATGATCTTTTCTGGTAGTCACAAAAAACTTCCAACTGTCACAATCACCTAAAATTTCCCATTTTAACCACTTTCAAGTATGCAGTTCAATGGTGTTAATTACATTCACAATGTTGTACTACCATCACCACTATCCATTACCAAAAATTTGGCATCACCTCAAACAGAAACTCTGTACCAGTTAAGCATTAATTTCCATTCCCTACCCTGACCCCAACCCCTGCTAACTTATATTTTAGTTTCTGACTCTCTGAATTTGCATATTCTCATTATTTTTTATCAGTGATATTATGGAATATTTATCCTTTTGTGTCTGGCTTATTTCACGCAACATGATGTATTCAAGGTTCATCTATGTTATAGTGTATATTAGAATTCATTCCTTTTTATCACTGAATAACACTCCATTGAGTGTGTATATATATCTCATTTTGTTTATCCGTTCATCTGTTGATGGACACTTGGGTTGCTTCTGTCTTTTGGCAACTATGAATAACGTTGCTATGAACATTGGTGTGCAAATATCTCTTTGAGTCCCTGCTTTCAATTCATTTGGATATACAGCTAGAAGTGGGATTGCTGAATCATATGGTGATTCTATACTTAATTTTATAAGGAACCAATAAGACCTAATATTATTATAGAATGTGAAAGGTTCATTAAGTGCTGAGAGCTGACATTATCATTTCATGTAATTCTCATTAAAACCATGTAGAAAATCTTATCCCCATTTAACAGAGAGAGTTAAGTACTTGCCCCATGTCATCCAGCTACTAAGTGCAGAGCTGAGGCTGAAACCCCATTCAGAACTCTCTCCGTTACTTCATGGCTCATCCTTGCTGAAAGGAAATGCTATTTGAATTGATCTGCTGATTGATGTACTCATAAGAAGAGGTTTGGGGTGAGCTGTACTCTTCTTTATTTCCCAAAATCCATATCCCCTTCACTACACCTCTTCCAGTTAAGGGCAAATAAACAGTTTTGGAATTAGGAACCTGGTGAGCATCAAATCAGAAGATCCATAACATTGAATATAAAGCCTTCTGATGGGGTTAGCATGATTGATTGTGATACTATGTGATCATCTTCAGTTTTAAGAAATGAGCCAGGCAAGAAATGAGCTCTTTCTCCCTCTTTCCTTCTTTCTCTTTCTCACACACACAAGATGTCTGGTATAAGAGGAGACTCACTGAAAATAGCTTGGTGAGTCATAATTGAGTTCTTCACTTTGAAACTAAAACTGCAGCTCAAAATTTATTTTAAATAAGGCCACTTTTAATGGGAAGACAATTCTCAATGCAAGACATTTAGAACAGCCATACTTTGTAAATAATATGGAAGAAACCAGCTCAATTCTTGGTGTTGGTTGTCCTTTACACAAGTAAGCGACTGATTAAAACCAAAATTCCTCTCCTATAAAGATTCCTCCTCCAAAAATGTCCTCAACAGTGATCTGAAGCCTACGCTATTTTAATTCTATTTCACTCCTTTCTGCTCAATGATTTTCTTTCAGTAGAATGAGGGTACTGATATGGATATATGTGTGGCAGACAACATCATTGTGGGTATCAAGGAATGAGAAAAATCACTAGGGCCACCAAGGTAAAGTTAAATGGTACTGCTTCATTAATTTTTATCCTGACAATGAAAGCAACACACCAGTGCCATGTCTTACAGTACCTCTCAATATAACAAAGAGAACTTGTCACAGATATGATAATAGAGCTTTGAATCCAGTATCAGAGTGAAATCAAATAAATATTGTTAGCCACAGGCTCCTCACAATGCTTGTGTGCTAAAATGAGATCTTGGAATTAGAAGGGACTCTAATGCTCTCCTAGCCCACCTTTACTCCCATTATAAATATGGCTCCTACACCAGCCAGGACAGACGGATGTCTCCACTGGGGCCTTCTGGGGCCTGACTTTATAGGCAGCCCGTGCTATGGTTGGAGATCCCTTACCATTAGAAAATCTTTCCTTTTGTGGAGCCAGAATTGCAGTGGGCCCAAAAAGGATACTTTGGACTGGAGCTGGTCCATATAAAAATCCAAAAGAGCCAAAGGGAATTTAGCATCCTGTCCCACCCCTCGTGTTACAAACCCGGAAACTGAGGTTTAGAGAGGTGAAGTGATTTCCAATGAGGGAATTTCCGGTAATAGGGTGTTTATTGGCAGGGTCCTTCACAGCTCCTTTTGTTTTGAACCACTTTTGTCCCACCCTTCAGAATGGAGATTCCTGCTGCCACTCTACAGCAGGTTGAGGGATTTGAGAGGGTAACATTGGCACAAGGGACTCATCTAAATGTCGACTAGAAAGTAAACACTGAAGCCAGACCAGGTGCTTTGTGGTAGAGCCTAAACCACACTTCACTGGGGCAAAGGAAGCAAAGATGTGCATGTGATAGTTTTTGTTTTGTTTTGTTTTTCCTTTGAGCAATACTGGGAAACCAGATGAGAGAGACACCAAGTCACTGCAGAACGGGGAATTTCAGGCCTTGGCACCAAAGGGAGCTCAAAGTACAACCCGGTTAGCCTGTGAACAGTGACAGCACATTTCTCTTGCATCTGGGAAAAAGTGAGATGACCTTTCACTTTTGTAGGATTGTTTACATTAGAGGAGAACTCAGTACTGAATGGGAGCAGCCGTGTGTGTGTGTGTGTGTGTGTGTGTGTGTGTGAGACAGAGAGAGAGAGAATGTATATGAGTGTGTATGTATGAGGGCACATGAAAATGCGTGTGTGAGAGTGAGGGGGTGTGTGGGTATATGTGGGTGGGTGTGAGTATGAATGTGTGTCAAAGCAGGTGTATTTATGGTGGTGAGTGTATGTGAGTGAGTGTACATATGTTGAAGGGAAGGAGACTTTTGCTCTGTTATTACGGTACCCATATAGTTTTTCATTTCCCACTCCTTGTTTTCTCCTCTGAAAGCTTTTTCCTCAAAAATATCCTGTACTATTTTCTATCATAGCTGTTTTTAAGAGAAAAAAATACTTTCTATGTCCAAGTTAAAAAGTACAACCTAGGGGGAATGGATGTAGCCCAGTGGTTCAGTGCCTGCTTCCCATGTACAAGGTCCTGGGTTCAATCCCCAGTAACTCCTAAAAAATAAAAAAAGGAAAAAAAAGTACAACCTAGTCTATGAGATAAAACAAGAACACATGAGTATTGCTAAAATTACAAATAAATAACCCAGCAAGTCCTCTCCAAGTGAAAAATGTTGCTCGGTAACCAACGGCACCAGTGTTGAGTTAGACCCTTTCCATGTGGGGCCTTTTAACAATACCCATCCTTCATATTCCTTCTATCATCTCTTTCTGTGCAAAGCTTTATATGGTTTCCTTTACCTTGATTAAACGAGTCAATCCATGATTCCAATACACTTTTCTTCCACTTAATACAACATGTAACCTCCAAGAAGAAAATCACCCTGAAGATATGGATAATGTGTGAAAAAGTATGACAACGGGTCAAAGCCGCTTCTCCAATTTCCTCTTTTGATCTCTTCAGAGTACTCTGTTTTGATCTTAAATCCCAAACTTCCTAAAATTATTGTGGAAGCCATGGATCTGGAAGAGACATGCTTATGTACAAATGAAGTGTACTGAATTGATTCATTTGTTCATTCATTCATTCCTTCATTCACACACATATTTTAAAGCCTGCTCTTTAGTGCTTGACACTATGCTGCATGCCAGGAATATGGAGGTAAAAAGATAAATCTAGTCCTCATGTCGAGGAGGTCACAGTTCACCGGGAAAACAGGACTAAGCATTGGGATGACAAAGGTATTCAGGGCGTTTGGAGGATTTCAAAGTTCAGTGGTAATGGAGGTTGGCCTTATCCCATAAAGAGGAAGAATGGGTGGGTGGGGGCCAGAGAGAGACCACTGGGTGGGTAATATTGGAGGTGACCCTAAGAGAACAGGTTAGCCAGGACAAGGGTGGGGAGAACGTTTAGCAGGAGACACTCCGGAGAATGAGCATGCAGCATGTAAAGGAAGCGCCAGCCCATAGAAAGATA
The DNA here is from genome assembly GCA_026826555.1 of Tolypeutes matacus. Lineage (NCBI taxonomy): Eukaryota > Metazoa > Chordata > Mammalia > Cingulata > Chlamyphoridae > Tolypeutes > Tolypeutes matacus. The sequence continues at coordinate 64,632,555 of JAKSZT010053883.1, forward strand.
AGGTAAGCCTCAGATTGAGCCACATGTGTAATTTAAAATTTTCTGGTAGGCACATTTTTTTTCTTTCTTTTTTTTTTTCTTTTTTGAGGTACCAGGGCCAGGGATTGAACCCGGGACCTCATATGTGGGAGCCGGCACTCAACCACTGAGCACATCGGCTCCCCTGGTAGGCACATTTTAAAAGGTAAAAAGAATCAGATGAAATTTGTTTTAATAATATATTTTATTTAATCCCATATATCCCAAATATCATTTCAAAAGGTAATCAATATTTTAAAATTACTACATGACATTTTATTCTTTTTTTCCCACCAAGTCTTCAAAAACCAGTGTGTATTTTATCCTTACAGCCCATCTCATTTCATACTACCCACATTTCAAGGACTCAACAGCTTCTTGTGACTTGTGGCTTCTGAACTGGGCAACACAGCTCAAGTGCCTTAAGCAATAAATAAGAGAATTAAGAAAACTCTTGATTCCAAAAGTGAAAAAGAGATTTGGTGATTTTTATCCATTTATTAAATGGACTAATTCATTTTGATAAACAGCTACCCTCAAATCTTGCATCTGGGGACAGAAGGCAAGAGGAAAGAGAAAATAGCAAGCCCCGTCCACCAAGCTTACTCCATGGAGAGAACACCTGCTGCGACTGGGGGCAAACGTATTCAGTACAATTCATTTTGTCTCTTCCTCCCGCATTTCTCTTCCTCGTATGGAAAATATTTCGACCTAGATCACATAGTACTGTTGAACAGATGAATTCCTTAGCCTTCTCAGATAAAAGAGGTTTGGCAAAAGTAAAATGTTTGGTAACCTGAGTGATATTGATGTGGAACAAAGCGTTATCATAAGACCCAGGGCACGTTAGATGTCAGAAGATTGGAGTCCTTATATGATTATAGGACGTATCCAATTGAAGGGAGCATCTCAGAATCAATATTTCAGTCCAAAAGCAGCAGATGGGAAAGCTGTGATAGCTTTGTTGCTCTATTCAATTGTTTCCTGCCCTTTCCCAATCCTTACCCCATTGCTGGCTGGTGCAGCATTTCTGAAGATATTTTACAAATGGATTGCTCTCTCTTACTGACTAGTCACACAGATATGTCAGCTGTAATGTAGAGAATTTTTGGTGGAATAACACAGATTGTGGCTAGTGTCAAAGATAAGAGAGTAGGTATCAGAGATTTAGCAGAAGATAGAAAGCAGACATGGAAGGGAGTAAATTTTTTCCTCCCATGAAAGTTGTTCTTATTTTGCTGTTTTTTTAATCTAGTCACAAAACAAGAAAGAAATCATTATGCCAGGGTTTGTGCCATGAGGTATAACTATCAATTAAATCAGGTCAGTGTAGAGAAACATCTGGGAGGTGTCTACTACTAAGTACCAGCATGATACAGGGGCTGTGAGTTCATCAACCAGAGAGTTGTGCTGCCTAGTTCAAATTCCAGCTTCACCACTTATTATTGGCTGTGTATTCTTGAACTAGGTGCTTAACTTCTCTGTGCTTTTCTTTCCTCATAAGTAAAATGCATTAGGCTGCTGTGAAGATTAATGAGATATTTATGGAAAGTGTTTGAGAGGTAATTGTTATGAGTCAAACATTGTACACTGCACTGAGGATTCAGAGATGAGATGGCAAGCTAGTGGGAAGATGGATTCATACAGAAAAGTTCAATACAGTGATTTAATAAAAAATTCCAATTGAACCATTCCTTCACGTTTAGACTGGGATTGTTGAAGGCAGTCCTGAGTTCTGAAATCAAGGTATTCACGCTTAAACCACAAATTATGTATTTTGTAATCAATGTCATAGCAGTGGTGAGACTTCCATATATAGTTGTAAGACAAAGGTAAAAACAGAATTGATAGATCGATAGAAAAGTCATATAAATAAGGTAGGAAAGTACCAATTATGATTATTTTTATATCACTTTAGAATAACTGCAAGAGAAAAGAACTCACAAATGTCTTAACATCTGTCATGTGCCAAGCACTCTTTGAAACTAATTACTTGCTTTAGCTCACTGAATCCTCCAATAAGCCTACGCTATACATGGAATTATCCTTATTTTAAATAAGGAAATTGAGACCCAGAGAGGTAAAATAACTTGTTCAAGGTCACATAGCTGCTGCATAGTAGAGCAGGAAAGCAAAGGACTGCCCTAATAAGAATGCCAGTAGCATTCCAAAACAGACAAAAAGTGCTCACAGGCAAATCTGTGACCAATAAATATTCAGATTCCCCCATCTTTCTAAATGGACTTGACTGTGGACCCTCTTCTTTAAAAAAAAATATATATATATATATATTTATTTATTTATATAAATTTTTAAATTATTTTTTTAAAGATACTTGGATTACATAAATATTACACAAAAAATGTAGGGATTTCCATATGCCCCATTCCCCACACCTACCACACCCTCCCACATAAGTGTGGCATATTCATTGCAATTGATAAACACATCCTGGGGCTTTGCCATTAAGCATGGACCATAGTTCACGATGTAGTCTACATTCTCTCCCACACAGTTCTGCATGTTATGTGATGATATAAAATTGCCTATATCTGTTATTGCAGTGTCATTCAGGATGATTCCCAAGTCCCAAAAAAGCCCCCGTATTACAATTGTTTTTCCCTTTCCATGCCCTCAGAGCCTCCAGTGACCACTGGCTCCACATCAATGTTGTAATTTTTTCCATTGTTAGAATCACAATGTGTCTATAGTAGAATACCAGTAAGTCCACTCTAGACCATAGTTCTTTCCCCAATCCTGAAGATTCTGGAATGGTGATGGCCATTTCACCTCTGATTGAGAGGGGGCCTATATCCCATGGGGAAGATGGATGGGACTATCTTGCTTGCAGTTGCAGACTCTGTTCCTTGGGATGATCATTGTCCATCATCATCTCCTTGTTAGTTGTCCTGGGTGAGTCCAATGAGCTGTAGATTAGGTGTTGCAACTCTGCTGAGGTTCCGGGCTCAGGTGGCACATGAACAGACCAAAGACTCGAGTCTCTTGGACATACACCTATGAACTCCAGCACCAAGTATACATTTAAATAGAATGGACAGATGAACCATGTGTAGGGAAGACATAATTGAGTCCAACTCTGTCACTCTCAGGAGCACAAACTCCAAAGTAGTGCCCAGTGGCAAAGCACCAAACTCTGGAGCTATCTGCCCTTACCATAGGACCTGGGTGTCTCCAAAGCTCTCAGGAGCCCCACTATTTGGTGTAGTATCCATTTTGGCAGTCTATGAGATCCTGCTGAGATGTGCATAAGCGTTACCTCTGGGATGACCTCCCGACTCACTTTGAAGTCTCTTAGCCATATAAACTCATTTGTCTTTACCTTTTCCCCCTTTTATTCGAGGTCTTTTTCCAGTTGCATTACTAGTTGGTGCTTGGTAGTAATCCGTCAGTGCCAGGGAGGCTTATTCCTAGGAGTCATGTCCTATGCTGGGGAGAAGGTAATGCATTAACTCTTCTTTTATATGAATGAGCTCTAACAGTTTTTTATTGTTTGTATCACATGAAATTCAGAAGTAAAACATTATTTTATGACAAGTACAGTAGTTTTTTTAAATCTTTAGAAGAAATGATTTATCCATTCACAAAAACACCTCTCCTCCAATATATTATTTTTAATTAAAAACAAAAAAAAAGATGCACTGCATTCTGTCTTATCATGGCTTACATTCACCAAGGATTTTTGAAGCTGAAAGCCTTTTCAGATGGCAGGCCTCTTAGGTTTGTTTATTTATTTATTTATTTATATATTGTTGTTGTTGTTTTTTCTCTTAGGTTTATTGAGGGAGCTGTTCTCACTGCTTCTTGGTCAAATGTAAGTCAGAAAGGCATTCCATATAAGCTTAGATCATTTTCCACAGGAAAGAGGAGAAATAAAATGGAAGCAGAGAGGCAATGGGACACTCTTTAGCATAGTCTTACCAATAGGAGTGGATGCCAGTTACAGTCAGAACACTGGCTTGAGACCCTTCTCAGCACTGTAAGAGAAGGTACCGGAGGAATCAGTTCTCTAGAGATATTCCCTGAGATACCAAACACCTTCTGGATATCGCATTCCTCTCACTCGTCCACTAGGGGGTGCACTAAAATCTCACATTGCTTTTCTGTGGTTCCTTCTCCAAGCTTCAGCACCCTCATCAGAAAGGGGGGTTATAAAGGCTAAGTGTGACAACAGATGTAAAGCTCCTGACCATGGTATATGCTCAATAAATGTTATTTTCTTCCTTATCACCCACCCAAATAAACAAACACTAAAGTAAAAATAAGTTTATGTGGGAAGCTAGCTCCTCAGTACTGCACTTCTTCAGGTCTCACAGTTTGCCTCCTTGTGACTCAAGGCTGCTGGCTCTGGAAGAAAACAATTCCAGATCTCCACGCTTGCAAAATTGCTGAACTTACATGTAGTGTTGATGTTCCATGTCAGAATTACCACAACCTCATAATTAGAGAAGCTGCTTTGCAACTTTTTGCCAGAAGGGTGATGGGGGATTCCAACTCTGAAATGTGGAGCCCCATAGCAGCCAGTTCATTGTCTCAGGCCTGCCAGTAAAAGGAGCAGTATGTCATACTAGATTAATCAGCAGACTTGGATTCCCATTTACCCCTTGAGTGGCCATGAACAAGTCACTTCATCTCCCTGGTCTTCTGTTTCTCCCATTTATAAAATGAAATGTTGAATGAATTCTTAATTGTAGAATCCCCTCCAGTGTAGGGATTCTGCTATGATAGTCCATTCTATCAGGGCCAGGTGCAATCCAAGAGTGATGGATTACATATACTGTTTACCATCTTTATGATGCCATTTTTTTTTTTTTAACCAAACAAATTATACTGTCTTCAGTGGCATCAGGAAACTAAGTGCCCAGCTGACCGCATACCTATTTTCTTATTGACTCACTGAATATTTCATTCCTTGGACCCTATTGGACAAGTTAGGCCTGTTCTCCAAGTTGGTTAAGGAAAACAATTACCCGAGAGAGAATAACCTTTATCCCAAAACCTGTACTTGACATTTTATACAAGCATGTCACATGGGTTGCCAAATTTACTTGCATACTATCTCCTCCTCACCCCTACCTTCTTTTTCTCACTGATATTTTCAACTCAAAAGTTGGATATGGAGGTAAAATGCAAAGATCTGGGTCTTCACTATGTTTGGGGAACCTTCAATCATCTTTCAGATCTACACCTCTGTTTACTAGATCAGTGAGAGCCAGGTTTCTGCAGAAATCACTGTTTAAGGTCATTGGATCCAAGATGACTTGGCCTTCCCCACCCCTTCCTTTCAGCAGTTTATCATTGGATTGAATGCGATTCAATCTGTTTTTGAAGACAGTGAGAGGAAAGTGATAAAAGACGATTTGCAAGTTTTTTTTTCAATGAGGGCTCTGTTTCCTTAGTGGACAGAGTTGGGACTGAAGCCCCTTCGGTCTCTGGCATGAAGGGGAACTTTGTGAGCTCATTTAACTCTTGGGCACTGTCTAAAGATTGGAGGTGCAAGGGCTGGAGAGAGGCTAATAGTTCTACCTCTGGACCTACAGAGGAAATAGATAGGAAAGGGTGGAATGAGAGAGAGCTAAGGGAAAGCTCTTCCCCGGCTTTAATTTAGCCTGTTTTATCTCCTCTGACAAAAACATGTAATTTATTAATAACAGTTTAGAACATCACAATTTATAAAGTAATTGCTTATTTTATACATGCAATAACCCTATGAGATCAGCTGTAATGCAGGTTTGAAACGCAAACTTTCTTGGTTCTAGTCCACAAGGATGTCTTCTAAGGAAAGGCTGAATGTTCGCCAAAAGAGCATCCAGCAAAATGGCATTCAAAACTGTGGAAAGATCCAGTTTGGGGCCTTTGGATCCAGAAAGTTACCCAGGACAGAACCTGCATTAATTAAGCTCCCAGAGGCTGATATATAAAAATCTGGGTACTCATGGATTGATTTACAGTGAGAAATGCAGCTTTTGGCCCAACCAGAAGGCTTGAGTCAGCAGATCAGAACATTCTCTCCCAGTATGCTTATTCCAGAAGCCAAATTATAATCAGAAGGCCAATTTATTCACTTAAAGTGAAAAATACAAATTTTAAGTGTACCAGATGTTCATACTGGCCAAGTCTCTCCAAATTATTAGAAGATTACTTGGTGAGCAGAGAACCAGTGCAAGGAGCATTTCCCAGTCCCAAGATGTGTCTTTCAGCAAAGGCAGCTGGAGGTCCCTCACCCATGGAAGCAATAGCCTTGCCAAGAAAACTGTAATGTTTAAGTCTTATTAGCCAAGCCTTCCTCTCCCTGAGCTAGATGTGGATGGGCACTGCCAACTGGCCTTGGCAAATCTCCATTTTCTATGCTTCTGTTTCCCATAATCCTGTTCCAAGCAGGGTTATTATAATACAAATAATTCATTTCCTGCTTACTTCCTGGGATTGCTCCCAAATGATCTCAATTGGAATTTCTGCAGTTCTAAGACTCGTTAGTCATACATTTATAAACAATGTCTTAGTATAGCACAAATGGTAATCCAATTCACTGCCTGTCGATTTTACTAGTTTAGCTCTTGATAACCTTGTTTTTTATTTCTTGAGAAACGTTGCACTTTTTCCATCTAAAAAAGTTATACCTATGTGTGTGTGTATGTGGGTGCTTTACCAATTAATAACCGGAGACTCAGAGGGCTGAGGGCCTTGTCCAAGTCACCCAACTGGTTGCTGGTAGAGCTAGAACTCAGATCCATATCTTCTGAGTTCAGCTCCCACCCTTGTCTGATTGGATGTGATCGAGTTGGCTATTATTAATTTTGTTTTGAAGCAGGAAAGGAAAATCAATGTGTTTTTATGAATTATTTTTGGAAAATGTTAACTGATTTATTTCTGAATGGGGGGTGGTAGTACATAAAAGTGTGGGGAGCAGGAGATGAGAAGATGTAAATGAAAAGGTCACTCAGATGTCGTCACCTGCTGCCTGGGGCCATGAGGTCCAGGCACAGAGCACCCAGCAATCCTGTCTCAGAGTAAACAGTGGATGTGCTTTATTGCAGAATCTGAGTGTATCAGAGGCAAAAGGAAAGATCCTTCACTATTGGGTGACCTTACAGGAGGTACCAAGGGGAAACACCACACTACAGAACATCACAGGACACACCTCCTGGACCTGGGTTGTTCCTGGAACTGAGAACTGGACTGCAACTGTATCTGCAACCAACTCAAAAGGCAGTTCCCTGCCCACTCATATAAACATAACAGACCTTTGTGGATCAGGTAAGTATCAGCTTTTCTTTAATATTGCCTGTGGAATGCTGTGCCTTACTCATCTCTTATCTCCTGCAGCCCTGGCCCATACTGGGCCTGAGTAGCACAGGAGTTCAGACTTTGGAGTCAAGAGCTTTCAGAGGCTGTCTTTTCTACTTTCAGTCTATGAGTGACCTTGAGCAAGAATGAACCCCTCTGAGCTCCAATTTCTTCCTCTCTAAAATAGGGATTATAATACCTATCTTGCAGGTCATTGTAAAATTAAATACAGAGACATAGCAAGTGCTTAATAAATGTTAGTTAAGGAAATATTAGTTATATTAAATTGAACACTAATATCTGACTAATTCTTACAGAAGCAAGAGTAAAATGTTCTCAAATTCCAGAAATTCAGAGTCACAGCCTCTGAAAACTAACTTCACATAAGAGCCCATGATTAGCCAAGAAAGTAGATATTGGTACTGTTTTTCAATATCTGTATTATAAAGGGATTCCATGTCAATGTTAATGGCCTATCGTTTCAAACAATGCATAATAGAATGAAACTCTATAATTAGATCCTTCCTTAAAATTTAATGTAAAAATTTTATCTACATGTGAACATTTTGAAGAAGTTTCTGCTAAAACATTATTATTTTTTGTGCATTGTTAAATCTTGGCTATATATCTTTTCAATCATGTATCTGTAAACATAGACATAATAGTGTAGATTAAAATTATAGAAGAAAATACAAGTAAAAATTCACATGCCTTGGTGTGGTGCATGAGTTAGGAATTGCTTTGAAGAGTTAGGGGGCTCTTACAGAGGGTTGACTACAGTGACTTATCTACTCCCTCACATGAAAGAAGTCAGCAGTAGGCAGCCCAAGGCTGGTGTGACAGTTTCGTGACATAATCAGGATCCCAATTCCTTCTTTCTCTTCCCTCTGCCATGCTTGGCTTTCATCCTCCAGATGGAAAATGGCCCAAGATGGCTGCTGGCAGACTGGCTGTTTACTTCTAGGCAGGAGAAAAGTAGGGCAAAAGACGGGCTCGCTACCCTCTACTGAGGAGCTTTGCCCCAAGTTGCATACAACACTTGCACTCATTGGCCCCAGCTGGTCACATGGCCACACCCAGATGCAAAGGAGGCTCAGAAAGGCACCTAAATCAGAAAGATTGAAGGAAAAGATGGCTTAACAATTTTTAAATAATTAAACTTTATGCACAGCATATTAGCTTCCTAGGGCTGCCATAATAAAGTACCACAAATTGGTGGCTCAAAACAACAGAAAGTTATTCTCCTACAGTTCTAGAAGACAGAAATCTGAAATCAGATCTTGGCAAGGCCGCCTTCCCTCCAAAGCCTCTAGGGGAGCATCCATCTTTCCTTCCTCTTCCAGCTTCTGGTAGCCACAGTTGTTCCCTGGCTTGGGGCAGCATAACTCCATCTTCTACCTCCTTCTTCACATGGTCATCTTCCCTTTGTGGTTCTGGACACCTTTTCCTTTCCTTATAAGGACATGGGTCGTGTTAGATTATAGTCCACCCTAACCCAGCATGATCTCACTTTAATTTGATTATATCAGCAAATTACTGGGGTTCGAACTTCAAAATATTTGTGTGTGTGTGTGTGTGTGTGGACATGATGAAGCCCCTAATGCATAGTAATTTTTTAAAAACATAAACGGGGGAGCAGGTGTAGCTCAGTGGTTGAGCACCTGTTTTGCATATACAAGGTCCCAGGCTTAATCCCCAGTACCTCCTAAATACACACAACACACACACACACACACACCCCTTATAAACGTAACTTTAAAACACAAATAGCTATTTAAAAATATATATATACCACATTTTTTTGGCAGGAAGAGGGTTGATGTCTCTCTCACTCTCTCTACGTAACTTTTTCAAATAAAAAATTAATACCACAATTGAAAAATGGTCAGAGGATATGAACAGGCAACTCAAAAAAGGAGTATGAAAGGAGCAATGAAGATATGAAAACATATTCAGTTTAACTAGCAATTGACGAGATGCAAATAATTTAAAAGGAAAAAAAAGAAACCAATTCAGACTGTGAGAATGAAGTAGAATTAGCATACTCCACATTGGTGAGGGTGTGAAGAAAAGATACCCTTAAATGCTGCTGGTGGGTGTGTAAATTGTGTAAATTGATATAACTTGTGGAGAGAAATTTGATGATATATAACAAACTAAATATGAGCGTATCTTTCAACCAAAAATTTTTCCCTTAGAAATTTATGCTCGGCAAAAAATAAGATTATTGCTGAGAAATAGACATACAAAGATGTCTGTTGAAACATTGAAATGGTCAAACACTGGAAACAACCTAATAGGTATAATAGAGGACTAACTAGTTAAATACATTATGATCCCCGCCTGCATTAAAATGATGTTGTAGTTAAATTTTTTCTGAAATGGAAAGAGACACATAAACCCTAAGCAAAAATGTAGGCTTTTAAAAATATGTATGAGATGATGCTATTTTAAACATATATTCACATGAGTATACATTTTTGCATAATAAAAATAGTAGAATATACATGGAAATATGAGCAGAGGTTATCTCTGCATTATGAGAATACAGGTGATTTTTCTTCCCTTTTGCTTTTTATATCTTTTTAATTATTATTCAATGAATAAATACTACATAAGTAATCTTTGAAGTGAATTTTGTGGGGAAAACTTGAAATTATACCATTGTTTATTATCCTACCGTTTTTAAATTTTAATATATCAGAGCACATTATTTATTAAAACCTCACTGTTGATGGGTTTGAGGATATAAACCTCATGAATTTTATGGGCCCATTCCAGTTTCTATATTTAGATTTGGTAGCAATGTCCCAAAATGCCATACTCATTATTTTAGAGTCTACCTTTACTTTTATTTATTCAACAATCACTTATTAGGCATGTATTATATAAGGCAATTGGAATACAGCAGTGGGTAAAATATGCAGATGAGGTCCTCAAGTTCTTTATAGTCAAGTTGAAGGGACAGACCTACAAACAAGTAAATTGTAGTATAGTATACGTGAGAGACTAGAGGTGCTATCAGAACAGAGAGAAGTAGAAGAATGGGCTTGGAGAGAAGGCAAGGAGAGAAGAAGACATCTCAGTGGAATACAGAGAGAGAAACTGATGTTAGCCACATGAGGGAGGGCAGGTGTGTGGGCTAAGGGTTTGTTTAATAGTGAGGGCTGAGTGGGCCTATAAGTTGAAGGTAACGTAGGCCATTGAGGGAGTTTTCTAGAACCGAGTTGTAACTAAGAGGATCCTGGGAATGTTGGGATCTCAAGGGCCTGTTGCCTCCTCAAAGACCACATCAAAACCATCCAGTCCAAGCAGCTGTGCATCCCAGAGTGACCTAGAGGACAAATTGGCAAATTGTGTAGTCCCATCCTGGAGGCAACTTGTCTCGTGCATACTCTGAGGAATAGAGTCCTATGATTTTGGGTCCCCCTCCACCTTTCAGTATATGCTTATGCTATTCATGTATGTATCGTTATTTCTAGGAAGGGAAAAATAATGCCCCAACAGGCAAAATTATGTTGGTTTTGAGAAACCAAGGACAAATTTACTGTAAAAGACACTGGCTACGGCATTGCATATTAAGAGCCACAAGAATGATTTTGCTGGTTTATGATGAAAATTGTGTGATAAACCCACTGGTCATCAAGTAAAACATATTTAATATTTCAAAGATCCAGTCCCTGTCCTCAAAAAATAATGAAACTACGGGAAGAAGCAGAAGCCAGCACAGTCATAAGCAGAGCCCCATACAGATGTCAGATCGAAGCCCCGAGAGGTAAAGTAATTTAGAGATCAAACATTCAATTAGTGGCAGAGATGGTCTGAAAAACCAGACCACCTGTCTCTTAGGTGGACATTGTTTCCAAACACCTTATGAACTGTGTAGCTCTGTATACAAACACTCAGTGAAAATGGAGATGGGAAGTTGAATAATCAAGGTTAAAGGCATAATTTGGAGACATGACAGGGAGAAGGTGATTTATTAACAGAATTTGGAGGAGAAAAACATGCCTCGGCAAACATCATAGGGGAGGAAATTCCAAACTGGTTTCTGAAAGTGTGATGACTCAGAGGCAGAACAACTCTGGGCAATACTGAGTTGATTTGCTTAAGTTAATTCCAGAGAAAGCAAGAGCAGGGTTTAGAAAGGCTCTTTGGCTATATTACCTCATTGCCTGGCAAAGGATTGCAAACTGTAGGTGCTCAGTAAATATTTACTGAATGGATAAATTTGATTCTTTAAAAAAAAAAAAAAAATCCATGGTATAAAAAAAAAAACAAAAACCACCACTGCTGGAGAATTTGAGTTTCTAGCAAGATGATAAATACACCAAACCCCACTCTGTGGGTGCCACAGGAGAGGTAGGGAGGTGGATGACTGAGCCCCTGTATAATGGGGAGTAGTGACCTGGAGTGGAGAGGGACATGGTCATCAAGGGGGGTGAGCTGAGGGAACACCTTCTATTTAACACCTTCCTCCTGCCTTCATTGCCCTGGCTGATCATTGCTCAGCCTCCTCTACTATGGGGTAGGAAAGTGGTAGCACCTCTGCAGCTGGAAGCAGCAAAGCATGACAGAGTAACTTCATGGAAGCCTTGGAATCCAACTGGGGTGGGAGAGGAAGGGTGGTAGGTGGGTAGCTGAGAGCAAAGAGTGCTATGAGTTCAGCATTTCCTCTTTCCCTCAACCTCCTTGACCTGGCAATTACAAAAAAGAATAATGGCACCTGTTTCCCTGCCCACCCTAGAGGCACTGGTAGGGTACGGGGGTCCAGGTGGGCCTCAGGGGAACCTGGGGACAGGTGAGCTCAGGTTGTAACATTACAGGCTCTCTGGCCTAGGGTTTTCTACCCTGAAAAGCTCCTTTTTTTCTACTCTCAACTTACCTGGAAGAGCATGAGCTAATGCTCAACTTTTCCTCTTCCACCTGTAGTAAAATAAAGTCCTAAGCTGCTGATCTACCCAAGAAAATGAAGCATGATCCCAAAGGAGAAAATTAGGAGAAATCTAAGGAGCACAAATACTGAGAATAAAAGGCAACAAACAGAACAACCTATACTATAGGAAGCAGAACTAAATCAAAAGAAAGAACAGGAGTTTAAAATGAACATAATCTATATCCTTAGAAAAATAAGAGAGGACACTAGAAACATGAATCAGAAACAGGTGATTGTGAAGAAGCCACAAATAGAATTGGTATGAAAAGTTAATTGTTGAAATAAAGAATTCAGCCAATGGGTTGAATAGCAGAAAGGACTCACCTGCAGTCAAATGCTCTACCACTCAGCTCTACCCCCAAGAAAGGGCTCATCTGAAGATGGAATTAGTGAGTGGAAGATTGGAGGAGGAACTCTTCCAAAAGGCATCAAAAGTGGGTAAAGAAGTTTAAATGAGAAAAAAATTCAAACACTGAAAGAATAGAAACAAAAGTTATAACAACCATCTAAAAGGTACCCCAGTAAAAGAAAGAAGTAAATGGAAGGGAAGAAATATTTGAAGACTAATGATCAAGAATATTGCAGAATTTTATAAAAGATATAAAACCTCAAATTGAAAGACAAAATTTTTTCATATAGTGAAATTTAAGGAAAATTCAAAGAAAAAATTTGTAAAAGTATTCAGGGAGAAAAAGCAAATCACCTGCAAAGGAACAAGAACCAGCAGGATGTGAGATTTCTTAACAACAACAAAGTATATAAGAATACAATGAAATAATCTCGTCAAAGTGAAGACAGTAAAGAACTTTGAATCTGGAATTTTTAAAATCCAGCACAAAAATAATTTTAAAATGAGACCAAAATAAAAGTAATAGGCTAAACTCCAAGAAACAAGAAGTAAGGAAATAATAAAAGGCAAGGACAGAAATCAATAAATTAGGCCATGATAATATATATATGTAAAAGCCTATAGAGAGAAGCAGATGTGGCTCACATGATTGGGCATCCGTCTACCATATGGGAGGATCCGGGTTCGATCCCCAGGACCTCCTGGTAAAAAGGGAGCAGGAGAGCTGGGCCCACGTGGCGAACCATGCAGCAAGATGATGACACAACAAAAGAGAGATGCAGGGAAGAGTGAAGGTGAGACACGTCAGAAACCAGGAACTGAGGTGGCACAAATGACAGGGTGCCTCTCTCCCACATTGGAGGTCCCCAAGATTGAATTCTGGGGAAGGCTGGAGGAGAAAAATGAGAAGAGAAGGCAAGAAACAGACACAGAAGATCACCCAACAAATGGACACAGCAAGTGGGGGGTGAGGGTGGGGGTGGGGAATATTGAAATTTTATATATATATTTTAAAAAAACTCTATAGTGATGATTGGCAAAACCTAAAGCTGGTTCATTGAAAAGACTAATAAGATAAACAAACCTCTAATAAGACCAGTGGGGAAGATATAAAAGAGAGAGAGAGAGAAGGTAAAAATAAATGTTTCCCAGCAAAACAAGATGAAATGAATAAATTTCTGAAAAAACTATAAAATGCCAAAATTGGCACAAGAAGAATTTTTAAAATCTAACTAAAAAGGACCACCATTAAAGAAGTTGGAATGAGTAAAAAAACTTTACATCCAATATTCCTTCCCATAAAAAAGCTCCAGGCCCAAACTGTTTTACAATTAAACTCTGAAAGAATAGATAATCCCTATGTTATTCAACTTGTTACAGAAATTAGATAATAAGGAAAGCAGTCCAACCTATTTTATGGGGCTTATTTTAACTTTGATATTAAAACCAAGTAAGGATAGTACAAGACAAATTATTGGCTAATATTTCTTGGGAACATTGACAACCTAAATAAAATATTAGTAACTTGAATCTGATACATGTGTTAAGAATTTGTGCAGAATGATCAAGCATTGATCCCAAGAATTCAAGGATGATTCTGTACCAGAAAAATGTATCAGTGAAATTCATCATATTAATACTAAAAGAGAAAAAGAAAGGATATGTTCTTAACAGATGGAGAAAAAGAATTTAGTAAAGTTCAACACCATTTTATAAAAATAAAAATTGTTTGAAAACTAGGAATAAAAGATAAATTTTTAGCTTTTTGAAGACTTTCTACTAAAAACATGCAGTAAATGTCATCTTAATAAAGAGATATAGGCAATAAGAAACAAGATAAGATAAAAACAAAAAAGGAAGTAAGAGACTTAAAGTAAAAACTGGAGGTTTTTAAAGTTTGCAAGTAATAAGATTGCTTACATAGAAAATTTAAGGCCAACAGGCATTACTAAAACTAATTAGAGAGTTTAGGAGGTTTGTCAGAAATAAGCTCATCACACAGATTAATAGTAGAAAAAGTAGTAGAAAATAAGATGTCATTTGAATAGCCAATTAAAAATATAAAGTGTCTAGGAGTTAACCTAACAAAGAATGCATGGAAGGGGAAGGATAGAGGGACTGGAAGGCAACTACTAAGGGGTAGTGGAGTAATCTTTTTGGAGTAACGAAAATACTCTAAAATTGATTGCAGTGATTAATGCAGAACTCTGTGATTATACCAAATGCCACTGATTGTACTCTTTAGATGGATTGTATGGTTTATGAATACATTTCAATAAAATTGATTTAAAAAAAAGAATGCATGGAAACTTTAAGGAGGAATTTTTAAAACTCCATTATAGGTTATAAAAGATCTGATTAATTTCAAAGAAACAGCCTATTGCAGATGGTACAATTTAACATTACAAGATCTCAGATTGAACCATAAATTTATATTGAACTATAAATGTAATTTAATTCTAATAAAAAAACAGTTGGAAATTTGGGGGAACTCTGACATACTGATTCTCAACATTATATGGAAGAACAAAGGTTCATGAATATTTAAGACCACTTTGAAATAAGAAGAGCAAAAAGATGGAGGCTTTGACCACCACATAGTCGGACATTACAAAGCCTAATAATGTGTACAGTGTGTTGTGGTGGAGAGGCCGACCCAGGACAGATCCACGAGCATATGGAACCTGCTGTAGGGTAAGGATGGTGCAGCAAATTTGTAGGGAACAGATGGATTGCTTACAAACGGTTTGGGGAAATTTAGTTCAGTGTGTGATAAGGATAAAGTTGTTTAATTCCTTCCTAATACCACTTTAAAAAGAAAAAAAAACCTTCCTATGGAATTCATTTAAAAATCTAAATGTAAAAGTTAAAGCTAAAAGCTAATAGAAGAAAATGTGGTTGAGTGTCTTTGCAACCCAAGGATGGAGAAGGATTTCATAAATAAGTTACAAATGCACAAACCACAGATATATTTGCTTACATCAAAGGTAATTATTTATATACAACAGATACATCATAAAGTTATAAGAGAGTTGACAGACTTGGACAAGATATTTTTAGTGTTGAAAACTGACAAGTGATTAATATCTAGACTATAAGAGATATTTCTACAAAAATCAGATAGAAGACAGGAAACTCCTCAGAAAAAAATGAGCAAAGTATATGAAGAGGCAGTTCACTGAAGGGGAAACCCAAATGGCTAGTAATATATGAAGAGAAGCTCAGCCTCAAAAGAAGTCAGAAAAATGAAAATAAACCACCACAATTAAATACTACTTTACACGTATCAGATTGGCAAAAATTTGAAAGTCAGAAAATACCACATGTTGGTGGGGAAATTAAAACCCTCATGTTTTTCTTGTTGGAGTGTCCACTGATCGGCTATTATAGAGAGCAATGTGGCAGTATTTAAGGAAGTAATATATTCATTTGCTCTATATAATCTAGCAATTCTGTGTATATATACCCAGAGACACTCTTGCACAGGCACACAAGAGGATGTGTAAGAGAATGTTCATTGCATTCTCGTTTGTGTTAGCAAGAAGTTGGAAGGCACCTCCTGCTTGTCACGTGGACAAGGAATGGGTTCTCTCAGACAGCAATCTGAAAGAATGAGCTGGATTTACATGTAGCAGCAGGGTGAATGTATCCCAGAAACATAGTAGTCTATGAAAAAAAGTTAGAAAAAGCATTAGATTTATCTCACATGTTTCACGAAAATAAAACACAAAAGCACAAAGCAACACTAATTTTCAAGAATCCATACATGTCTAAATAAACATATGAAAGGTGGATTTGGAAGGATGTATATTACATTCATTAGAGCAGGTATCCATGGGGACCCAAATACGGAAAGAAAAATAGAAGATGAAGGGTAAAATAATTTGAAATCTCACAATACACAGGGTACTTGCCCAAGCTGATGATGCTGGTTCTATACGAATTGAGCAATAGCGTGAACTTACATGCATGAGCCTGAAGTCCTAGCCCCTCTCCCCCTCCCAAATAATTGGTTTTTCCTAAAACTATGCTGGGATGAGTTGTTTTCTATATTTTCATCCACTGCAATTTTGTCCCCCATTTTTCCCCTATAAAGGGTTGTTTGCTCCTCGCCAGGTCTCTGCAGACTTGGAGGGCACCGACAACATTGTGGTGGCTTGGGAGCCTCCCTGGGAAGTTGCCTCTGCTGTCCAGGAGTATGTAGTGGAATGGAGGGAGGACCATCCAGGGGGCAGTACACGGCCTCCTCTGAACTGGCTGCGGAGTCCACCCTACAATGTGACTGTCCTGATTTCAGGTACCAAATTGTTCACCTTCCTTCTGGAATGTTACTAAGGTCACCTCTGTTTGAGGGAAATGGCAGGTGAGAACCCAGGAGCTTGCCCTCGAGTACATGATAAAAGGGAAAGTAATGACCTAGAATCCATCAAGACAGCACCTCAGAATACGGCACTAAAGCCGTAGAGGACCAGCTGCTTGACTGGAAAATCCATATGCCCATCACAGCGTCAAATTGATGAATGAATAATGAATAAATGAATGAACCAAACAAGCATAGCTGAGAGCTAAGTAGTAACTGGTCAGTGTGAAAGGCACCTTTACATTTTGGAGCTCATTTAATTCTCACAACAACCATGGGCCAACAGATGAGGAAATCAGGCAACCTAGGTTCTTTACCAATTCTGCTACTTATTGCTATATGATAATAAATCCAGAATTATTTATGTGATAATTAGTGTCTCTGATTCTTCGTCTCTCAGGTAGAATCAAGTGGTTTGTATCAAGTGAGAGAAAGTATTTGAAGATAATATTAAAAAGATTGGATAGAACTTATTTGATGTCAGTTTTTGAAAGTAAGTTCAGCATAGTGGTTAAAAGTACTGGCTCTGGAGTGAGACCACTTGGGTGTCTTAGTTTGCTAAAGGCTGCCAGTGCAAAATACAAGGAATGTGTTGGCTTTTGTAATAGGAATTTATGAGGGTAGAAGCTTACAGTTCCAAGGCCATGAAAATGTCCAGATCAAGGCATCATCAGAGTTACTATCTCACCAAAGGTCAGCTGCTAGCTTTCCTGGATTCCTGCCATGTGGCAAGGCAGAAGGACTGCCAGTCTCTGCCGAGGTCTCGGTCTTCCCCTCCAGGCTCACTTTCTCCCTGAGCTCAGCTGTGAGGCATCAGGTACATGGCTCTTCTCTGCCCTCTTCTCAGGAATGCATTGCTTCAGCTGCTCTGCTGATTCCAGCCTCTGACCTCTCTCTCAGCCTCATAGAGTTTCTCTCTCTTTCTGTGGCTGCAGGCAATCCTCTTTCACATGGGACAGTAAAATGGTGGCTGTCTTTCTTGGTGTCTCTGCTTTTAGTCTTCTGTTTATAAAAGACTCCAGAAAGAGGATTAGGACCCACCCTGGGTCTCCCAATCTAATCAAAGGCCCTTAATTGATTTAATCAAAGGTCCCTTGTATACTTAAAAGAAAAAAGAAAAAAAAAAAAAAAGAAAAAAAAAAAAAAAAAAAAGGTTCCTTAACTGAATCTAAGCAAAAGGTGCCACATAAATAGGTTTACATGCACAGGAATGGCTTAGCTTAAGAACACAATTTTCTGGGGTCCACAGAAGACTCAAACCAGCACAGTGGGTTTGAGTTTTGGTTCTGCCACTTACTAGTTGTGGCAGATCTAGAACAAATTACTTAACTTCTTTGTGCCTCAGTTTCCTTATTTTTAAAATCAGGGTAATAATATTATCTATCTCATTGGGTTGTTGTGAGGACTAAATGAATTAATAATAGAAAATGCTTTGAGCAGTACCTGACACATTTTAATTGTTCAGTGAACTTAATTATTATTATTATATGTGGCAGAACTAAGATTTGAATAGGGCTTTAAGCCCCCACATATTTTCATTACACCATGGCAATCAGTAGACCTGCCCATTCGGATACACATGCCCTGCTTACGGAGACAAGACTTATACAACTGAAATAAACAGAGCACACTGCTTGATAACACATCGTCCCATCCTTAATTGTGTGCCTACTTATGTGGCTGTGTGCTTCCAGAGGAAGGTGGGCAAGTCATTGAGGGGTCTGCAACTTTTCTCTAGAGACCATTTAGCCTATAGAAGAGAATTCTAGATTGGGTAGAGGTGGGTTGTACATGTGAGAGAGTATGTGTCCTTATTTGCTCTAGAGAGTAAAACTAAGACCCCTGCATGGAAATTGTCAGAAGGTAGATTTCAGTTCAACTTTAAGAAAGACCTTTCTAACTGTTGATAGGATAATCGATCACCTTTCAAGGAAATGTTCCCTGTTCTTAAAGTTGTTGCAGTCAAACTAATTTTCCTTCAGGGCTGTTATGCCCATCAAATCAAATGAGACCGTGTATAGAAGAGGCACTCACAGAACTCGAAAATGCCAAAAAACTGTAAAGGCTTATTTTAAACTGTATTAGTACTCAGCCCTGTGGGAGAGTTTAAACTCTATAGTCCTTATGATTCCTTCCTTCTAGAAATTCAATAATTCTACACAAATATAAAATGGATGACAAGAAAGAATGTTTCCTAAGTAAGTTTAGCATACTTAGGAAAATAAAATGTTATTAAGCACTTTAGAAATGTCCATTTGAATAAAATTAATATACTAATGGGTAAAATAATTTTATTAATTAAAGTTGTTACCCAGCTTGAAGATACTTGGTTAGCTATTAGTCTGTATTAATATTACATTCTGGAAATAAACACTTCTAAAAACTAGGTAATTCATACTTATTGCCAATTCAAAATGGCCCTCTCCAGTCAGTAAGGTGATTCATTGCCATCAGATTCTGTTGCCTTTTCCCAGTATCTGTCTGGGGTAGAGTTGGGTGTTTGGGTGTGGAGCCAGAATACAGTCTGACTCCTTGATTATAAATTGGTTGGATCTAGGTTAGAAACTATCAGTTTTGTCGTGTCTGGGTGAAAAGTGTTCTGACCAAGTTTGTAAACGTTAAGGGGCCTAGAAAAGCTCCCCTGACGCCTACACTAGTCGAGTCCTCCTTCTGCATGATCTACCCTACTTCCTCTATGATGTCTCCTCATTTAATGTTTACCTCCCACATTTAATAGATGAAGTTAGCTTTCTACAGAAAACCATCTAAGAGATGGTTTATAAACTTGAAAATCTGCCCGAGGATGCCTGGAGCAGGATATTTGTACGCATGGGAATAGTGGGAAAAAAGCCTGGAAATTGGGGCCAGATTGTTTAAAGGAAATGAAAGTATGGGCTTCAGGGCTAAGAAAGGTTTTGAAGGTGGAGCACAGATATGATTAGGGAGTTTTTATACAAGAATCAACCAATAAAACAGGAGCCCTTAAGATCAGAACCAGGAAATAAGACTGCTAGGGCTCTACCCTTCATGGAAAGGGAAATGTCCACTGAGTTATGGAGCCACTAAGGGTGACTTAGCAAGAAGCCCACAGCTCCCCAAGCAGCAGTTCCCAACTGCTCCCACGGCCTCTGTCCTGAAACCCACATTTTGCATGGAAAATGCAATGAAACCATTTACCTAAGGAGTTCATATGGAACACATACACCTCCATATGGCACAGTCATTGGCTGGCCCCTTCCATGACCAGGGGCGGAACAGCCAGGCACTGAGAGTAGAAAGCTATGCACTAGCCTCTTCCAAGTGAAATATGATTCCATATTCTGGAAGCCACCCATGTGGAATCTTTGGATTACATGGCTAAGCTGTGTCCTTTCCTCCATTTCACTTGATCCATGAATACTAACTGGAACAGGCACAATTATCACCTACCCATGGCGTGAGTTTTGGTCTTGTCATGGTCTCTTCTGCTAGTAGTGTTATTTGCATTCCTGATCTTTATGTGCTCCTTACTTGCTGGAATATTTAAGGGACAATGGATATATATTTAAAACACACACAATTTGTTATATTATTCTGACATGATTTCTCTTCCGAAAAGAGAAAATATTTAACCCTAATCAATTATCAATATAGGGGACCAGATCTACTTATTGGCAGGACATTAAACAATATTGGGTTAGAGTCTTTCTTGCTTTGACCACATGATACTATAATTACTTAAGAATGATTGTTTATCTTCTCTTTCTTTAAATTTTCATTTGGGAAAAGATAGGTCAAGGGCAATCATTTATGAGAGGGGCCTTTTCTTCATAGGAAGTGGACATCTGAGATTCATGGAAATAAGGAGCTTTGGCAGGGAAGAGTGACTTGCCATTAAGCTTTGTGACCAACAGGAAAATACAAAGGATGGCATTTTGAAAGCCAGGAAGGCACATTAGCATATGCCATCCTCTAAATAGAGCAGCCCACCAAAAAGAAAATTACCAAAAAATATTAGATGCTCTTTTGCATTCCTTCTGATCTCTTTCCCAGGTCTCTTCCAGAACTTCCAGACTGTAAAGCAACTAAGATATGGGGGTGGAGGGGTGGGGGGTGGAGGAACAGGGGGTCTAATTGCATTGCATGTACCCTGGTTAGTCATGCCATGTCAGATCCCAATAGGCATTTGTGGAATTAGAAGAGCAGTTCGGGTTCTATACCTGCAAAACTCCAGGCTCACTTTTTTGTAAACAGCAAATGATTTATTTGTATAAGTCAAAGTTTTTTTTCCTGAAGACAAGTTTTGTTTCAAAAGCAGTCTATGTGTATCTGTCTGTGTGGTTATATTTAAAGCCTTGTTGAAACTTGAATTGCTTTGCCTCATCTTAATCACAATGAGCCTGTTTGTTTAATAGAAAGAAACTCAGGTTTGTTTGATTTTTTTACCCTCTTACTTGGAAATTGGGAGCAGTGACTTTCAGAAGTCAGTGCCATGACAAATAGGATGTTGAGAATTTATAACTTAGCTCATACTTTTACCCTCAGGCCAGACTGTTCTTGAACCATTTCCAAATTAAGGAAGGGCAAGAAGCACCTTCAAGGAGTCCGTGTTCGATATTAAAATGGCTCCTTGTGTGACTCACCGGTGATGCCACTTCTGCTGTAACAAGAAGTTCCTTTCCTTGCAGAAAACATAAAGCCTTACATGTGTTATGAAATCCGTGTGCACGCGCTGTCGGGCAATCAGGCAGGATGCAGTTCCATCCGGGTTAACACTAAGCACAAAGGTGAGTCTTGGGACCTTTTGCCAAATTTTGCTTTAGATGAATGATTTGGATTTGGAGGGTGGTAAAAACCTCCCACGTTCTACTTCACAGCACCACTGAGTGGCCCTGACATTAATGCCATCATAGAGGAAAAGGGGAGCGTTGTAATTTCATGGAACAAAATTCCAGCCCAGGAGCAAAGGGGCTGCATCCTCCATTACAGGATATACTGGAAGGAACAGGACTCCAGTTTCCAACCTCGGCTCTGTGGTATGTGTGAAAACCAAATGCAGTGGGGTCTTTCTTGTTCATCTGTTGGGAAAGTGTGTGTGTGTGTATGTATATACACAGAAGGGCCTAGCACCGTGCCTAGCACTTAGTAGATACTCAATGAATATTTGTGAAATGAACTGAATGAAGAAAAATAAGACATTTAACCACATATGCACACTCACATACACTTACTGAGTATATATTATGTGCCAAGCAAATTGCTAAGGATACAGAAATGAAAGACATGGACTAGGTTCTCTAGGAGCTTAGTCATATGGGGAGACAGTTTTTCAAAAAGCAATAAAGGCACTTTAATACTATATAGACACTTGAGATTTTTAAGGAATGCCTTTGTAGAACTTTTGAATCTTCCCATTTGCAAATATCATTATTATTTTATCTTTAAAATTATTATCATTATTATTTTATACTTAAAATGGATAAAATACCATAAAATTTAAGTAATCCCTTATGACCAATAGTTATTCTATAAGACTAAAGCAACTAAAATACATTCTGACTGGGGAATGGATGTAGCTCAAGTGGTTGAGCACCTGCTTCCCCTGTACGAGGTCCCGGGTTCTATCCCTGGTACCTCCTAAAAACAAAACAAACAAACAAATGAAAAAACAAACAAAACCAACAAAACCAACTCTCATTGGGGAGAGGATGTAGCTCATGTGGTTGAGCGCTTGCCTCCTATGTATTGAAGACTTGGGTTCATTCCCTGGTACCTCCTAAAAAAAAATAAAAATACATTCTGACTAGCGCATTAACTCAAATGATTTCTTGGATCACTCATTTGTGTGACAGCTCCAAGCCACTTGCCAGATTTGATATTCCCAATCTTTAGTTATTCAGGGCTTTTTTCCCCCTGGCTTGACCTTCTCTTTACTTCATAAGCAGCTAGCTTTCTTTTCAGGGGCATTTGTCATAAAGAAGCAACACTTTTATTCCTTCATGAGAATTATTAATATAGCATAATATAACATAGTATAAGAATATAACAAAGCCACCCTGAGTTATGGTTGCCAGAGAGCTGCCTGCAAGTGTGCCTTTTACCTGGAAATTTTAAGAGTTGGTCCTCTGTCTTGACCTTAGAAGAGCTGCAGTATAGCTTCTCTAAAAGTTATGACTTTTAAAGTTACTATGGATTTTATTATATAAATAATAGTTGCACATGGTTAAAAAAAAAAAAAAGTCAAATACTTCAGAAAGATGTAAAATGAAAAGTCTCCCTTCCTCCATATTTAGGCAAGTAGCTACTGTTAGCAGTTCATTGTGTGCTCTCCCATAAATAAATTTTAATGCATATGCAACATATATTTGGGATCTTATTCTGATCTGCCCCTTGCTTTTATCTCTCAATAATACATACTGAAGATCTTTCCACATCAGTCCATAAGCAACCTACCTTACTCTTTTTAACAGCTCCATAATATTCCATTACAAGCCTTTTAATCATCTGTTTATTCCACCATTGATCAACAGAATGTATCATTGCACAGGAATACTTCCCACTAAGTCTGTCAGTGTAAATTAGTTCTGAAATGTACCCCCAGAGGAGATGAATGAATTGACCTCCTCTTGGGCCATTTGGAATTCTTCATATGAAATTTGCCCCCCAAATAATCTTCATTTTGGCAAAATTTAAATTAAGATGGCTATATACAACCAGAAAGATCAACATGGTCAGATGATTGTTGAAACTGCTCCTGCTGATGTTGAAGAAAATGTCTACCTTATTTTGCTATGAATCTGATAACTCTAAAGCCTATGTAAGAATAATGTTGAATAATTTAAGAGGAGAAGGAGTGACAGATTCACAGCTCTATCTTATACCAGTTTAGATTTACTATTCATTTAATTCTGTAAGCACTGATTGATGAATAAGAATTGTTCCCTATCCTCAGAAAGCTCGTAGTCCAGTGAGGTAGAAGGAAAAGTACTCAAAAGTGATAGAACTGCATAAAATCAAGGGCTGCCAACTACCCCGTGCATTTGGCAACCAGAACATCATTGGTGAATTTACTAAGGTAGTTTCTGGGGAGGGGCAGTAGTTTGACTATGGAGGAGAAAGACACAGAGAGAAAGGTACTACAACAGCAAAAGGATGGAATTCCAAGAAAGAAGCTGCCCCAGCTTTCTTGCCTTTTAGCACTGTCAACCAGGCAGCAATACTAAAAGCTCATGCAGAATCCAGTAAGAGCAAAAATGAAGGGCATTACCCAAACATCTATGGCCAGTTGATTTCAACATGGGTGCCAAGTCCATACAATGGGGGAAAGGATAATCTCTTCAACAAATGGTGGTGGGAAAACTGTATTTCCACATGTAAAAAAAAAAAAAAAAAAAAAAAATGAGGTTGGGTCCCTATTACACACCATATTCAGAAATTTACTCAGAATGAATCAACAGCCTAAATATGAGCTAAAACCATGAAAATCTTAAAAGAAAGCATAAGAGTAACTCTTAATGACCTTGGGCTTGGCAATGGATTCTAAGACATGACACCAAAAGCACAAGCAGCAAAAGAAAAAATTAGATAAATTGGACTTCATCAAAATTAAAAATCTGGGGAGCGGATATAGCTCAGTGGTTGAGCACCTTCTTCACATGTACAGGTTCAATCTGCGGTACCTCCTAAAAAAACTTAAAAACCTTTTTAAAAATTTCAAACTTTACTTCAAATTCAACAAGTTATGAAAGTATTACTCCTAAAAAGTTCTGTCCAGGTGGTATTATCTCATCTAATCTCGACAATAAACTCAGTTGTTCCTCCAGTGTTCAGAAAGATATACAGATGAACACAGATTAGCACAGGCAAGGTCTCCTTATTAATGAAAAAAAAACGAAGAAGAGAAAAAATGCTTAATCATATTCATATCTCACAAAACCAAAGCCCAAATTCTTTTCTTACCTTTAGCATTAATATAGTACCTTCTATGATTCTGCTTCAAAAACATTACAATGTTATTGTTAACTACAGTCTGTAAGTTACATTAGTTGTATTTTCCCATGTATCATCACATTCTTAACACCCTGTAGAAGAACATTCCTGTATTTATCTTATTAACCACAATCCTCAACATTTTTATATATTCCCATTATTATCCTCTAGCTGTCCTCCACCTAACAATCTCCCTAGACTCCTCGTTTCAGCCACAATCACATCATAAATCAACAGTATTGTTACATTCATTATAATGTATTGCCATCAAATACCACATATTTACATTTGATCTTATTAAACATTCTACATATATCCAGCATCTTCTCCACCTTCTCATCCCACATTGCATCTCTCACCAACATGCACTTCATAGTCCACCTCCATAAGTCTACTCATTGCATTTTAGTTCATATCAGTGAGACCATACAATATTCACCCTTTTATGCCTGGCTTGTTTCACTCAACATAATAGCCTCAAGGTTCTTCCACATTGTCACGTGCTTCCCCAATTGATTTCTTTCTTCTTACAGTTAAGTAATATTCCATCATATGAATATACCACATCTTGTTTATCCATTCATTATTTGACAGACACTTAGGTTGTTTCCATCTTTCAGCAATTGTGAATAATGCTGCTGTGAACCCTAGTGTACAAATATCTGTTTCCTTCCTTGCTTTCTTCTGAATATATTACTAGTAGTTGTATTGTCAGGTCACATGGCAAATCTATACTCAACTTCCTTAGAGACTGCTAAATAGTCTTCCACAGTGGCTGTATCATTCTACATTCCCACCAACAGTGATTAAGTATTCCTATCTCTTCACAGCCTCTCCCAAACTTGTAGTCTTCTGTCTTGTTACCAGTGGCCATTCTAATAGGTGTGAAATAATATCTCGTTGTAGTTTTGATTTGCATTTCCCTAACAGCTAGTGGTGTTGAAAATCTTTTCATGTGTCTTTTGGCCATTTGTATTTCC
This sequence comes from Tolypeutes matacus, assembly GCA_026826555.1. Lineage (NCBI taxonomy): Eukaryota > Metazoa > Chordata > Mammalia > Cingulata > Chlamyphoridae > Tolypeutes > Tolypeutes matacus. The sequence goes on from JAKSZT010053883.1 coordinate 64,658,471, forward strand.
ACTTTGGAAAAATGTCTGTTCAATTCTTTTGCCCATTTTTTAATGGAGTTGCTTGTCATTTTGTCATTAAGTTGTGTGATCTCTTTATATAACATGGAGATCAATCCCTTAACAGATATAAGATTTCCAAAGATTTTTTCCCATTGAGTAGGCTGCCTTTTTACTTTCTGGACAAAGTCTTTTGCAGAACAAAAGTATTTAATTTTGAGGCAGTTCCATTTACCTATTTTTTCTTTTGTTGATAGTGCTTTGCATGTAAGGTCCAAGAAACAACCACAAAGCACAAGATCTTGAAAATGTTTCCTTACATTTTCTTCTAAGAGTTTTATGGTTCTAGTTTTTATTTTTAGGTCCTTCTTCCATTTTGAATTGATTTTTGTATAAGGTGTGAGGTAGGGGTTCTTTTTCTTTCTTTTAGATATGGATATCCAGTTTTCCCAGCACTGGTCAGTCTGTATCTTTATGTCAGTACCATGCTGTTTTTACCACTGTAGCTACACAATATGCTTTAAAGTCTAGAAGTGAGACTCTTCCAACTTTGTTCTTTTTTAAAAGATATTTTTTCACTATTCAGGGGCTCTTACCCTTCCAGATAAATTTTCCAATTCTACAAAGAAGGATATTGGAATTTTATTGGGATTGCATTAAATCTGTAGATCAATTTGGGTAGAATTGACATCTTAATGATATTTAGTCTTCCAACCATGAACATGGAATATCCTTCCATTTATCTGAGATCATCATTGGTTTCTTTTAGCACTGTTTTGTAGTTTTCTGAATACAGGTCCTTTATGTCCCTGGTTAGATTTATTCCTAAATATTTGATTCTTTTAGTCACTACTGTAAATGGAATCTTTTCAACTACTTCTTTAGATTGCTCATTAGTAGTATATAAAAATGTTATTGATTTTTGCATATTAATCTTGTATTTCACCACATTGCTGAAATTGTCTATAAGTTCTAGTAGTTTTGTTGTGGATTTTGGGGGATTTTCTAAGTATAGGATCATATCATCAATGAATAACAAAAGTTTTGCTTCTTCCTCTCCTGTTTAGGTACCTTTTATTTCTTTTTTGTAGCCTAATCACTAGCTAGAACTTCTAGCACAATATTGAATAACATTGAGGAGAGTAAGCATCCTTGTCTTGCTCCCGATCTCAGTGGGAAAGCTTTCAGTCTTTCACCATTAAGTACAATGTTAGCTGTGGGTTTTTCATATATGCACTTTATCATATTGAGAAAGTTTCCCCTACTCCTATATTTTGGAGTGTTTTTATCAAAAAGGATGTTGTATTTTGTCAAATGCCTTTTCTGCATCAATGATATGATCATGTGATTTTTCTTCTTCAATTTATTAATGTGGTGTATTACACTGATTGATTTTCTTATGTTGAACCATCCTTGCATACCTGGTATAAAGCTCACTTGATCATGATGTACACTTTTTTTTTTTTTTTTTTAATGTTTTTGGATTCGATTAGCAAGTATTTTGTTGAGTTTTGCATCCATATTCATTAAAGAAATTGGTCTGTAATTTTCTTTTTTCATTTTATCTTTATTTGGCTTTGGTACTAGGGTGATGTTAGCTTCATAGAATGAGTTTGGTAGTGTTCCTGTTTGAGCAAGATTGATATTAGATCTTTAAACGATTGGTAGAATTTACCTGTGGAGCCATCTGATCCTGGACTTTTCATTTTGGGAAAGTTTTTGATGACTGTTTCACTTTGTTTCGCTTGTGATTGGTTGGTTGAGGTCTTCTATTTCTTCTAGGGACAGCATGGTTTGTTCATGTGTTTCCAGAAATATGTCCATTTCATCAATGTTTTCTAGTTTGTTGGCATCAGTTGTTCATAGTATATCCCCTTATGATCTCTTTTATTTCTGCTGGGACAGTGGTAATGTCACCATTCTCATTTGGGATTTTTATTTGTATCTTCTCTCTTTTTTCTTTATTATTATAGCTAAGAGTTTATCGATTTTGTTGATCTTCTCAAAGAACCAAATTTTAGTTCTGTTGATTTTCTGTATTTTTTTCCTCCATTTCATATTTCTGCTCTAATCTTTATTGTTTCTTTCCTTTTTGCTTGCTTTGAAATTGTATTGCTGTTATTTTTCTAATTCCTCCAGGTGTGCAGTTAGGTCTTTGATTTTAGCTCTTTCTTCTTCTTCTTCTTCTTCTTTTTTTTTTTTTTTACTTTATTTTGTACATTTAATAATTGAAAATATAAACAATTAAAAACTAAAAAGTAAACACAGATGAATAAATATATACATTTCTCAATTAAATGTAATGGATACATATAAATTTTTTTTAATCAAACAATATGTTACACAATATATTTGGGTCATAGTAACGCATTCATACAGTATTTGTCCTTTTGTGTCTGGCTTGCTTCGCTCAACATAATGTCCTCCAGGTTTATCCATGTTGTCAGATGCTTTACGATTTCATTTCTTTTTACAGCTGCATAATATTCCATCATGTGAATTGACCACAGTTTGTCTATCCATTCATCTGTTGATGAACACCTGGGTTGTTTCCAACTTTTGGCAATGGTGAATAATGTTGCTATGAACGTCGGTGTGCAGATGTCTGTTCATATCACTGTTCTCATTTCTTCTGGGTATATACTCAGTAGTCATATTGCAGGGTCATGTGGCAAGTCTATATTCAACTTCTTTAGGAACTGCCAAACAGTCCTCCATAGTGGCTGTACCATTCTGCATTTTTCTTCTTTTTTACTGCAAGCCTTGAGGGCTATAAATTTCCCTTTCAGCACTGCCATTGCTGTATCCCATAAATTTTTGTATGTTTTCTTCTCATTTTCATTTGTCTTGAGGTATTTACTGATTTCTCTTGTAATTTCTTCTTTAACCCACTATTATTTAAGAGTGTATGTTCAATATCCATATATTTGTGGATTTTCCCTTTTTCCAACTGTATTAATTTCCAACTTAATTCCATTATGATCAAAGAAAGTTTTTTTGGTATAATTTAAATGTTTTTTAATTTATTGAGATCTGACTTATGTCCCAACATATGGTCTACCCTAGAGAAAGATCCATGAGTACTTGGGAAGAATGTATATCCTGCTTTTTTGGAGTGTATTGCTCTATAAATGTCTATCAGGTCTAGTTCATTTATCATATTATTCAAGCTCTCAGTTTCCTTATTTATCTTCTGTCCAGATGTTCTATCTAATGCTGAGAGTGGAGTGTTGAAGTCTCCAAATATTATTGTAGAGACATCCGTTTCTCCCTTCAGTTTTGCCAGTGTGTGTCTCATGTAATTTGGGAAACCTATGTTAGGTGCATAAATATTTATTATTGTTATTTCTTCTTGGTAAATTGTCCCTTTTATTAATATATAGTAACCTATTTCATCTCTTATAACAGTTTTGCATTTAAAATCTATTTTATCCGATAATAGTATCACTACACCCACTCTTTTTTTATTGCTATTAGCATGGAATATCTTTTTCCAGGATTTCACTTTAAGCCTGATTGTGACCTTGAGTTTAAGATGAGTCTCTTGTAGACAACAAATAGATGGCTCATGTTTTTTTATCCATTCTATCAATTTATGTCTTTTAATTAGGGAGTTCAATCCATTAACAGTGTTACTACTTTAAAAATGTTACTCACCTTGTCCGTTTTATTCCTTGGCTTTCTGTTGTCATATCTTACTATTGTCTGTCTTTTAACCCATTCAGTTTCTCTTACTTATGTTCTTCATTTCCACACTCTTCTCCAGGGCTCTCTCCCTTGTCTTTCCCTATCAGGCTGTAACACACCTTTTAATATCTTTTGTAGATCCAGTCTCTTGGTAACATTCTGTTTTTGTTTGTCTGTAAAGACTTTAAACTCACCTTCATTTCTGAAGGATAGTTTTGCCAGGTAAAGAATTCTTGGCTGACAGTTTTTCTCTTTCAGTACCTTAAATATATCATACCACTGCCTTCTTGCCTCTACGGTTTCTCAAGAGAGATCAGCACTTAGCTTTATTAAGCCTCCCTTGTAAGTAATACATTGCTTTTCTCTTCCTGCTCTCAAAATCCTCTCTTTATCTTTGGACTTTGACAACCTGAATAGTAGAGGTCTCAGAGTAGGTCTATTAGGATTTATTCTGTTTGGGGTATGCCATCCTTCTTGAATACTGATATTCGTATCTTTCATAAAAGTTGGAAAATATTCGGTCAGTATTTCCTCAAATATTCTTTCCACCCCCTTTCCATTCTCTTCTCCTTCTGGGACACCTATAACACATGTTTGCGTGTTCTGTGTTGACATTCAGTTCCCTGAGATACTGTTCAGTTTTTTGTATTCTTTTCTTTGTCTCTTCTTCTATCTTTTTCAAATGTCCTGTCTTCGAATTCACTTATTCATTTTTCTAACGTTTCAAATCTGCTGTTATATGCCTCTTTTTTTTTTAATTTAATAAACTTTTAAAATAAATTTACCCCCCCCCGATGGTTCTCTCTTCTGTCTGCTCATTGTTTGCTCACCTTCTCCAGGAGACCCCGGGAACTGAACCCGGGACCTCCCACATGGGAGGCTAATGCCCAACAGCCTTAGCCAAATCTGCACCCCATGTGCTGTGGCATCTGCTGGCTTGTGACATCTGCTCATTGCGGTGGATGTGGCGTCTAGCTCATTGTAGCCGGTGCTGCATCTGCTTTTCTTCTTTAGGAGGCATTGGAACCCGAACTTGGGACCTCCCATGTGGTAGGCAGGCACCCAACTTGTTGTGCCACATTTGCTTCCCTCTAACATATATATATGTTATACTTTTATACTTACATAAAGTATACTTATATACTTTTATTTTATATAAAGTATATATACTTTTTTTTTTTTAAGATTTATTTTATTTATTTATCCCCTGCCCCTTGTTGTTTGTGGTCACTGTCTGATCTCTGTGTCCATTTGCTGTGTGCTCTTTGTGTCTACTCATCTTCTCTTTAGGAGGCACTGGGAACCGAACTTGGGACCTCCCATGTGGAAGAGAGGTGCTCAATCACCTGAGCCACCTCAGCTCCCTAGTTTGTTGTGTTTCTCATGTCGTTCCTCTTTGTGTCTCTTTTGCTGTGTCATCTTGTTGCGTCAGCTTGCTGCACCTGCCCACTATGCCAGCTCACCTTCTCCAGGAGGCACCAGGAACTGAACCCAGGTCCTCCCATGTGGTAGGAGGAAGCCCAACCACTTGAGCCACATCCACTTCCCCCTCTAATAATTTTTAATCTCATCCATTGTGTCTTTCATTCCCATAAGCTTTGTTACTTTTTTTGCAGGCTTTCAAATTGTTCTTTATGCTCACACTGTGTCACCTTAATATCCTTTATTTCTTTAGTCATATTTTCCTTCATCTCCTTAAATTGATTAAGGTTTGTTTGAACATCATTTATTAGGTGTCTTAAATCCTGAGTCTCATCAAGATTCTTGGCTTGTTCCTTTGACTGAACCATATCTCCTTGTTTTTTTTAGTGTGGGTTTTTATCTTTTGTTGATACCTAGTTATTTGCCTAAGTTGATTTTGGTCTGTTCATCAATTTTTCTCTCTTGCCTGGTAGTTTTACTTCATAGCCTTCTTTTTTATTTTTAGTTTAATTTTTTCTAAAAATTTAATATTGCCCTGTTTAAGTAGTCAAACTGTGGGAGTCACTAATGGGGCCCATCTAGGTCTACTGTGCCTGGGAAAAAATCAGGAGAGACCAGCCTGTCTTCCTTTACTATTTCCCAGCTGGCCAGCAAATGATGCTCCCTGGCAAATCCTTCCATGGAGACGAATCCTTCAATTTCCACTACCTCTTCTGAGCTAGCAAATTGTGGTAGTTACATTCACCAAAGAGAAACCACAGCCAGCCCTCCACTGCACCCTCCCTCTTCCCTGGGAGGAATCTGCCCTTTCCGCTCTCCGTTGGCTGTGCAGTTGCAGGTTTTGCCGAGGCTGTTCATCTCATGGTGGGCGGTGGGCAGTGTTCCCAACCGCAGGGGTATCATCTCACGTTTCCCTTTGGCCTCTCTGATCCCAGTCCCTCTTGGATGTGTGTGGCACTTTTCTGGTCTGCAGGGGTCCCCAAAGTCCCAAAGTGCCTCCCTCAGACTACTTGTACACCTTCTCCTCTATTTTGCAAGAGATCTGTGCCCTGCCTGAGCTATTTTGATGCCATCTTGGATCATCTCCCAAAATTAAGAACTCTTGTGCATCAAAAGACTCTAAAAAAAGTGAAAAGGCAGCCTACAGAATGGGAGAAAATATTTGGAAATCATATCTGAGAAGGATTTAACATCCAGAATATAAAAAGAACTCTTACAACTCAACAATAAAAAGGAATGAAGTTCTGATACATGCTACAATATGTATCTTGAGGGAATTGTGCTGAGTGAAATTAGGCAGACACAAAAGGACAAATATTGTATGATTCCACTTATATGAGGTTTCTAGAATAGGCAACTTCATAGAGACAGAAAGCAGACTGGAGTTTGCTAGGGTCTGGGGTGGGGGTGAGGGGACAGGATGGAGAGTATTGCTTAATAGGTACAGAGTTTCTGTTTGATGAAAAAGTTCTGGATAGTGATGATGTTTGCACAACATTGTGAATGTAATTAATGCCACTCAACTGTATACTTAAAAATTGTTAAGATGCCAAATTCTGTTATATATATTTTGCCACAATAAAATTAAAAAAAAAAAAAAAAAAAGCCACTTTCCCCTGCCAAGGCAGGAGAGGAAAGATGTAGAACTGGGTGGGGCCCAGGCATCAGAGACAGGTGAGTCTGATATACAACCATTCCTCTGGAAGCTTGTTAATCCTGCTGGGTTCCACCAATGCCAAGTACACTTCTCTACTGGAATGCACATTATACTTTTCCACTGCTTAGTTGTCTTCTCCAACATCGTGAGCAGCAGCCATTGCAATTTTGCTCACCATTATCTCCCCTGTACCTACAACAGTGTCAGGCCCGTGTTAGGCACTTAATAAATATAGTGATTGTTGAATAACAGATGTATGACTGTTGTCCCACACTTTGTTAAACCAATGCAGCTTTTTAGGTAAAAACTCTCATTTTCAGTAACAGAGCAGCTGTTTTTCTTGATGGTTGTTTGGCAGCTATCACATCTTCCTAAACTTCCTTAAATGCCTTTGTCATTTAACCACTGTGAGCCTAAAGTTTCAGACCACAAAGATTGAATGGACCCCTTTATCTCTGTCAGAGATCACAGCCCAGGCAGAGGCAGCAGGACCAGAATTTCCTGTTTGACTTCTTCTTTCTCCCATTACTCACCTCAGCCTATTTTGCTGACAAACTCAACTGCTGACACTGTCACTCTCCTTATTGCTTCCCCCAATAGAGTTTCTATTTTTGTTCTTCAAATATATGTGTGTGCATGCACACATGAACTTTTTCAGCCCAGCAAACCAAATAAATCCCTTCCCTTCTGTTCCAACGACCTACTTCGCTCCCACAGCTAAGGATACCGTTATGCAGTTGGACGGCTTATCCCTGATGCTTACCTATGCTTTGCTGCAGCAAGATGAGCAGAAGGTCTCTCTAAAATTAAGTTTTAAATCCCCTACCTTGGGAAGTAAGGAAAAGGGCTTTTTGAGCTCAATCATATAGCTTAAATCCATGCAAGCAATTTCATCAGACTAGAGTAGTATTGGGAATTTTCCACAAGGTACTCTTCTCAATAGGATGTAAAATACAGAGAGAAATTGTTCTGATAGTCACAGCTGTTAAATTATCTGCTTAGGCCCCAGTCCCTTTGGGTAGAATGCAGATAATATTACAGGGCTCCATCTTGTTGCTTACCAGATAGTAAGCTGGGATGGCAGAGTGGAAGGGGTCTGCTTTCCCAACTAGAACAAAAATTCTTTGAGACAGATTCTGTGCTTTGGTATACTCAGTGTCTTGTCCAAAGTAGGTACTCAACAAATCTTTGTAAATGTCAAAATAAATTCAGCAAACAGGGGCATCATCTGACTTTCCCGGGGGTTTCTGAGCCAGTATATGATGTTTGGGCACAAAGTTCTGAGTTCTGATTTTCATGTTCATCGCCAGCTAAGGAGCAAGTCTGCAGAGCAAACTTGTGCTGAAGTTCTGGCCTTGATTTTACAGTCCTCCCCAGCTTTTGAGATGTCACTCCAAAACACACATGCAGCAGATCACTGGAGGAGAAGATTGCCTATTTACTAAAGGCTACCAGCACTCATGTTTCTCCAGAGAGAAAAACAGCCTCAGCACATTGCTCTAAAAACACAATCTTCCCCGTTGAGAAACTGCAGAGGTATTGAGAGCACAAGTTGCCGATAGTCTAGGCTTAAGGCTGCTAAAATAAATCAAAGTACCATTGCTCTAGTTTTGAATGATTTTGTCAATTGAAGCAGATCCATCATATTAAGTGCTTTAAGCCAAGTATCCAGAGCCTAGGAAAGTAAGAGTGCAAAATCACATTAATAAATGTCACTTAGGTGTCTATTTCATTAAATGCTAAACTTGGCTTTCTTAATAATTCCATTACCTTGAAAACAATTTGCACATTTACTTTCTGCCCCCAATAATTCTCAAATATACCTGATAAATGCCTGCAACATTACAATCATAGGAAATAAAAGGAGTTGCTACAACTCAAATATTCCAAAAGCAAAATAATAAAAAGATTTTCCAGAAAAGATAATTTGATATGCTGTGGAGTGTGGCCTCTCCCTATGAGTATCTAGGGCCTATTAAAGATTTAAGTACTGATAAATTAGGACAACTTTAAAAGAGCAATGTGCTTTTTCCTTTCAAATCAAATGAGGCATTAGAAAGTAAAAATGAGTAAAAGCCAGCACACAAACGTTTCCTTTATTACTGTTTCTTTTGTTTTTTTTCCTTTACCTTTTATCTTCCTTTTAGAAATTCCCTATAGGGACTCCCAAAATTCACATCCAATAAACAGTCTGCAGCCCAGAGTGACATATGTCCTGTGGATGACAGCTCTGACGGCTGCTGGCGAAAGCCCAAAAGGAAATGAGAGGAAATTTTACCTGCAAGGTATGACCCCGCTTTCAATATAGCAAGCCCATCCTGGATTCTTCCACACATGTACACTCCCACTACATTTGGCAAGGAGATTATCAGATTTTCTTTAATTCCCTAATTTCTTTCTTGCTGTTACACCTTTGCCTTTGCTATTTCCTTAGCTGGTATTCCCTACCACTTCACTGTCTGCTTGGAGACAGTGCCTCCTCAGTTTTCAAAACTCAGAAGAAATGTTTCTTCGTCCAGGGAGGCCTTCCAAATGCACTTGTGGATATTTCCTTCATAAACCACTACAGCACGGATTACATATTTTATTCCTATGCCAAACTCTGCATTCAGCCAGGCAGAGGCTGATACTGTTTAGCTCTATCCCTGAGGCCTCGAACAGTGCGTAGACATAGTACTTGCTCATTAAATATCTATTCAATAATGAGAATTCTATCAATAACAGCAGCAGCTATTTGCATATCGGGAGGTTATGATGTGCCAGTCATTGTGTTAAGTCCTTTCATACCTTTGCTACAACAACCATGTAAAGTGCCTGGCGCATATACTTCCTGGCAGTCAATATGAAATGAAGAAGTGAGGGATTGTTGTGCCTTTTAACCAAGGTAAAAAAAAAAAGAGTACTCAGGGTCATAGAGGTGGTAAGTGGCAGAACTACAAATCAAACATATTTGAGTTACTTAAATTAAATTTAAGCATATGAAGAAGCGGCCCAGTAATGTAGGCTTCCTTCCACTGGCTAGGTTAATGCTATTTTCTCTGGCAAAGCTCTTTTTGCATATGATCCAAGTTGTTATTGCTTTGTGACATAGAGCATCAAACTGACCCTTCAGGGATCTTTCCCCTGGGAAAATTGATAAGCCCTCTTCTCATCTCCCCTGCATTCCAGTGAAGGCTAACTTGTGAGCTATTAAAGTGGATTAAGGACTCAGCATCTTCCTATATGTGGTATTCCAAACTTGTCTCAACCGACCAGGAAGGCAGATGAAGAAATGTTAGATTCTGCCAACTGAGTGGAGTGGTAACAAGGCTGCCTCTATTAACTCCCCCATGCAGCCCTGTTAGTACATTCCTCATAGGGGTTGTCTCTTGCCTCCAGTCCCCCACTGCTCACCTATCCTCCCAGCATCTCCTTCACTTGATCAGAAGAATCTTTCTGCAAGACCTGCAGTCCTGACATTCTGCCTGTTGGAATCTTTCACTGGTTCCCCAAGGACCTTCAAGCTAGAATCCAAACTCCTTATTTACCAGGAGTTTTGTCCCCTGCCACTCACCTCATCATTCCATACACTTAAGCAAGACCCGAAGACTTGCAGTTCCCCAAAGTGTTGTGCTGTTTCCTCCCTCCATGCTTCCCTTTGTCTAGTCTGCTCTTCCCTAACTCGTCTGCTGAGCCAACTCCTATCCATCCTTCAGTCCTAAACTTTTGACATCATGTCTTTTGTGAAACCTTCCTGAGCTGCTCAAGAGGCAGCTTTCCGTGCTGTTCTCTGCCACATTGTCTCGTGCATGCCTGGGTTTTTACACGCATTGTGGTTTTTTGTTTACGTGTTTATATATCGGTTTCCTCTGCTTTATTCGTGACTTCTTTTTTTTTTTAAAGATTTATTTACCTTTTCCATTTTAAATCCCCCCTTCCCCATTTGCTGTTTTGTGTCCATTCACTGGGCAATTCTCTGTGTCTGTTTTCTGCCATCTCTTCTCATCCTCCTCCTCCAGTCTTCACCAGGATTTGATTCTGGAGACCTCCGATGTAGGAGAGAGGTGTTCTGCCACCTGCGCCACCTCAGTTCCTGGTTTTCAGAGCTTTCGGAGCATCGTCTTGTCTCTCCCCTGCGTCTCTCTCCTGTTACGTCATCATCTTGCTGCATGGCTCCCGGGGCCTGGCGGCTCACCGGCTCATACAGCCTGGCATCCCATGCGCCTTCTATATATATATATTTTTTATTTTACCGGGAGGTCCCGGGGATCGAACCCAGGTCCCTCCATATGGCAGACGGATGCACAACCATTTGAGCTACATCCGCCCCCCTATATTCATGACTTCTTAAGACAGCAGAGCTGATGTCCTATTCATCCTTGCATCCTAGCACCTAACAGGGCCCGGTACCTGTTAAGTACTTGATAAATGTTGGATGAATTAATGATTCCAATAAGTACTGAAGTACTTCCTTTTCATAGGAGGGAATAGGAACAATTTCAAAGACCCTAGACGGAGAGAGGGCCTATCCAATGGTTTCATAAATTAATAGCTACCATTTCTTGAGGGCTTCCTATGTTCAGATACACTGCTGTTTTAAATACACCATCTCTAAGTCTCACAACAACCTGCAAGGTAGATGTCATCATACACTTATTATAGTTCAAAAAACTGGGGTCTAAAAGCAGTTAGAAACCAGGACTAGAACTTAAGGCTCCCAATTTACCAGTGCTTTGTGTATTGCACCGTTTCCTTCTGCCCTCCTCCCTAGAGCCATAGAATCATCAGCCTCAGAGCCCCGTTTGTAATTGAATGTACATAAATGATTTGGCCTAGGTCCTGAGCCCAGTTACCCAGGAGCTGTTGGTAGGGCCCAGAGTTCACACAAAAGTCAGTATTTTGAAATGTTCAACGAAGACAACTCAATTCCAGAATTTGCTAATTTTTCAGGTAAAGCCAATTGGAATGTGTTTGTGGTGCCAAGCATTTGCACTGCTATCATCATGGTGGGCATTTTCTCAATGCGTTACTTCCGGCAAAAGTGAGTTGATTATACCTGTCAATCTGGTAAATGAACACTTTTAAGCAATATAGGTGTTGATGCTAAGGGTCAGGGAAATGAACACTCATACACTTTGCTGGTGGGAAGACTATAAATTTGGTCAATCTTTCTGGGCAACAAAAGTTTTTTAAAGTACTAAACCTCTTGATCTAGCAATTTCTAACTAGGAATTTATTATACATAGGTATATGCAGATAGTGACAATATGTTCACTGAAATATTATTCATAAAAGGAAAAAATCAAAAGAGCCTAAATATCCAATGATATGAGATGGCTTAAATAAATTATGATATATCCCATACTGTCATATATTATGCATCTACTAGAGATGATGTAGAAGAAAATGAAATGGCATGTAAAGATAATTGTTACATAGGAAAAAAGTAGGTTGCAAAACAGTGTGTATCTTTACTTCTTAAAAATAGTGTATACACACACACACATACATAGGAAGGTTATATTAGCATTAAATTTGGTTGTATAACATAAAAGCCAAAATAATATGACAACCTAGCTAAGTTTCTCACTCAGGTAAAGGAAGTAAACTCAGGTAAAGAGCTGGCGTGGTAACTATATAGTCATCTGGGACCTAGGATCCTTCTTTGTGCTCCACCACCCTGCACTGGCTTCCATTCTCAAGTTCATTCATGGTCTGATGGCTGCAAGAATAGCCAACATGCCTACATTATACAACCACAGGAAAAAAGGAGGAAGGTACCTACACTTCCCTTTCAAGAGCCTTCAAGGAGTCACACTTGACACTTCTGATCTCATCTTATTGGCCAGAACATGGTGAGACAAGGAAGCCTGAAAACTGTGGTATTTTAGCTGGGCTTGTTATGCCAATAAATCATGATCCTTTTCCTAAGGAAGAAGGGAAAATGGGTATTGGGTGGTGATCAGCATTCTCTTCCCCAAGAATATACACCAAAATATTAATGGTGGTTATATGGGAGATTAGGATCATAGATTATTTTAGTTCTTTCTACTTACCTGTATTTTCTAATATTTCTTTAGTAAACATGTACCATTTTATAAACAGAAATTTTTAAAAAATGAGTTAATTATTCAATACAAAGCTTTCTTCTGACACCGTATAAGGTAACAGAACAATTGTCAAAATAACTCAAAAGTCATTCTACTAGCCATTGAATATGTCTGAAAGACTTTACTGATATTTATTGAAGATTCAATGTGTGATAGATACTTCTCTTTAGGTAACCCTTGCAAAAATTTAACTCAAAAACAGTCAACTAGGATCACACACATCCTCTTCAGAGTAATAATGAGTTACCAGATAGGATGAAGGCTAAACTACTGTAACAAAGAGGCACAAATACAGTGGTTTAAATAAAATAGAAGTTTATTTCTCTCTCATATAATAGTCCTGAGGTGAGTCATCCAAGTTGGTGGGCAGCTCTGCTCCACACAGTCATTCAGGGGTCCACTTTTCTTCCATCTTTTTGGCCCACCATTCCTTGGGTATTGCCCTTATCTGAATGGTCTATACTAAGTCACGTCACATCTGCTCACATTTCTTTGGAGAGAAATTAGTCACACGGCCATGTCTCTGGCTTCAAAATTACCTCTCTCATCAAACATCAAAGCTTTTTAAAGCCAGCCTAGTGTGTCTTTAAAAAAACGTCTACTATTGGTCTTGAACTTTTAAAAAATATTCAAAATATTTAAGTCACATGTATCTATAAAAAACATTTTCAGGATTTTTTCCCTTCCATATCATAAAAATAAAAATAATCTATATTCATTTTTAAATATTTTCAAAAACCTGGAGCTAGAAAGAATAAAAACCTGTATTTCCTCCCATTATTAAACACAACCATTATTAACAATTTGGATGTATTTTCCTATATTTTTTCATGGCATTTTTTTTTTTTTGCATAGTTATGTTCAAGCTATTTATACCATTTTGTTCATTTTTTAGCATAAAAATTTCTCTGTCATTACAAAATTTTTGTAAACCTTCTAATTAGCTAAATAGAAGCTTCCCAAGCATAGGGACCATGTGTTCTCATTCACTGTTCTATCCCCTGCCTTTGGCCCTGCACTGTTCATATATTAGGGTTTGACCAATGTTTATTGAATGCATGGGTGAAGAGTGATAAGATAGCTAAACAATGCATTGAGTGGAATTTCCAGGATTTTATCTAGCAAACCCCAAGAGGTTGAACCGACTCCTTATTATCAATCCAAACTTCACAGAAAACTACTCCAGCCTTGGATAAAGCATCATCTTTCTCCTTTAGTGTTTATATTTTACTCATTTGCATGCAAAGTAACTCCTAGACTGAAATCACTGCACTAAGAACCTGTGCTTCTATGCCACCATGTGTGCATTGACCAAAATGTCATTGTTTTCTTTATCTGCAGGGCATTAGTTCTCCTTTCAGCCCTCAGACCTCAGTGGTGCAGCAGAGAAATTCCAGACCCAGCAAATAGCTCATGGGCCAAAAACTATCCCATCATGGAGGTAAGGTATAAAACCATAGTGGTTATTTGATGGAGTACTAGTGACCACGGCATCTAAGCTTCCCATTGTTATAAGGAAACCCAAATCCTCAGTCCCTATGGATAAGCTGAGGTCACTTATGCTGTTATCATCTGAATCATCACCCTCAGGTTTCTTCCTGGGCTCAAGAGCAACACAGGCACAAGAATTTTATGAAGCTTGTGACCAAAAGACTAAAATGGAATACGCTTACATTCCTCTCTTCACCTCAACTTCTTTCAAAAGAAAAAAGAATGCAAGTATTTTTTGCCATTTTCCAAGCACTAGCCTCAGCATTGAGTCACCTAAGAGAACTGGAGCTTTATCATTACTTTCCCAGTCCTGTCTGAGCCTAGAGCAGACAGACAGAATACAGACTGTTTTGGTTTTGGCAGGAAGCCAGTATAGCATACTATTCTGCAAGGAAAAGGTTTTAAAGGAGGAGAGATACTCAGGGAGAGAGCTGAAAGTAAAGGAAGGGAAGTGAGCAGCTGCAGTATAGTCTAAGGAGGTGAAAACAAGCCCAATGGTGGGCAAGATGATCCGTCTCTGGTGGAAGGGTCTGGAAGTTGAAGGTATCTAAATATGGGGCAAGGCTATTTTTCATTTAAGGGGAACATGGGAGGGAAGCAGTACATCAATTTTCTCCCAATTGTCTGGGGCCTTGGAAGACCCAGACTTCCTTTTTCAAACTCACAACCCTTCTCCTCTAAGATTTTCTCTTCAGTTACCCAGTGCATCCACATCCTTCTCCAGGCCAAAAGCCAGTGGTCCCAGCCTCTGATTAGGGAAAGAGCTAGTCTCAGTCATATCTGCTTCGGAAGGAATTTAAGTCACTACAGCTTAGTGCCTTTAGAATCAGGTTTAGAGCAAACTCTGCCTCTGCTACTTACTATGTGTATGACCCTTGGGCAACTTGCCCAAGTATCTGAGCCCTAGTTTTATTCTCTGTAAAATAGGAATTGACAATACCTACCTGTATACTGTTGTGTGGCTTAAATAAGGTGTCATGTAAAGCAAATGGATCATAAAAGGCAAAAATCATTTACGTTCTTTCCAAGACCCATACTTTGAGGGATTTTGTACCTGTTAAGTCACAACAGCAAGAATAGTAATAACCACACTATATATATATACACACACACACACACACACACACATACACACACCAGGCACTATTTTAAACATTTTGCATACATTAACACTTAATCCATACAACAGCTTTATGAGGCTGTACTCTTATTATCCTCATTTTTCAGATAAGGAAACTGAAGCACAGAGGAATAAATAACTTGCCAAAATTAGCTAGCTAGTAAATGGTGGATACTAGATTCATATTCAGACAGGCTAACTCCAGACCACATGCTATCCACCAACATAATATGCATTCTAAAAGATCTTTCAGCACAGAGTAAAGGGAGTATTTCTAGCAGTCACTACCTTCAAACTGAACAGACTAACAAGGGAGGTGTTCACATGATGAGACCTCATTCAGTGGCAATATTGTAATGACCTAAGGAAAGCACTTTAGAAGGAGTGGAGCCTTAGAAGGATACCGTTGTTAGTGTTAGAGGGGATTCAGGTACTAAGAGCTGAACCAGCTGAGCTTTAAGTTCTCTTCCCATGCTGAGATTCCACAGTCCCATGTCCCAAAAGCCTGAAATAGCACAATAGCAGCTTTGGAGTCACGGGCTCTGCCTGCCTCTGCCTGGCCGTCAGGGGATAGAGGCACAGAGAGCCACTGAAGGGCCCATAAAAACCCTAGAAGAAATTCTGAGAAAGAGGCACAAAGAGTTAGAAAAAGTAACACAGGTAGAAGGTAACAAAGAACTTACCACACACATGCCCAAAGTTGTATAGTGTATGTTCACTGCAGCATTATAAATAAAAGCAAAAAACTAGGTACAGTTTAAAGGTCCACCAGAGGGGCAGGTTAAATATTTTGGGTACATCCATACAGCAGGTTATTACGCTACTGTTTAACAGAATGAAATATTCTGAATATTTCAGAATGAATATGTGCCTAAAGAGTTCCAAAATATTTTAGGTGAAAAAAAGCCAAGTTTATAGCAATTATATATGTGGGTTGCCAAGTGTACATAAAGGAGGGAGATTTTATACACACACACATCCCCAGTATGTACACAGACTATTTCTGGAAGTATACATATGATACATATGAAACTGATAATGCTGGTTGCCTCTGGGAAGGGGGGTGGGCATATGAGGACCACTTAATTTTCATTCATATTCCCTTTGAAGTTTTTGTTAGAAAATACTAAGTGCATATATTTATTTTTCAAAAATAACCAATGAATTAGAAAATTTTTAAAAAAATTAACTAAATTAAACATGGCCTCCAAGATGAAGGCAGCCTCAGAATCCATTTGGCTTGACCCTTGAAGTGGGTAGTTTGTTTTTAAAGAACCAAACTGCTTTTCTGATGCTTGGCAGAGGCAGAAAATAGAAACACAATAGCCTGTCCTTCATCTCCAGTAAAATGTGCTTTGAGCTTTCAGGCCTTACATCTCCCTACTGTTTCCTAAGATATGGCTGAAAAAAACACATCTTGAAGCCCTGGAGAAAAGGCCCAAATCATAAAGGGAATTATTGAGATGTTACCTGTTTTGAGCTTGTAAAAGCTTAAAATAAGTGTTCATGAAGCGCCTGAACCAAAAGTGGTTTAAGAGGGCTTTCCCCCTGTACTTGTGAGCCGAATTTTGCTTTGTAAAAGCTCTGAAGAGTAGCATCTCAATATTGCCAAAGCTTTAAAGATGGCACAGCAAATATCACCTTTTGAAAACAAGTCATTTCCACACTCTGCACAATCTCTCTCACATCTGTGGTAGCAACACTTTGGGAGTTCTGCTTTCCAAAGCAGACCAACTTGCTGGGCCAGTTTGCTTAATGAAGGGCAAAGACCAGACTCCCAAAAGAGAAACATACATACCCTCTATCTTGTCAGGGCCCTCTGGAAGACTCTGGAAGTCTGTTCTGAGACAGCAGCACTGTTCACTTTCTGGACATTTATCATGTTTGAGGTGGTGGGAGGCACGTAGAACTGAGGAAATGTCAGAGGCCAATCAGACCAAACCCACCTGCAGGATTTGTCATTTGAAAAAAGTGGGAACTGGGGTCCAGAGAAGTTGAGGTTTCCAATTCCATAGAGTGCCAGAGTTGGGACCGGTACCCAGGGTTTTCCTATCTCAAGGCTAATTTTTGTTGGGCTACTCCTCCTTCCTTAAGACATACTCCCTGCATGCAGATGGCTTACAGACATATTTTAAAAAAAAGAAAAAAAAAAAAAAAAAAAGTGACAGTACAAAGCATCACATGCCAGGACCCTAGTGGGTAGTTTCTTCACTGTTGCCCAAGTTCAGTGGAAGGATAGTCTCTAGGGACTTATTGGAAAGAAGGCATCACACAGAAGATAGTGGGGCATACACAAGTAGAGTAGACTGGCAGTGGAAGCAAAAGTGTGGTGGTGGAACTGAGAACGAAAAAAAAAAAAAAAGTATGTTTAGTAAAGACCAGGACAGTGTGACTGAAATGACAATTTCTGAAGAGAAATGCTGGAAAGTGGGTTGAGGGTGATAGTCGTACAGGAATTTTATGGCCAGGCTAAAAGGGTGAAACTTGACATATATTTAAAGGGTTTGGAACTCTGCTTTAGAAAAATTGGGCATTCAGTGTGTAAGATAGTTTACATGATGTAAAGAGGGACTGAGGCAGAATTAAATCCTATTAAAAGAAATGTTAAGGTGGTGAGAAGTCGGATCTGGGCAATTAACTATGTAAAGGAAAGAGAGATGCATGACTTTGAAGAGCTGTTAACTGACTGGATGTTCAAAGGACAGGAAAGATAGTAAGTGAAAGAATAACAGACAAAATTAGTGGTATGGAGAAGAGGATGAAAATTTCTGTAAGTTATTCCAGAGGTGTCTTAAAAGTAGATCTGATGAGGTGATTATCCTGCCTAAACCTGTCAGACAAATTCCAATTCTTCAACATCCCTTTAAGGCCCTTTATGATGTGATCCCCTCTGATTTCTGAAGCCTCAGTTTGCCTGCCATAAGAAATAAATAGCAGGTTGCAGAATATACCAGTTCTTCTTGCCTGTCCTCCCCATCTGGCAAATACTACAGATCTTTCAGGACTCAGCTCAAGTGTAACCTTATCATTTGTGTAGTATGTCTTTCCTGACTCTGCCTCTATACAGGGTGCCCTCTATCCTACAAGAAAAGCAGGTAGCACAGTTTGATTCACATTACAAAGTCTGAAGATTGAGGGTAGTGAATCACGGGCTAGGGGTTGGAAAGAAAGTCTCTGACTCCTGATTCTGCTTCTCTTCCCTCACAAAGTCAAGGGTCCACTCTCACTTCGAGCTGAGAAGGCAGTGCAGGCTATGAGGCATTTGGGAAGTCAGATTTCAAGGTTACTTACACAGTGACAGGAAGCTCTTCTTTCTCCTTTCTCTCAGAAGATGCAGCTGCCCCTGGACAGGCTCCTGACAGCCTGGCCCAATCCTGAAGAACCTGAGACCCTGGTCATCAGCGAAGTCCTTCATCAAGTGGCCCCAGTCTTTGGGCATCCCCATCACCCCAAAAGGCCAGAAAAGGAACAAGGAGTCCAGACTCACTACACCTCTGAGGAAGACACAGGATATAATGCCTCAAGCCCACCACCCCCACAAGCTTTCACAGATGAGACAGGGCAACTAGTAGATCTATACAAAGCACTGGGGAACAGGGGCCCTGACTCAAAGCCAAGAAAGTCAGCCAGTCCCTTGACAGCCTTCCCAGTGGATTACCCTCCCACCCATGAGGGCTACTTGCCCTCCAACATAGATTATCTCCCTTCACACGAGACTTCTATCACTAACCCTCTGGAAGAACTGGAGCCTCAGCACATCTCTTTCTCTGTTTTCCCCTCAAGTTCTCTTCACCCACTCCCCTTTCCTTGTAGTAAGCTGACTCTGGATCAGTTAAAGATGGGTTGTGGCTCCAATGAGTCCCCAACCAGTACAGAAAGTCCCATCTACCAAGCCTCTCTCTAGGAGGGATAAAATCACCTACTCCAGGATCACCTCTGGGTGCTACTATCAGTTTTGGCTGCAGCTGGAGGGCAGGCAAGCCAGTTCATGGTAGCTCAGGAACTGAGAGCTTTCACCCAGATACCTCATCTTGCTTTCCCCAAAGCCTTAATATTACATCTTCCACTGTGTGGACCTAGAGACTCCAACCTGAGTTCCTAGCTGCTTGGCTATGGTGACAAGGAAAAAGGAGAAGCAAACTTACTAGCAATGGCACAGTCCAGAGGACCATTCATGCAACAATATTTATAAAGCACCTACTACATACCAGAACCTTATTGCTCTAGATCAGTACTGTTCAACAGAACTTTGAGATAGAAATGTTCTATATTTGCCCTACCCACAGCCATATGGAATGTGTCTAGCAAGACTGAGGATCTGAATTCTGATTGAAATTAAGTAGCCACCCATGGCTAGTGACTACCTTTCTGAACAGCACAGCTCTAGGCCGTGGATACAATGGTGAGAATTACAGTGAGCCTTCAAAACAAATCAACCAAACTTTAAGGAAGACATAAAAGAGACGGTGAACACTAGAAAGGGGTCCCCCAAATGGTCATGACTGTCATTTGTGGAAGCCTAAAAAATGTACTTTTTAGATTATTGTGGTTTTACTTTGCTTTCAATCTCATATGATGAATCAAGGGCTTATGGTGGAGTGCTACTGTGAACACACTGTAGAAGTGTTTCCTTGGACAAGGAAACTACCCCTCTCTGGATCTCATATGTCTTGTAAAAGGGTGGGCCAAAGGCTGTCTGACCCCTTGTTTCATCTTCTTTAAACTAGCAGGTGTTGTCCACAGGACGAGGGCTGTGTCTACAACCCTGACCTCAAGGTCACACTGACAAATTGTCCCCTGCTCTCAAAGCCATGCTTTCCTTCCTCATTAACTCTTAGCTAATCCTCAGGCAGCTCAAGTTTAGCCTGGGAGATAATTCTCTTTTCCATAGCATGAACATGGAACATGACCCATGTTTTACACCTTGAAAGCTGTGCTCTGGCTTGTCACCCTCTGCTCATTTCTACCTCTACCCCTTCATTACAGACACTTCTTCCACAAGCTAGAGGGAAGAGTTCTTGTCCAAACTAAAAGCTATACTCTCATTCAGATAGTGCACTCCCAAAATAAGATGCAAAGTCCACAAATATTTTCTAAAATTCCTGTCCAAATCTGGGGTCTACCCCCTATAACCTTCACCATTTAAACTATCCTTTCTATTTTCATTAGCAAAAGGATTTCTTATAATCTGTACTTCTTCCCTAACCTAGCAGCTGTGTGTTCATGATTTACAATGTGGTCCTGTATAAAAAACTGTTCTCAGCCTTCTGCTTTACCAGATTTCTCTCAAGTCTAGAGCAGGGGTTCTTAACCAGGGGTCCACAGACGACCAACTGTGGAAAGATTTCAGGGGGTCTGTGAGCTTGAATTGAAAAAAATCAACTTATTTTCTCTGACCTCTGAAATCTACCATCCTTCACTTATGAATGTACGCAATAAATTATAATAGTATTCATATCACTTTACAGTTGTTACAAATCCTGAAAAATCATTTACGCTCATCCATACTTCAAAATTACAGTTGTTAGATCCCACATTAGTTGAGTGTCATGAAACTATCTGCTGCTACAATCTGAGGGATCCATGGAAAAAAGGTTACGAACCCATGGTCTTGAAGTTGCAGTCACGAACATTTGCTCTGCTTGTTCACACTGAAGCTCTTTATTCATCATTTCCTATTTCCTGCCATTCCAGACTTAGGATAATTAGTCCTCCCAGGCTTTGCTTTACATTTCTATCCACACCATGGTTCCTTTGACTCTGCTGCACCCAGGATGTAGTGTCCCGTGTTATGACTTTGTTTGCCATGGACCATAACAGATAAGGCCACCTCCTCAGAAGCAAACCAACCTACCTCTCTTGGTTGTTGAATGCTGACTTTACTGCTTTCTTGCAGTATGTTTTACCTACCTTTTGCTTCTTTTTGATTACCTGAAATTCATTTTAGGCACTCTTCTTCCTCTTTCTCAATACCCAACTCCCCATATCTCCCTTTTATCCCCTGTATTTTCCCTTCTTAAAGCCTCAGGTGGATATTGCATTTCTCATTTGTCTTAGAAAACAATTTTAAAAATAAAAAGGTTGAATTTGACACCTTGAAGCCTTCCTTGACTGCCTGAGGCTGAGGCACATTCCCCTCCTCTGTGCTCCCCATAGCACTGACTTCCTCTACTGGACCTAAACGTGAAAGCAGGAGCCACAACAATGTTACCCCAGCACTATGCCTGGTCTATAGTAGGCTCTCAATAAAAAGTAACTGAAGTAGAGGTCACTTGCCACCTTTCATCTTGTTTCTTCTGTTCAAGAAATCAGTGCCTGCCTCCTTTTATTGGGTCAATACAGTTTGTATTTGTTCCTCTTCATTCCCAACCCTCCATTTCACCCATTTTTTCACTGACAGCACTTCTAATATAGAGAGGCACTTCCTATTTTAAAGACACAATTTTTCTTTCACAGAAACCAGAGTCCACCTTCCTTAGAGACATTAGGAAAGCAAAACTAGTATTATCTAGTTGGGGTTTCCCCCCTTTACTGCCTTCCTCCCTCCACTCTCTCCCAATTTTTCAGCTTCATTAGCCTACAACTATAAATATTGTAGTTGTAGTTGCAATTCATCAATTCCCTGAGGCCAGTGAATGAGATGCCAACCCAGGCACTCCCTATTTTATTTTATTCATCTCTCCCTGTTCAATTTTTCTCTCCATGGGTTTTCACCTGATGTGCCTGCCAACTGTCAAGCCCTCCAAAGGAGACATGTTTTTCTCTTCCTAGCCTGGAAGACTGGTGGGCATTCACATTATCCACCCTTATGAAAGGATAGGTGAACTCTCATGATTGAAGCACCCTCTTGAATAAGAGATCATAAAGGTCCCTCCTTACCCCTAAAAAACATAGGCAATTCAATCAATTGGCTAACTGACCAATGGTGAATAAAAGCAAATTGACCGACCTACACCAGAATCTGCAATAGATTAAAATTAAAACCTTGCAAAACACACACATATGCACACGCATGCAAACACATTAAAGAAAAAAATTGGGCCCATTCGAGGGCAGTTGGGAATCATTCCATAAAATTTGAATAAGCAACTCTATTTCTATCAATGTGGCCCTTAAGAAACAGTATAAACATTCTTAAGTTGAAGACAGGATTTATCACATTATGCAGAAGAAAAATTCTCAAATGCCGTTCAGTAGGTACTTGGTTAAATCATGATATATCTATAAATGAAGATAATAAAATAATGAAATAATGAATTGAATGGAATCTAAGATTTCCTCCTTTTGTTCTGAGTAAGGAAAAATGCTAATTAAACTGTAATGTGCCATCTATGTGTTCTATGATGCACTCCCCCCCCTCCCCCATATTTTAACATAAGGTCTGAGATGAGACCTTAGAATTGATGAAAAACTTATTAGGCAATCTTAAAAAATGTTCAACATCTGGCATGGAAAATAGCCAGTTACAAAAGGCTGAATAGGACTCTCAAACTTTCATAAAAACCAAAATGCTAACCATCATTTCTAGGCCATAGGGCTTTTGTAAAAAAAAAAAAAAAAAAAAAAATTTTTTTGGTATTATCTTAATCACAAATACTCTTTACTCTTGTGACTGGACCAAAAAAAAAAAAAAAAATTACCAATTTCTTCTCAAAACCCTAAGTCAGGGGTCTAGTGACAGATCCTACTGACTACTTTAGAGACATTTCTTTGTGGTTCGTGTCTCTCTTGCCCTCCACCATCATCTGTCAATGTCTGGCACTTTCATTGGTCATCACTACTCCTTTCACACAGTAAAAAAGGCTAAGTAGATGACACGTGATGGCAAAGGTTAGGGTTAAGATATTACGGTAATAACTCAGTCAGTGGATCTTTGAAATCCAGAGTTTATAAAACAAGTCAATTTCCTCCAAATTACCATTCTAACAGGAATTAATGATTAATAATAGAATCAAGTTAAATGCATTAGTACATGCAGCTTTCAAGTGCTTTAACTCAGTTCTCACAACTACTAAAGTAGACGATATTTTTATTATACAGATGAGAAAACTAAAATGAAATACAGAACTAGTAACTTGGGAGTGGATGTGGCTCAAGAGGTTGAGCTCCTGCCTCCCACACGGAAGGTCCCAGGTTTGGTTCTGGTGCCTCTTGAAAAACCAAAAAAAATGAACAAGCAAAACAAAACAAAACACAACTAAGGGAAGCCGATGTGGCTCAGTGGTTGAGTGCCTCAGTGGTTGAGTGCAGGCTTGGTCGCGGCCCCCAGTACCTCAAAACAAACAAAAAAACTAAGTAACTTGCCCAAAGCCACACTTGTACCTGATAGCAGATAGAATGGATCCAGAGCCTATCCTTTTAACTAGCTCTATAATTCCTTTCTAAGCAAATGACTGTTCTACAGATAGGTTTACGTCAATTAGGGTTACAAGTTATTTTTACTACGTAACTAAAAACTGGTATTCCCATACTTGTAAAGTTCTAGTTCATTCTAGGTTCTTGAGAAACCAACCTAAAAACTCACATAAACTTTAACACAAATAATACCTGGACATATAATCCACTCATGAATTTATCTCCCAACTAAACCTAAATTCTTTAATACAAGCCACAGGTAGGCCATGGAAAGGAAACACCACTCCCAAGAAAGTTCATTCTTTTAAGGAAACTGATAAATGGAGTATTTAAAGCTATACATAAAAACACTAGGCTTTTCAATAGAAATGCAACCAGAGCAATGTGCTATCTGAACTAAAATAGCTATAACTACCCAACTTACCTACTTATTTTCCCAAATGAAGACTGTTTCTTAAACAAAAAGGAATTAGGACTGCATTTGACTCAATTTTGTTGCTTGTATTAATTGCTGAAAGATAAAGATTTTTCCTTCACCCTATGGTAACAGGCTCCTTATTTTTCTAGTGGTCATTTGTTTTCATTTGCAAGTAGCAAAACCATTTATTATAAAGTTGTTCTGCTAGGATTTCAATCACATTTCTAAGAAACATACACATTACTTGATGACATGGGCTTTTTTTATAGTCAATTCAGGCCACTTTAAAAGTTCTCCATTAAAAATCCTACCATTAAATGATCCTCTTCTTGCCTAGGGGCAAGGGAATGTTAGGTGAGGTTCAAAATACTTTCTCTTAACCATTTCAGAAATATTACCACATACAGGTAAAAAGACCCAGGAAATACAATCCTAGGTTTTCAGAGAATAAATTCATCACAAAGGCTCTCAATTTTCTGACAAGGCAAGAAAGTCTGTAAGTGGAACATTTTCCCAAATTCAAAAAACTAAAAACGTTCTTTCAAAATTTGATGAAAACTATTAAAAACACCTGTTTAAAAAAAAAAAAATCTCAATCCAGCTGCTAAAATGACAATGTCTCCCTGCAAATCTGTTAAGAATGTGGCTATGTAATCTGAGGATACTTCTCGTGTGGTCCAAATGAAGGAGCCTTGGGGAGCAAATGTAGCTCAGGGGGTGAGCACCTGCTTCCCATGTAGGAGGTCCTGGGTTCAATCCCTGGTGCCTCCTAAGAACAAAACAAAACAAAACATAACAAATGAAGGAGCCTGAAGACCCTCCCCCAAAAAGTCAAAGTGAAAGTAGGATGTTCCAAGATTTCATTCAGAGAAACATCTTTATTCCACTACAAGGTGAGTAAAAGACCATTTGCCTTCTCTTCACAATTCTGTAGAAAATATTTGCTTCCTAAGGTTTTTCTCCACTTTTCATATTTAAAACTCCATTTGACTGGATTCCTTTGCATTCTTACAAAAACACTCAGATAACTTCTTTTAGTTTTAGCCCCTCTGGTCTATGGCAGAGGAGCTGAAGAAAAAGATTTTTAAAAAACAAGTACTTTTGATCTGCTTGCAACAGTGTAAAAAGGGTAGTGGTTACAAATACTTTGCAGGAATAATTAAGTCTTTAATTCTCCAGCTATAGATGCAATCTTCAAATCAACTAAAAAATTTTTTTTCTAAGTCCATAAACAACTTTACAGTTTCACAACCCTAATTAGCAAGAGACTGATTATCCTGAAAAGAAGGAACATCTATGCTCTTCTCTAACAGGCAAGCACTGGTTATTTAAATTCTTCAAGCAACAGTTTATTGGCAATTTTCTGTTAAAGACTGTCCATCTTCTCCTGAAGTCAACTTCTTTCCCCTATGTCTGCATTTTCACTTAGCATTACACGGCATCAAAAGCCACTTCTCTACTTTAGTCAAGATGACTTCCAACTCTAGCATTTGGCTCAAGATGCACCAGGTCATACACCTTTTAATAAAAAATGTAATCTAGATTATGTTGATATAGTGACTAAGTGCCACTTAAAACTTCAAGAGATACTGTCATTATGAGCAAAATTTTGTCTGAGGCACACAAGACATACCTGCTGGGTATATATATTTTTTATCCTATGACAAGTGATCCAATGCAACCTGCCTTAAAAAAATCACTTTATCCAATTCAGTTTCCTCATGCATTCTTCAGAAGCTTCTAATTTAGAGTTCAAAACCTATGATGAAGCCATGGCAAACATGCAAAGAGTATACTACAAACTTGGAACATGAAATCAAGTTGAAACCAAATTATCTGGTCTTTTAAAGGAAAAATTCTTTCTTTTTTTACCTAAAAGAAATGTGCAAGTTGAGAGCTGAAATTAAGAATTTCCAGGGAAAAAATACAAATTAAATAAAGCAATTCTATCTCTAAACAAAGAGGTATCTCAGTGTTTAGTTCAATTAACGAATCATGAAGGCCTAAACATGGTCAGCCATGAAATGGCAAAAAAAGAAAAAATTTCTTTTATGTGTTTAGTCATCAATTTCTTTCCAAAACAATCCTGGCAGTCTAAACTGTCAAAATATCTCAACAAGTGCTCATCTGAAGTACTGTCAGTGTGGTTGCCAAATGAAGCAAGATTTCTCTATAAATTATTACACTAAAAGTGTGAAACAAGGACTTCAATATGCAAACATCCCAAAACAAAGTTTCTCTCCGATTATAGTCATCAGCTAATGGAAAATTTTAGCTCCATTTTGAATCTGACAACATTCTGGATAGCCAAATATCAGGAACCAAGTTAAGTTGGACCACTTTATACAGAATCTTCATTCTCAGAATATGGAAACAAATGCCATTCCTTCAAATTAGAGAACTTTTAGATCCTAAAAATCTAGAAATGAACCCACTGCAAATGCAATTAAGAAAATATAATGCAAACATATACAACTGTCCAAAGACAAGCAACCTTCCATTTTCCCTACTCAGTTCAATAATACAGTATCAGAATTCTGAAAATTAGCCCTAAATTTCCACATTTCTAATGACGTGACAATATAGCTACTTAAGGAATAAAACCACCACAAAATCTGGTTCACAGCAATTGTCTCATCACCTGGTGTGAATTAATATGTAAGTTTAAAAATCCATAATAACTCAGAGTTCCCAGACACAGTTACCAACAGGTTATCTTTTATACAGTATCTCCCATGCACAAGACTTAGGAGACTACCCATACAAGTTTAAGTGCACTAGGATTGCCATACCCCTCCAAATGGGCAGCAAAAAAAGGATAAATATCACTGATTTAAAATGCTAAATACCTATATATAGTTAATACCTCAAACAGAAACAACTTGGTAAATTGTTTTCTAACTTGTGTGTACCATTTCTCACCTTCCATTTTAAAGCAAACAATTGACTCAGTCAATACAGAAGTAATCAGTAGCATAAAAGCTAAATTCTGGCCAAACGATATTCTGAGTAATCTCTTAGAAATCCATTTACCAAAAGCCATTAACTCCTCCCCAGCACAACATATAAAGTTAACTAAAAACAACATGAATATATCCAAGTAGCCAGCAACATCTTTTTTTTTTTTTTTAATTAACACTTAAGAGGCTATCAGATACCTTGCCCTTACCTACCTTGTAGGTGAAAAGGTTGCTTTAAAAAATTACCTTACATTTCGTAACTTTCCATGGGCTAGAACATTTGTAACTAAACTAAACTTTTAAAGATCATTTAGGTTGACCTAGGTGTGACAGCTTAGATGAAGAGCCAGCAAACTTCTATAAAGGGCCAAATAGTAAATATTTTAGGCTTTGCAAGCTACATTTAAGTCTCTGCAGCCTGTTTTTTTAACCCTTTAAAAACGGAAAAGTTGGGTAGTGGTGTAGCTCTGTTGATTGCTTCCATGTATGAGGTCCCAGGTTCAATACCCGGTGCCTCCTTAAAAAAAAAAAAAAAGTAAAACCCATTTAGGTCAGGGACTGAACAAAAACAGGCCACAGGGTGAAGTTTGCTGACTTCTATGTTTGATATTACAGTTTAAATATGATACTTCCAATAGTAGTACTTTCATCTGTGGCCAAAACTTTGATGGTTCCAACAAATTATCTTTAGAATCTACTCACTTTCTGAAATTATTTAGCTTCTCATCCTTTATATTACAACCCTGTTTTGAATTATTCTTAGTTTGAAACTGACCTGTTTCAATCACTTCTCAAATGACCTCCCAATTTGTGGAACTCAAAAAAAAAAAAAGATTCCTAAGTCAAGAGAACTTGCCCAAAATAAGGCCTGGATAAGACTAAGTAAACAGTAGTTGAACCCAAATTTCTGAAAGTTGCTAAGTAATGTCATCCCAATGATAAAATCTAACCATTTTGAAAACAAAGTTGAAAGCCTATTTTATTTTTAATAGTAGTGTCTGGTACCTTTGATTTTACTGCCTTGTTACTGAGAACATAATAATAATCAAGTTTCTGGGCTTTCTTCACCTAATTTGGAGATCTGGCTTATTAACTGTTCAAACCCTATTTACATGTTAATCTCAGAACTGTTTAGGTTAAAATCTATTTTCTGGGCAGATGTGGCTCAAATGGTTGGGCGTCTGTCTTCCATATGGAGGGATCTGGGTTTGATTCCCGGGACCTCCCGGTAAAAGAAAAAACAAAACAAAACAAAAAATCTATTTTCTAAGCATAAAGAAATAAGAATTATTTGCACCTGAGAGCCCTAGAATTTGCTGTACCAATTAGCTCCACCTTGGGCTACATACATACCCATTAATATATGTGCCATAATAGCCCCAGATAAACAAAATCTTACTTTAAGGGGAAAAATTTAAATATAAGCATTATCTTTGAGGGTTAAGATAAGAAACAGATAAGAAACCAGGAAGCACAAAGTCAGCATCAGCTAGGTTCTAGCAGCTTCACATTTCTCAAGCTATTTTTTTTTTAAAAAGCTTTTATGTGGTTCCTTTCACATAATGCTTAGTGTTCCATTAAAGATACATTTTAAAAAATTCAATCTAGAATATTTAAACTTTGTATGCAACTGCCCAATAGCATTAACACTGTTTCTATTTCACTGCAACTATTTCTAGCCATTAGAAAATTGAAAAAATGAGAATGGATTCTTAATATTCTCCTTCCAAACAAACCCATAACAAAAATGAGCCCCAACTGTATTTACAACCCTGAAGGATCATGCATCCTGCTTCCATTTTTCAAAATAAAACTGAAATAAAATCACTGTATTTATAGTACCTGGTGATACATTTAATAATTTTTCGTAACTCAAAACAGTTATTTGTCTAACAATAAACCTATCCCAAATCATTTCCATGCAAACTGAAAATATCTCAATTAAATTTTCAGCTCTGGTATTATTTCTATTTAAAAGCAATAAGGCGTAAGTTCACTAAAACATTCCATCAGAACCACCATTAATATTTTAGGAATCTGTACCCTGTAAGGGATTTTCTCTTAAGAGTATTTGTACCTATTTGTCAATAAAAAATGGCATTCAGTATGATTACTTTCAAGCTCAAAACTTTGCTAAGACACTAATTGTCATGTGTCAATCCTTGAAATTCATTAAGTGTTCAACTTTCTTAATACTCAAGATAGGTGTCACTCCCAAAATGTGACAACAGCCTGGTTTAACAAATAAAAGCTCCAGATAAACAATATCTTACTTTAAGGGGAAAAATTTAAATATAAGCATTATCTTTGAGGGTACACAAACAGATAAGAAACCAGGAAGCACATGACAATAAATGGGATCCTACTTAAGCTTGTTTTATGACTTTTTAAGAAGTGAGCATGAAAATAAATCTTTATTTATTTTCTGTTATTACCCACCAATAAGAGAAAGGTTCACAGTTTTAGCTCTTGACACAAAGTGAACTAGGAAGCAAATTTACATCCATCAGATACAACTAATGGACCAACTTTTAAAACCTCAGGCTATCTTGAAAGCTTCCAACATACCAGATATTGCTGTGAATGCTCTACTGACAGAATGCCAGCACAATGGCTAGCAGTGAGAACTTGTGAAGTGTTTTTTTATTTATATAATGGGTGTTATCTATAATATGTCACTAGAACTCCAGAGGTTTATAAACATGTCAGATGTTGAGAAGCAACTTAGTTAAAAGCCTAAACACTTAATAGAGTATGCTCCAATCTCAAGAAGGGTCAATTGTCCACATGGACTAAATTAATACTTGCCTCTGGGTAAGCAGGTATTCTTTGTAAATATTCTTAAAAAATTGTATTTGACATTAGCACCAGTGCAGAACATGCTCAGCATCATAAGATCCAAAACACCAGCACAAGTTTTAACCATCTTTAAAAAAAAAATCATGTCCTTCCTATTAAGATGTCGGACTAGCAGGTCATCAGATTAATAAATCTAACACAAATGATTAACTTTTACTGTACAAATTTCTTTCAGCAGTATTTTGAGAGAACCAATCAGTTAAACAGCAAACATTTTAAGATATTCACTATTTTAAAAAGTGGGCATTATCTTACATAGAAAATTACTGAAAACTCAGTGACTAAAGATCTTTAAAACTTTAAATAAAATTCCTTTCCTATTTGTCAATAAATGTGACAGAAGTATAAAAAAAAAAAAATCCTAGAAAACCTGTTTATTCATCATTCCTAAGTATTTTTTTAGTAAGTGGTGTTGCTCCTGTTCAAGGAATTCATTATTAACCTAATTATCTAATGGGGAAAGAGGGAAACATACTTGTCACCTTTTGTGGAACATACTTTAATCTATCAACTAAGACCAAAATTATTAGCAACATAAAGAATTTGGAAACAAAAATATTTTTGGTTTATATTTTATGGATGGTGCTGCTGTTCCAACCTTATAAAGTAAAGCTGTCTGCTTTCCGAAGTCCAAATATTAAAATACTTCCCCATCTCATCATGCTAACCAGTGTCCTTTGGTTTCTTTAAAACAGAGGAGTTAAAGGGTTGCTGATTATAGATGTACAAGTTTGATATGGGGGCCTTTCACACAGAAAAATCATACTGAATGGCCAGACACTTAACTTTACAGGAACAGTTTAAATATTATGCATTAACCATATCAACCTATTCCACCCACCCTGTTGGAGAGGGAAAAAAATCCACACCCATTTAACTATTTCACTTGATAGGATTTATCTCCCAACAATAAGTAGCTTAAACAACTTTCACCCATCTTGTTTGACTTTTAGAATGGGAAAGTCACATATTTTTAAGTACATATAGCTGAAATTGTGAATGATAACTTGAACCTAATAAACCATGCATCACTGCAGGAGCAAGGTTAATAAACCTATGTGCTTTGAATTTGTTCAAGTACTGATATTTTGTATATAAAGATTTAGCATATATAACAGCTATCACGAGAATTGAAAAGATTTTCCCCAAAAATGAAAATATTAAAACTAAGTTAAAATAGTAGTTAGTATTTCACACAGCATAAAATTTGACAAATCAAGTATACATGTCCCAGTTGACCATGTGTGAAAATGCAAAGCAGGTATTAAAATTGATATGTCCAATATTTAAAACCAGCTTGTAATTAGGGGAACATCTAAATCCTTAATTAAAAAACACAAATGAAGTGAAAGCTTTAAACTGGTACACACTGTTCACACCTATATTTCAAGTTTGGAAATGCATATTTGCAAGCAGCAATACAAAAGTATTCATGAAGAATGCATAATCTCTGAAAATTATGAAAACATCCCTGCTACCAATACATTTCTAAATACAAAACTGACTACCATATTTGTTACTTCTGTGTAGCAAGAGAAGTTCATTTTCAAAACAGATAAAATTCAGTCTTTAGGTGTGAATGGTATGAATGACAGTCTTTTTTTTTTTTTTTTTTTTTTTTTTTTTTTTTAAATTTCTTAGTCGTTTGGGATCCTTAAGCATGCAAAGCCTCAGAGAGGAGGGTCCACAAAGGAACCAGGGTTGTCTTATGGCATCCAGTTAAGCCAGAGCTGGGAATGCCTCTGGGTCATCTACATCAGGAGCAGAAGCACTTGACTGAAAAAGAAACAAACCAAAATTAACCACAATTCTCAAATCTTGAAAATGGATTGCCGGTGTCTATAATTTGATTAGACACTGAATTCTAAAAAAAATCCTGAAGTTAAAAATACTAAGTAAAATGTGTCAGAACTTTTACTTAAAAGGCAAGACTTACATGGATCAGAGAACTACAAATATTTGCAAAGAGCTTTGTCCTGAATTTCTATCAAGGCCCATGAAAATCTACTAATATTATGGGTTTTCATCTTATTTTCCTTATAAATCACACAAATATGGATGTTTGTGGATTCCTACTTTGTTGTTCAGTATTCTTATACATTTTCCTAATCTGCTAAATAAAATGGCAACAATTTAAAAGCAGGATATTTAAAGTCCAATGTCCAAATAACAACAAAACATTGGCCTTAAAGAAAAATTAATGTCAGAGGAAGAAACAAACAAAATACTATCTTGCCATTGAAGACCATGAAATCTAAAGTTTATCAGGTATCAGGAAGACATTAGACCTTAAGAGACAATGTAAAGAGTTCAAATCTATCAATTACTAAGGCCCATTTTAAATATGCCCTTCAGATTATAGTTACAATGTAAATCAAAATATTTCATCAAGTTATTTTATGTTTCACACTGTGCAAGGTGTTAGACTCTATGAAGCAGGACAGAAATGAATTCCAACCTTCAGAGCAGAATCTAGGAAGAAATAAAATTAAAAAAAAAATAATAATAACATTGACAATAATCATCTACACCAAATGCCACAAGAGGAATTATAAGATGGATACAAAGGTTATCTTAAACTGAGGTCTAAAAAGTAGGTAGGAATTAATTATCAAACTAGACGAACAGGTTGGTATTTCAGGCTGACCTTAGCAAAGGCCAAGAGTTAACTGGTTCCCTACACCTGAGTTTCCTCTTCTATAAAATGGGGATGCTGTCATAGAAGAATTAAATGACATTGATGTAAGTATAAAAAATGTCTAGCACAGCACTATGACCATCAACTAATAAGCACTCAATAAAGGGTGGTAATTTAACTCTACCAGCAGCCAACTATTCAAAAAGAGAGAAAGTAATTTAAGTGCTTTAAACAAAAACGTAACCTAAAAGTTTCTTGAAGGCATGCCCACTTCTTCTACTTCTTTTTATATTCCCCAAAGCACCCAGCCAGTGCTTTAACAGAAGATGCCCTTGAATTACTTAAAGAGGAAACTAGTCCAAAAATTACCTTGTCAGTCCTGCTGCCACGATTAGGACGTCCACCACGCCCACGCCCACCACGTCCTCCCCTGCCACCACGTCCTGGGCGGCCAAGGTCTCCAAAATTGATCTCCAGCTGAGACGTTATATCATTTGCTGGCTTCCGGAAATGATGGTCCATCACTGAATCTTCAGCATGAGCCTGAAAATTAAGGGTCATAGGTAATTTATAATAATAAAAAAGTAATGCTACAGAACTTCTAAACGAGCATTCTCCTACTAAGACCCAAATCTAATCTGTACTTTTATATTGATACCTCTCAATGGTTAATGAGGTAGCTTTGGGCTCAGCTATACGGACCTTGAAGCAAAAATACCTTCTACTTTTCTCTAACTCCTCTAACTTTAAAGTACAGGTAATATTGGCAGTTCTCAATTCGAGGTACATATCGCAATCATCCAAGTTGTTGGGCCCCATCCTACTGAATCATCTTTAGTAGTGAAGTCTGGATAAGTACATTTTATAATATGCCCTTCAGATTAAAGTAACAATGTAAACTGAATCCCTTTACAAGTTATAAAGAAAACCTCTACTCCAGACTCTTCCAGTTATCACTTGATAAAAAAAAATTATTATGCATAGACTTCTCTTCTACTAATATATAACATATATTACGTTTTTCGTATAAGTTGAAGAACCACAAAATCAAGTGAAACACTGGCAATTCATTTTTATACAAGAAGGGATCCTAAAAAGTGGCAAAAAGGAAACTTTGGGGGGTGGGGGGGGAAGAGGGATCATAGATACCAGAGAAATTTACACTAATTCTTGTTTGCTTCTAGTTGGAAACTTTTCTTATACTACTTATATTTTCCCCATAGATACATGTTTATAAGTGCTCTTTTGTGAAAGAACAAACATCTTATTCTTTCTAACCAACTTGTAATATTATGTCTGCTAACAAACGCTCTTTAAAGTACAAATACCCTCTTATTTTTACCCATGTTTTTACTCCCTTAATCTCAAAGCCAAATTATGCATCATTCCTTTGTGCCATTCCTGCTTAAATTTAAAGGCAACGGAAGCAAGGTTCTTTTATAATTATTAATTTTAAAGGAGTCTAGAAACATATGCATATAAACCCACAAAACCATTAGCAAATTAAAAACCAATTATATGTGTTCTAATTTAAAAACACTTGCTATTCCAAGTAAATGTTATCAATTCATTAATTAGAAAGTCTTATAAATTTCTAGGGCCTAGAAACAAAAAAATATTAAGTGATATAGTACTGTTGGAAGATTTAACTACAGTAACTAAGAGGAAGTTTGGGTGTTCAGAGCACATCCCAAGGACACTACTATGATAGGCTGAAAGGAAAAAAAAAAAAAAAAAAGAATGATAATAAGGAAACAGGAGCTCCAGCTTCAGTTCTGTTGACTGCTACCTCATATTTGTAGTGAGGAAAAAGATAACTTAAAATAAGAATGCTTCAAGTGTTACATACAACAAACTTGAGGACATAAATAGTCAATATGCCAACAGAGCCAGATTCAAACAAGTATCCACATCACAAAGGCACAATAACTACAAGGGCCCAAACTTGATAATGAAAATGTCCTACTTCCAAAGCTTTTCAAAGCAAAGCTGACATTTTATACTTTTCAAACTCATACACATATTTTATAAAAGTTTTTCTGAAAAGTTGAGTCTAATGTGGTATTTAAAACTGGAATACCTGACCCAATGTCTGAAAAATGCATGAAGAGGCTTTAAGGTATTAAATTACAACCAGAATTTTACAAGTACATTCATATTTCGTTCTGGGGAAAAAAGCCCAGTCAGTATTCAAAAAATTTTACAAATTGTCTTAATAGAGCCTAGGGAAACCTTTTTCATATTAACCTAGGCAGTTTAATAATTACCTCAACTGATCAAACTTTCTGAGATAAATTTCCATGTTTCTTGAACCAGGAATTCTAGTTTGTTTTACCCAGATACACTAAGAATTTTATCTGTAAGAACTGAAAAAATTAACAAAAAGCATTCTAATGAAGCAAAATGTCCCCTCCCCCAAACTTGACACAACAATGTCCTTTATTTATTATTTTGATGCTTCTAGATGAACACCTATGCATTTGGGGGGCGAGGGGAAAGGACCAAAGTCAATGGACCAAACAGATGGTAGCATTGAGCTACTGAGCTTTTAATTATGGCTCATCAAAATGCAATAGGTAATTCGAGTAATTTAAAAATACTTAAGAAGTTGTTGAACTGCGAAAGACTCAGAGAGATTAAAAGGATGAACGCCAGTAAATTTTCCAGTATTTTATATATTCTTTCCCAACCCTCCTCAAGGTGTGCTCTAACAACAATATGAGTGCTCAGCTTCCACAACTTTTATCTCCCTACTTTCTTATCATAATTCAATATCACCAGTTTTATCTTGTTCTATGATCAAAATAATCATAGGTATAATTCATAAAAATGGGATCAATGTTAAAACTCATCTTCTTTAATCCCAGAAAAACATTTTAGTCTCTTCAACCTCAATTTCAGTTTAAAAATGTTTCCAAGTTTGTCTTGGCCATTTTTATTTAGAAGATTAAGGGGGACGGATGTGGCTCAAATGGTTGGGTGTCCATCTCCCATATGGAAGGACCTGGGTTTGATCCCTGGGACCTCCCGGTAAAAAAAAAAAAAAGATTAAAATGTAATAATACTTTACTGAATCTTATTATAGGTTGCTTTCATGATATTTTAACTTAAATTTTAAGAAGGACAAAATTTACACTCTGAATTTCTGATATGACATGGGGAAAAAAAAAACAAAATGTCAGTGTTAGAGTAAGTTGAAAAGAATTTAGAAGAAAGATCAGTTTGGCTAACATACTTACACAAGCTCTATTAGGATGTAGCATTGGGACATTCCTCTAGAATGTACCCTAAGGTTTAAATAGAAAGTTACCAAATTGAAAGCCACCAACATGACTATCAAATAGTTTCATGCTTCCTAAATAAAAGAACCCCCATAAAGTCTCTGGTCTTCACAAGGCATTATTCCTCAGTAAGGATACTTCCATTACTGAAGTTCCTGACTAACTATTATATGGCATAGACAGTTTCAAAGGTTGATCAGTAAATGTAGCCACTTATATTTTAGGTTAAACCATGTGAAAATATCAACATTTCAAACTATTAACAGTCCTCCTTTGATTCCCATTTAGATGGGATTTTGAAAAATAAGACCCACAGCTTTGAAAAAACTACTGTATTTCTAAAACATTTATAATTGTATGCTATAACACCAACAGCTTTTTAGAAAAAGCATTTCTACATTAAACATCATTATGGATCAAAGACTAAATTTCTGGAAAGTTTAGTGCAGCTTATTTTTTTGAACAAATTATCTGTCCCCCTTTAAAGCGCTTATTTATAAACAGATTATCCATGTTAAATTTTAAAATAAAAATTGCCATTTAAGCACACCTTAACATTTTCAAACACCACAGAACTTAATTTACCTCTTCACTCTTTGACTTATGAAGAACAAATCCCTTTTTCCACTGCCCATCAGCACCTTCATTTGGTTTTCGGATATTAAATTCTACTTTTGCCCGGTCCTTATTTTGAATGGCCTTCCACTCATCCAACGTCATCTCTTTTGGACCTTCTTCCTTTACCTCTTCAACTTCATTCTCCCTGTGAAAAGTTATACCATTTACATAAAGTATTTCAAACTTATATATGTTTAGTAAGAAAAGTTAATCTTGGCTGGATGATAGAGTATTTTAAAGATCATCCAGGGGTAGGATGAATCATAGATTTCTTTACAACCCAATGGCTAAGATGCAACTTGGCCAAGACCAGAATTCAATGCTTGCTGAATACAAGTAGGGATACAGAGATTATCTAATTTATCTTCATGATCTTAAATGATCATCAATTAGTAACAAAATCTTGAATTGACCTTACCAAACCTAAAATACAAAGTTCTTAAAACCACACTATTTTGTTGTAAAACTGTACCATCTTAAGTGATTAAAATCCTTGGCCTATCCTCTCCTAAAACACAAATTTTAAATTTCTCACAATACATAATTCATGATAACAAGTTTGAATGTAATCATAAAGGATACCTGTGAGCAACTGAGTTTCATATTCTCAAATATTAAAAGAACTGTTCCTCTATCCTTGATTTCAGCAACTAAGGCTTAAGGCAAAAGAAAAGCAACACCAAGTTTCTACAAATCCTAAATTCTATATATTCCAGCTTTCAAACCAATCTGTGTATGGACAGGAGACCACCAAGGCTTTATCAGTGGCATACCTCCCTAAAAAACACACTGAGTTTTCAATACTTAATATTAAAATTAGTTATTTCCAAATAATTCTCAGCTTACTAACTGTTTTATATTATCCTTCTCCCTTTTATAAGAAACAAAGAATAAGCTTAAGAACCCATTATATAAATCTAATCTCAATTTTCAATTGTCATCAAAGCAAGATGTTTGCTATTTTGGGAGTTCTGCTTCTTTCCAAAGATAGCAGGTGATTCAGTTAGCCCTAGAGCTCAAATCTCTCCCTTTAATGCTGCCCTTTACTGTCTTGACAAATCCTATCTTAAAGGCTCCTAGAGCAAGTTTACATTGAATTGACATGACCCTGGCTATCAAGTCCAATTTTGTCAGTTTACCGATAAGATAACTAAGTTAAATAATATGCTTAGTTACTCATAAGTTGAGACAAACCAGGAATAGAGAACCCAGCATACCTTTTATCAATCATGCAGCCATGACACCTACTTCAAGGTTGCTGTGAGGACCAAATGAGAGCCAAACAGAAGCTCTGGAAATCATATATAAGAGAGCTAATCAAGGTTAACCAAAGCTGCACTTTTTAATACTTCTGTATCCAAGTTATAATAGTATGCTCAGATTCTCCCCTACACTGAAATCAAACTAAAGACTGAATTCCCTGCTTAGTCATTTACCAGCTGGGTGACCCCTAAGTTATAAACTAAGAATTTAACTTTCTCATCTGTAAAACTGAAGATAACTATCTCATGAGGTTGTTGGTAAGATTAACTAGACATATATGAAGGTTCTATGACTAGCAACAAAAATTCATTAAAATAAGTGGAAGAGAGCAGACAGCACTGGATCACTGAATACAGTGAGCAAGGTAAATACATGGTTCTAATTATTAGATGTTTTATGTAAATAATCTTTTCATATAATACTTAGGACCCACACGAGTGGCCTATCACTTAAAAAACTCTTCTACCAATCTAAGGGTTGGTTTATTCTCTTAAAGAAACTCCAATGGACCATCATCATCTTCTTTAGATAAAATATATTTCCAATTTCATTCCTAGGTCTTGAGAACTAGGAATTTATTTCCAATATCTGAGCAACAAATCACTTCCTTCTGGTAAAATTATTATCTCCACAGATCACTCTGAAGGTAATTCAAATGTGGGCTCTTTATTAATGGAACCGTTCTGTTGAGCATTGTGGGCTACTTCATATTACTTAGAATTCATTTAAATCATCCATCACAATTTCATTGCTTATTGCAACAAAATATGATTCTAAAATTTCATATACACAAATTTATATCACCCCAAATTCATCACATCACCTAACATAATGTACTCTCATCTACTCCATCCAATAGAAAATCAACTTTTTCTTTATCCCAACAAACCCATAGAATATGAATGATACACTGACCATTAATAGTGGTTCACTGTAAGCAATTTTCCCTGGAGAAAGGATCTCCTCCCTAATTGATTTATACATGCTCCAGCTGAAAACCACTGCCATAAATAATCTGTAATAGAAGACTTCAAACTATAATACCATTGACAAATGACTGGCACATAACTTCTACTCCAGCTGATGGAAACTAGAGGGAGGTATTAAGTTATTACTGTCAGCATAACCTGAATCTTTAAAACAACTCGCCCATCCCTGGAAAAAAATAACAACTTAAAATGAAGTCTTCTACCTAAACTCAAAAACTGAAAATGTTCAAGAAAGTTGGTCATCTAATAATATTTTGATATTTGCTGTTCTCATACATTTTAAAGAAGCCAATAATGTTATGCTCCAAATTATATATTGATGGAAAAAATTACCAACTGGAGGAAGTAACCTTAAAATGGCCACATTTTATAATTTTAAACTGCCTCGGAATGTAGTTTGTACAGTTGTAAAGAGTCGAAAGTACTTCTGAGCCATGAATTCTAAATACTTACAAGTTTTTTATTTCAAATATTTAATCTAATCTTTAGAAATCCCCAACCCGAGCTTCTAGTTCCTACCCATTTGATGTCTCAGGATAGCTATCACCCAAATTATCCATTACAACTTCTCTACCAAATAGGTCAAATGTATGGCACTTTATTCCTATTCTCCATTCTTAAATTACAGTTGTTGAGTAATTTTTATACTTAGGGCTAACAGATTTTACTAAAAAATGTATACTCCTCAATTGAAGCAACATGAACGGTTTAATGACTAAGCAAAACAAAAATAACTGCATTACAATATTCCATTTTTCAAACCAACAATAGTCAAATATATACAGGTACAAAGCACTCTTCTAAATAGATACCACTTGAGAGAGGACACATTAAGTAGCATAAAATCTCTCTCTTACCCAAAAAACTCATAAAATAACAGCATTGAAATCTATGGGTTTTCAATAAAATAAAAGGAAAAAAAAAATCTGTGGGTTTTTTCCAATACTAAAGCATTACTACTACATATAAAACCACTTACTTATTTTCAGTGTCTGCAACTGGATGTTCTTCACCTTCAGGTGTTTCCTCAGTCACATTTGTTTGATCCAAGTCACTGCAATTATAAGATATTTGTTTCTGAATGTATTTTGGGCACTCTCTAAGGAAAGAAAGAAAAAGAAAGGCAACTAGGTCCATTTATAAGTAGTTGAAGGGTACTTTACATAAAAAATATTAAAATCCCAAGTTCCCCAAGAAGTCTTTTCTTACTAAATTTACTCCCCAGTAGATGGCTAAGAGAAAAAAGTATAAAAATGTATACCGGTTAATTTAGTTCAAGTACTTTAATCTCTGAGATCAGATTATCTGTTCTTGCCCTAGGGACAAGCAAACTTAATAGAAGTAGGGGTGAATCTCTAGTTGGCCTCTACTAAATTAAACGATTCATTTTATTAAAATTATTTAATTGAAAACACCAGAATACCAACGTTAATTCGTCTTTGACAGTTCCCCAGTTGTGAGATCCGCTGCCTCCGCGTTTGTCCTCATGCTTCAGGCCACTGTAATGTGAAAAAGAACTAACAAAACTGAGTTAACATAATACTCTTTAGTTATAGAAATTCAAATTTTGTTTTGTTAAAGAATAAATAAAATATTTTGAATAAATAAAAACCAATGTAAGACTTACGATCTATCACTTCCACTATGCCTATCAAATTCACGTTTGCCACGAGAATCAAATCCATCTCCTCGGCCCATTCCACGTCCACGGCCTCCTCGACCTCTTCCAAGACCACCACGGCCCCGGATAGGCCGGTCAATAATCGGTC
Source organism: Tolypeutes matacus (assembly GCA_026826555.1). NCBI lineage: Eukaryota > Metazoa > Chordata > Mammalia > Cingulata > Chlamyphoridae > Tolypeutes > Tolypeutes matacus. Next base: position 64,699,075 of record JAKSZT010053883.1, read on the forward strand.
TACAATGCAAATAAAAAATACTATACTTCCGAGGTTTCTAGAATATGGAATAAGGGAAATCCATTCTAAGAGGTCAAAAATGCAGGGACATGTTTACTATGTTATAACCCAACAATTAAATAACTATACGTTTTAGAAATTTCAATGTTTATTTCTAAACACATAAAGAAAATCAAAACTAGGAAACCACCCCCCAGGACACTAAGAAAATTATTTTGACATTCTCAAAAATGTTACTATAGTGCATAGTCTTTTTCATTGTTATTCATTGTACAGTCTATGCAAAACTGCTATCACCAACACATTTAACTTTAAATTTAACACATTTAATCTGTTTCAAGATGAACAATTAGCTAAAAGGACTTTGCTTTTAACTCACCTGGGGCTAGCAAGGAAAAGAAACTGCTCATGAATGTAACATGCATTTAATTACAAGAAATCTGTGTCTGAACACTAAAATCTATCACCAAAAGGTCTAATGTAGAACAATGCACTCATATTTTGTTTCTCTGAAAACTGGTAAGTAATCAGCCACATTGCTACTTAGAAATTATGCCCAATTAATAATTTTAAAATGTGATTCTATAAGCTGACAAAAGAAGGAAAAGATTTTAAAAACTCACCGATCAACTGAAAATTCTCCACCTTCACCCTTTTCTTCAAGTGGCTTTTCAAATCGTCGTTCACGAGGTGGTCGCCTTTCTGGTCGCCTATCAATTATTTTCCCTTCACCCTGAAGTTGTTGATCAGGTCTTCTCCCAACGCGTCTTATTCCTAAAATGATAACATGCACAAGCAAATAATTTTTGCAACATAAAAAGTTTAGACCAAGACAAAAAAAGTTGTCCCTCTGTCAGTCCATTAACTAGCACTTCCTGTTGAAAAAGGCAAACAATGGGCATTCCTAAAGTGGAGCAAAGTAGTTTAGGGAGATTCCTATTTAAAGACTATAATAAACTTTTTTCAAACTTCTATCTTCTTTGACAACTCACTTTTTCTCCCTGAAGTATTCTATTACTGACTTGGAAGACATTTGGGGAGTCATACTCCTTTCACTTTTCCAGATATCACAATCTTTTAATTTAAAAACTTAAAATTTAATAAAATTTTAGGGAAATGATGCATTTTAGCTTTAAAGATACTTATGAAGATAATACTAGTAGCCACTCAAATAGTAAAGCAGCAAATCAACACACCAATAATGAATCCTCAAAAAAAAACAAAAACAAAACAACAAAAAAACACCCAGTGAAACCAAAAAATTTAAATAAATAAATAAATAGATAGATAATAGTGAAGGGCACAATATTTTATTTTACATTATCTGGAAGGGAGAAAACACAATAGAGTAAAAAGACTGGTAAGTCTATGAAATTACCAATCTGAAAGGAAACCAAATGGCATTTAGGATTACTAGAGTACATCCTTGTAGCTTAAAAGAGCCATTTAACCAGAAAAAAATGCCACCTCACTCCCTAACTAGTTTTATATGTAGTTAAGTCTATATATATTATATGTTTGTGTGTGAACACACACACACACAATACCTCAAAACTTAAAAAACAATGTTATGTACCACTAGGAAATTTATGGTAATTTTTTTAAGTTTTAATCCTTATACTTATCAATGGTACTAAGTGACAGCTGAAGCATTCACTGATTTCCCCTCAGTACTTTTTTTCCTATTAGTGCCTGAGACCCACCCAAAAGTAACCAAAATGCATTACTAAAGGCATTAAAGATAAACAGACTGGTTAATCGATTCATGACTAAGATTTCAGGTATGCTGTAATTCCCAAACCCCAATTTCTGACAAAGCCAAAAAGTAGCTGAGGGATTGGTTTTATAACAAGATCTTGAGGTGATTCACTCTTGTTCTTTCTAAGAAAGTAGAACACCATCAGGACACACCCAACTGTTTAACTGACTTTAGTGTCAAATCAATATCAAATTTCTAATGAAAATTTAAAATTCATTCCATGTAAATTCAAAAGACCATGGATGATAAGCCTTACACCAAAGCATTAAATATATTTCTTCAGAGGTATAGTGTATTGGGGTGGGGCTATGGAACCAGTCCTTATGATATTCAAGCTAAACACACCCAAATGAACAATGACTTGCTTCTCCACCCAATATTCAGTATTAGGTTTACAGAATCTAAAAAACTTATTAAATAAACTCACCCAATGAAAAATGATTATTAAAAGTGTAAGCTCCTTCACTTCTCTACACTTGCCAGCTCATTTTCACTATTCTAGGATTTTATTATTAAAGACAAGCTATAAAATTCATAATATAAATAATAAATACTTATCTAAAGTATGTCTAACACTTTGCCAGGATCTATTATCAAAAGCACAGAATGCATGATCAGGTAAGACTCCTTCCCACTGAGAGGACAGGGACCTGTATGTCCAGAACATTAATCGACAAGCAGTAAAATCTCAAAACAAATTATACTTCTCATTCAACATTTCTCCCCATATTTATAATTTATAAGCTGTGTTTTATGCACTTTTAAGTTTAAAAGGTACTGATATGTTAACCCAAGGAAAAAGTTGATAGCTAACACAAAATAATTTTCCCAAGGAAAGAATGACTATTGAATGTTGAACTCAATCCTGGTTATAAATTTACAAAATCATTCTCTGTATTTACAATTTAAAATACTAGTTTCCAGGTAAGAGCATACTTCAGATAGGCTTTTATGATCAGAACTGAGGTATTAAACCATGCTTCATGCATTGAACATTCATAATGGGTAAACACACCTACCTGTTAACATTTTAGATTTATGCTCCAGACTCAATTTTTTCATGTGCTTTCTTTGGATGAGCGTAATCAAGGAGGTAAAGGAGAAGAGTCTAAATAATTACATAAAGTCAGTGTTCCTTAAGACAGGAATTAAATGTTTTATTCAACTGTACTACAGGTTGCCATAGAGCTTAATCAGCTGAATAGATATTTGCCCTAAGTGGTGTATACATGCTTTCTAATATTCCAACTTGTGCCTTCCCCAACCTATAAATTTAATACAAGAATTATTTCTTTTTCTTTTTTCACCACCTAGGTTCTTCACTCCATGCCTCACAAAAGTCAGCCAAAAAAAAAAAATCCTAAACTAAAATCTAATATTCTGAGCACGTAAACTTGTTTTGTTTTTAAATTAGTTGACTACTACAGAAATCAATTAAAACTAATGAGAATTGACTTTTTTCATGAGCACGTGGCAATAAAAGGTAATCTCAACTTTCCGCAAATCAAGGCAATTTTAATGATTCAGAGCTTAGGTCCTACACCTACTTGCTACTGATCATGTACGCTTTTTTTTTTTTTTTTTTTTTGAATCCCCAATTGTTTTACTCTTTTTTATCCATCACAAAAGATATCAGAAACGAGAATGCAAAAATCAAGCTCAAGACAATCCTGTGAAATTCACCTTGTCTCGCAAGTAATTATTACTCGCCGGTGAAATCCTGACCATGCTTCATGCACACGCAGAGAAAAAGCTGCAGACTCAAAAGAGTTCTGCAGCGGCTAATGTTGTGACAGCCTATGCACTTATTTCGCCACGAGGCCCAAGCCACGCCGCCATGTGAAATAGTGAATGCGAGGAGTTGGGAGAAAGGACCGTGACACGCGGGCGATCCTCAGGATTTCCTGAAATAACCACTCCTCGGTCAGAATTCCCACTTAAATTTGCTTAACGCAGTGCAGCCAAATTGCTCTCCCATCCAAACAGCCTAAATCACTCCCGCAAGTTAATGGTGAAAGTGGTTTGTATAAGGCACATGGAGCACCCCAAACAGCACCTTTCTCCACAATATCTTATCTTCTCGACACCTAGAAGCAGCTTACACGTAAACTCCGACCCCAAGCTTTACTCTGGGGTACTCCAAACCAACGTGGGCCAAGATGGCAGAACAGAAGCTTAAACAGACAACAGCACCTCAAAAGACCACGCTGAGGAAGAGCTCTGAGCAGGAAGAAGCTGTGGTTCTCAACCTTCTCCGCAACTACAAAAGCTTCTGTAAATGGGTGGCTTCCCCGACCTCAAGTCCATGCGCTCGCCCGCCAAGGAATCCGGCGGGAAGGGAACAGCCCTTCGAGGACACTGAATGCGCACGAGGAGCAGCTTATCTCCGGACCACGCTCCTCCGCTCAGAACCCGAGGCGGGAAGAGGATGGCTCCGGGGATCCCTGCAGGCGGTGGTTTAAACTTGGGACAACCACGCTCCCAGCACCTTCGCAGGACCTGGCTTTTGCCGCGTGGGGATAAACGTGAGGAAATCGGCGGCAAAGTCTTCCATGGCCCCTCGGAGCTCCAGAAGCAAGTGGCAGCCGCAACTCCCCTCGCTCCTTCCCTCAATCCCTGGTCTCCCCCACCTTCTATCCCACCTTTACCTTCTTTCTTAAGCGCCACCGGCGGCTGCACCTCCTCTTTCTTGTCAACCACGCCAACGTTGGGGGGCAACGGGTTCTTGCGGTCTTTCTGAGACTCTTTACGCAGCTGCTTGCCTGCCGCGTTGGAGTTGGTCTGGGCTGCGGCCTGAGCTGCGCTCTTGGCCCCAGGGCCCCCAACGCCGCCCCCGCCGGCTTCTTTTTTCTTGTTCTCTGCCGCCTTCAACACCTCGAAGGGATCCGACTCGTCGTCAAATAATTGGTCGAATCGGTTCGTGACCACGCAGCCGAAGCCTTCCTGTAAATGCCCAGGCATGATGGTGGCTCGGCGGCGCGTTCCTACACGGATTGCAGCGGGCCGCGCCGAGCCAAGAGCGCCTGCTTCAGCTCTTCCCACAAGATGGCCGGGCTGAGAGAGGGGGGCCGTCTTCTCTTCCGGCGCCAGACACACATCCGGGAGCGGCCCTCGCCGCATGGCACCATGGGGTATGTAGGCCAGAGTCGCCTTTCCAGAAGCTGCTCCTGGCATCAGGACTACAGTTCCCAGAATGCGCCGCGCGACAACTCTTCGCGCGCGCTTGGGAGGCGGGACCTCGGGAAGGCAAGTCTAGCGAGCGAGCTGAGGGAGGGGAGCTGAGGGAGGGGAGCTGAGGGAGGGGAGCTGAGGGAGGGGA